>JAMZAV010000134.1:600000-985996 GCA_024449915.1 Sweltsa coloradensis | reverse complement strand
ACATTCTGTTTCTCACACTCGTAAGTACTCACATTAATTTGTAAACGCTCTGGTTTAAAATTACATATGCAAATTCTAAAATGCACAAAACACTTGACACTTTTAAACAGAACAACATACAAAAAACAGAATTGCTGTATGTCTTACACACTACTATACACTATGTTTAAGCATAAAGTCGACGTACCGTAAGTTCCTGTTGCGTGCTACAGAGTCAAGATGCGTAGATTTAATGTTTATAACATAACACGATAATGTTGTGGTGGTTCGGACATTTTCGTTTCCGTTTAAAAAATCCCGCTCAAAAGCAAATTCGAATAAATACAATAAACAAGAATTATTCAATCAAAACACACTTCCAACACCTACCTACCCATGAGTGTTTCAAGACCACTGAATGGTTATCTCCTCTCCCGCTCTCTCTGGGTCTCTCGGTCATTCTCCTCTCACGTTGGGCCCTCCTTACAATGGTATCAATACAACACTACATCCACAAGATAGGTCACCCGAATTTAATTTAATTACAATAGCATATGTCAATGATTATTCAATCGTGGTATGGAGCATATCACTTGACTTGGAAGAGTTTAGTTTATTAAGAAAAGATACTTCAATATGAGACAATATAATTTAGAGTAGGTTAAAGGTCAAAAAACGGTTTAATATACGGAATAAAACAGTTTGCCACCGACCAAGTGACTGTTATATACTGTGATGTCACTAAACACAAAACTCCACCAGATAATCGTGGTTGGCTCTAGAGAGCAATCACAGGCTTCGGTACCAAGATGCTAACATGCACATTTAAACCAAGATACAAAGTGAAATAAATCTGGAGCTGGAGGTGGGGAAACGTTAGGTTTTCTCCAAAGCAGTCTCAGCATTCATTAGAACAGTGCCTATATTGTCAAATAAAGATACACATAAAAGATTAAGACCTTCCTAATGTGGATCCACTCTAAAAATAACAATCATGTTATAGGTTCTCTTTCCCCAGCAATTCCCTTGTTAATAGTGCGGCGTAATAACAATTTAGATAAAAACTCTTTTGGCCAATAAAAAGTAGGTACTCTTCACTCAGTGGTGTCGGATCGACATCTCTGGATACCAGTCAAATGACGGGCAGACTCTGAGGTCATGGACTCGTCTCCAAGGCGCTGAATCTCTCGGTTACTCTAACCAAGGTGTACGCTCTCCCATCGGAATGTGATTCCCTCGCCGAGAGCTCCCGTTCACTCTCCAATGACATCGGTCCATACACGCTGAGATTGATCACTACCAGTTCTGTCTCGGCTCCTGCTGTCCCTCATTCACTCGCAAACATTTTCCTGTCTCTTAATCCTGTTCTATAACTCTCTAAAGACCTCTTGCTCCGAAGACGTTACTGCCAATCTCGCATACTAGTTCATCCGCCTGTCTCTAAAGTTCCTTTCTTTCTAGCGACATTCACATTGAAGACCTGTCACTCTAATGCATGGTGACTACTCACATTAAACTCATGTCGTGACTTACGATTGTTCACTGTTCAACCGGCTCACTGTTCAACCTCCTCACTGTTCATCTTGCTCACTGTCCTACTAGTTACTGTTCGCGGGTGATGTTCCGCACTTCGTTGTTTCGCGGTCTGTTGGCTATGGCTTCTGGCTAGGCACCCTAGTGCTTACGGATGGCTCGCAAATGCCACACTTTGACTCTCGTTGGCTAGGCATGCTTACGCTGATTACTGTTCGCACATGAAACTTTACTTTCCATCTTCCTTATGGCTATGTACACTTGCTCTGATTACGATTCGCAAATGAAACTTTACGACTGCCTTCTGGCGACTCACACTTGCTCTGATTACGGTTCGCAAATGAAACCTTACGATAGCCCTCTGGCTACTCACACTTGCTCTGATTACGGTTCACAAATGAAACGTTACGATTGCCTTCTGGCGACTCACGATTGTTCCGTTACCACACGGTATCAGCCGAAGCCTCCAACTAACACAGATCACCAACTGATCGACGCACCCGAACTATGTGCCTACCAAAGCGGCCTTAGCCCGCCAAGTCCTTACTAACACGGCCGCAGCCCCAAAAAACCAACCGCTCACAACGACTCGTTCCTGCCAAGTGACGCTTGAGCCCTTCCTTGCTCAACACGCGTCCAAGTGCGTACGACTTTCAGCATAACCACTGTGTACTTATTTGGCAACCCACGCCACATTAACTCAAGTTTAAACAAAGGATTTCTGCAATTTATGGTCTATTACCACAAATCCAGATTATGCTTGTATCGGCTGACCATTAGCAAATAGCATCTATTACGAAACTGACTTAAAGTTAACCCTTGACTGGCCAATCACTAGCTGCCGTTCGTTTCATTACCTTATATGGATATGCAGATGGGTGTTTTTGACGGAAACCCCAAATATCCCCTCCACAAGACCACACACTCTCCCATCTAACTTAATTTTAATTTTTTTAACTACTTGGCAAGGGGAGATCATGATTGGAAACTTGAAATAGGAAGCTGTAGGACGGACGTGGGAAAGTTCTCGTTCATAGCCAGAACAACGGTCGAATGGAACAAACTAGCAAAGGAGACAGTGAATGCTGAACATATCAAGGTATTCAGAAGCAAACTGAAAGAAGTGGATATGGGTGCCAATAAGTAACAATATTTGCATAAATATAACCAAAAGGATGGAAGGTTACCAAAAGGAAGGAGGGGAAAACTAGTAACCAGGAAGAATAGAAGAAGAAATCACGAGGGAAATTAATGAAGAAAAACCTGCCACCGACAAATTGTCACTAGCAGGGGAAGAAAGAAATACAAATACAAAAATACAAATACACTCTCGTTTAACTTAGATGATAATTTATTATGATTGGTGGACCAGTATGATCTCCAATGAATTAAAATGATGTTTTACATTAAAGGAAATTGAATTCTGCATTGTTTGAGATGTGTCTGATTGCTGTGGGTGAGATATTACTGCTTAAATTTAGATAATTAAAAATGGACAAGTTCAGATAGCCCCTAGCAATGGAATGTTAGGTTGTTTAGTAATTGCAATGGCCTAATCCCGGCTTTGATACGTAGCAATTATTGGAAAATATTAGGTAATCGAAAAAATAATAAAGCAATTGATTAGATTTAAATAGTAAATAGTGAGGGTGGAGATAAGCCTAACCTTTACAATGTTTATAACATAAAACAATTCAGTTATTGTATGTTGTTTTGTATTAAAATGTCTGTGTTTTGTGCATTTTAGAATAAAGGAACATGTTATTTCAAATTGTCTCCAAGAGCGTTGTGCAAATTAAAGAGGACTTAACGAGCGTTAGAATACATGAATGTCTCATAAAGACTTGATTATTAGGCCCAGTCCACTCTTGAAATATCATTTAAATTTTAAAAAGATTGCATGTTATCATAGAGATCAGAAAAAAATGCAACGAAATCGCCCAACAAGTTTTGAAGCTATTCGCGCGCCTTGTTGGCTGCACCCTTCCTAGCGATACGTCTCTTGGTGTGAGCCCGCCCGCACACCGATAGCCAGGTAGAGGGTTGGCGGAGCCCACCAGTGTTATGCAATCACTCGGGTAATGAAAACTTATAAGAAAACTGCATGTACCTTGTGCTTTAGTGTGTTCGTATTTAGTGTTTCATATTTATGTTGCATATTTGTGTTGTTTTTTTAAATCTTGTGACAATGGTGAACACGTGTTTAGTGTCTATTCGGATGTAGGCCTATATTAATGAGAAAATGAGCGTAGTAACGATCATGGCATTTCGTTATATATAAAATTCAATAACACAATTTCTTTCACTACAATAAACAGTAATGCAAAATACATTGATTGAAAGAATTATACTAAATGTTTTTTCCTACGATTGTGTGATCCATGGTGTGATCGCCTCCACACGATACGGCCTCCCTTGCGCAGACATCACTGTGACTGAAGGTAGCAGGTAGCGGGCAACCGGCCAAGCTCGTTTCTCTCCCCCAAGTGACGTCACACGTAGTAATAGCGCGAGCCAGTTCAAATGTTTATAAATCCGATTTCATTCAACCGATTTTGAAAATTCTTTTTTCTACGTATGTAGAACAGTACATGGAAGAAAATAGCTGCTTCAAGACAAGACTGGGCCTTTAAACACAATCTACGATCACCGATTTTGAACACGGCTCCAATTTTACAAGTAGGTAGCTGGTTAGATTTCTTCCACCAATAATACTCACTGTAATGTCATCTATTTCTCTTCTTTTATTGGTGTGAGATAGGATTTAACAGCTTACCTCAAACAGTGATGGTGGCTGCTGAGTTTCTTGAATAATAATAGTAACATAAATATTGTAATATCCGGCGACAGTTATCAATACTGATCAATAAGTATCGGGACACTGTTAGACTATTTGCCCTGAGGGAATACTGATTTGGGAGGGTTGTGAAGGTTCTACGTTACAATCATAACTCAATGATTAAAACTAACACTGTTTAATAAGATACACACAGAGCACTTCATAATATGATGTTAAATCCGCACACTTATTATCTAAACCTGCAAACACTACCATTCTAGATGGTGGTCGAGATAAGAGAGAGCGTTTTGCATTCAAAACGGTAGGAGGGGAAATAGTGAGTTCCCCTTGATTTCCTGGGTTACATAGGCTTATAGGTATGCAATTTACATTCTAAGTACAGTCACTCGGCCAATACAAAAGTTATTAATACAATTTGCTCTAATCAGCTTTACAATTCCCTTAGTAAAGTGTGTTTTGGTTCGGAATGTACATTGCTGACTTTGCAGAGGTTTGCTATTTCAAAGTGACATAGTCTGTCAGCCAGTGCCGATAGTGAACTCTGTACTGCATTTCTTAGCATTGTAATGTAATGTCTATTTAAAATCCCAATATAGGAATCAATAACCAATCGAAAACCAATCGATGTTATGGATATTGATTTGGCTTATTGCCTAAATGTATCACGTAATTAGGCACCAGTAGGTAACTAAATAGCTAATCCTGTTGAATGATTATGCTCAAAACATGTATTGATTGAAATCAATACCCAATCATGAAATAATAATTGAGTGACATTCCAGCGGTCACTACAGCTCCGTGCTTTTTTAAAGAATGTTATGTTTTCAAAATATACATTCTTTACTTAGGTAATCAATCATATAACGGTGAGCTTTAAATTCCTATTTGCTCTACCGCTGACACGGTTATATACAATTTCACACATATACATTTCAGGTGTGGCTTGCAGTGCTAACTCCATGCAAGTAGTCTTTCCCAACAATGGATATTTGAATACTAGGAAAACGCTAAAGTCCCGCCGCGTTGATGGATGAGCTTTTTAAAGTTTTTATTTTGCGTGGGATATCTTTACTTTTGCAAGTGCTTTGTTTTGCTGCCTACGCATTGTAGGTGATTGTTGTCAAGTTTCTATTGTTTATTGTAAATTGGTATTATTTACCGTAAAAAAACTTATACTAAAAGCTTTATTTCTATGGATTCTGGCTAGCTTTTTCAACTTTTTCTTTCAAAAGGTACTACATCACCATAACCTTAATGTCCATGTATAATATGAACGTTGTAGCCCCACCCGTTTGGTCAGAATTGGCCCAAATGTCACGAAAATATCGTACAAAAAATCAAAAAACTTATATTCAAAGCTTTATTTCTATAGATTCTGACTAACTTCTTCAACTTTTTCTTTCAGAAAGCAATACATCACCATTACCTTAATGTCCATGTGAAATATGAACGTTGTAGCCTCACCCGTTTGGTCAGAATCGGCCCAAATGTCACGAAAATATCGCACTAAAAATAAAAAAAAATCGTAAAAGTACGATATTCATGAGAAATATTTCTTCGATTGTACCCAAAAACGTAGCAAGTCTAAGTTTAGAGATTTCGAAGGTCCTGTCAAATTTTCATCAAGATCGGATATGCCGTTTGCCCGGTAGAGAGCGAACAAAAGCGAACAAACAGACGGAAAAAAAAAAAAAAACACCCGAGCTAAATTTTTTGGGGGGTCGGTGAAATTGAAGTCTTCGCTTCGCTCATCCAATTATACACATACCAATGATTGTGGACCAATGATTGAAATCAATCAACAGTTGTTACATTGATTTCTGTCATTACATGTTCTTTTCATAAAGGCTCATTCATAACCAACTTAGGCCTCTAACTTAGCAGCTAACTTAGCCTCTAACTCTAGGTTGCTGTTCATGATAAGATATTTAGGCCGCTAACTTAACAGCCACTGCCTCCTAGATGTTGCTCGTGGCAAGAGTGCTTTACAGCTACCGTAGCCTCTAACTTTAGGTGGCTGTGCATGATAGATGTTTTTAAACCAATCACAACACAGATTTGCAGTGTTTACTTTTATCGCGCCAATGCTTGACATACAATAACATTCAGCATTCAGTAAGTAGGCCTAGCCTAGCTCTACTTAGGTAGCATTATAGAATTGATTGACTATAGACTGTACAGTTTATTAAACAATAATTGATGGTAAAAATAATAAACGTATTTATTTAAGACAACGTGACGTAAGCCTTACATAACCTCACATGGCCTAGCCCTAGCTGGGGGCTAGGCCTAGTGCCGCAATAAACGTTAATAATACTGACGGTCAGTTGACATTTCTGCCCCAATCGATAGCCACATGTTTTCTTTTATATTCTTATCTTTGGATAAAGACGAAGATTTTACATATAGCAGTGGCCTTTTCATGAATTCGTTCAATAGCTTTTCATCGAACAATAGCTGATGTTCCTTGGGATCCATTTTTGCTGTTTGTTTACGTTTTCAATCGGATATGACCGGAAATTGTCGGCTCGAGTCTCTCTGATTGGTTAAAAGCTTAATGTTAAGTTAGCTGCTAAGTAAAACCTTGGAGTTTGCAAACTTTCGGTTGCTGATAAGTGTAAGTTAAAGGCTAAGTTTTGGTCATGAACAGACGTGTTGTTTTCCATAAGACAAACCTTTAAGTTAGAGGCTAAGTTAGCTACTAAGTTAGTTGTGAATGGCCCTTAACAAAAAGGATGGAATAACTTTTCAATAAATTGTACTGTCGTACTTTCATTATGTTTCCCTTGATTTGGGAATGCATCAACATTACTTGGTTTTCTTTGTCTATAGTTTGAATATCTACATATTTAATACAAATCTATTTAACGAAGAATTTAAGCGCTCTATTTCCGGAAACCTTATGTTTAACATGATTTTTCCCCGCGTCTGTGTCGTTTAGAAATGTCATAGAAAAAAATCCAAGTTACTTTATTCATTTACTTTATCAAAATTTTACCAATAATCTAATTTGAAATATGTTTGCCTCTAACTTTTGATTTGACGATAATTTACTACTTATTTTCTCCGACCAAATGGACTCAACACTGTGAGTTTCAGTTTGTTGACGTTCTGTTCTTCAACAGAAAAAACGTTGATTCGTTGTGTGTTCAGGTTTCGGTCACTTTGAATGACCAGGGAATGTACTTCTACACCGCCTTGCCACACTAGCTGAACCCATGATCCAATGATATTCTTCCTTACCCAGGTCTGGCATTCCGGTGAACGCGTTTGCGTCCAGTCCGCGCATGACGTAATCCCGATCATCTCCCCGAGCCGGCTGCCGCTCGGCGCGTGATAAAATCCCGCAATCGTAAACTAATTTCCAAATAACTATTCATTGTCCGAACTAAAATCTTTCTTGCTTTTTGTTACTATGTACATACAGTTAAGAAATTATGTGGGTAGATAGTTTTATGGGCTTATTGTAGTTAATTACTTATATTAGCTGTAATATGATGCATAGGGCCTACTCACAAGTGTTACTGTGATTCACTTTTGGGATAGTTATAGTGTATATATAAATTATAACAAGTAAAGAAATCCGTGCGCGATTTTTTCGTTATTTATGTTTTAAACCTTCCAACCCGAGATTTAACACAAGTTTTTAATTATTGTTGTAGTGCAGACGAATTATCTGATACTGAAATATAGGATTACAAATCTAATAAAACCTGTTACCACGCAATTATTTATTGCGTAAAAGATTACACATCAATCACATCACATCATCAATCAAAATAATAATCAAATAGTAATCGAAATAGCTAGATCAAATGGACAAATAATGCACAACCGTTTTCACCAAAATTATATTAGAATGTAATTAGACGCGGGAATAAAAGGGTCCTTGATTGTAATTAATTTCTAAATCAACTTTACATCTCCCTCAGCTAAAACATTATGTAATAAATACGCGTACTTCGAAATAATTAAATCAAACATTTCAGCACTTACAAATGTGCGTTTCCTTCGGCATGTTCTTTGGGTAGACTATATCTTCACTATGAATTGTTTTATTTTATTCGGATGCATATTCGCGTGAGTGAAAATATGTTGATATTTTTCTGTCAATGTAAGGCTTTTGATTGACTTTAAAAAAAATTATTAGCGACGTAAAGCAAGGCCCAGTTCCTACAACCGTGTTTTATTCTTTAGAAATTGTTTTAGTTTGATTGGTCGTCGTAAGAATTATAATCAATGGAATTATTAACGTCTGATTGGTCCGTCATAAGAATTATGTTTTTGTTATTTAACACGTAAGTCCTATCCCCTTATAAGAAAACTAATTAGTGGGAACAGGCCCAAATGTATTGTCGAGGGTCTAGACTATAACTTATACACAATAAAATTATCATTTGCGACATGCAAAACAAAAAAGTAGGCCTAATATCAAATACACTGACTGGCGTTGTACATCCATTAAACATCCATACGTCCGTACTAAACCCACTAACAATAATTGTCTAAAATGCTATTAAAACTGCGACATGAAGAGAATTTCATTCACGCAAATATATGTTTGACACAAAATTGAGCGAACTTTTCACGAGCAAGATAATATCTGGACCAGGGTCACGACACTGTTCCACCAAGACTACTGATTACACACTGCTCCGAGATATCTTGATGAGATGGGGCACTTGAATCTGTTATGATTTGGAAGTTGAATGTATATGCAAGTTGAGATATCGCTCTAATGAAAACCATTCCAGTTAATTGCTAATGGAAAAATGTCGTAAGCTGTCACTACTCGCTAGTACTAGCACAGTATCAATGAACAATAATGTTCGTATACTGAAAACCCAGTCGCGATCCATCAAATAACTTGAGAAATACAGAGTGGAGCAATGAACACGTGTGGCGTTATACGGCCGGGCGCTATCTGATTCACGTGAACGAGATCGGGCTGACGTCACACTCGCGGCAGAGATGCGCAGTGTCATACCTAGCCACACAGAGATATCCTTGTACCATGAGCTGAACCTGTGTATCTATAAGCTGTCTTAGCAGCTATAGTAAAGTTGGATGATGGACTTAGCTCGCCCACTCACTGATCTCCTCACGAGCGTCAGTGCTATCAATTTGTAGAGTGCACACATTTCAAATTTTTATTTCAACTAGTCTTGCTTGTCTGTGATGCGCCTGTATAGCGTATTTTAGAAGTTACTTAAGTCAGTAGGGGCCTACAAGCAATTATTTCTTAACGACAAGACGTGTTCATTTATTATTTATGATTCTCATTTAATTCAGTGCAAAGAATACCAAATAATTAACTATAGAATTCATTATCTATTCTATGATTCCAACTTGCATAGGCTTACCGCGCGTGTTTACTTTAAACAATTGATTTAAATAGCTATTTTCCAAACAAGTGCGAACTGCGTGATGCGCGTGCTATCGATAAGCCTTGGAATGTTTCTCACATGCATAAAGTGAAGTGATACAATATTCTACACAAATGCTATGTGTTAAGTGGATATAGGCCAGTATAGATACGTAACCTAGACCAACATCCATTCTCTGAACACGCATCTATTTGTAAGTGCATTGTTCTAACTATTTAAATATTTCTATAACTTGCTAATTTAATATAATTAAACATAGGTGCCTTGTAAACATATGATTCTAATTGACCAAGACCAAGTGATATTTGCCTAGTCTATTGTGCTCTGACCCCTAGCACTTTATTTTTACCAAATTAATTGGATGAGCGAAGCGAAGACTTCAATTTCACCGACCCCCCAAAAAATTTAGCTCCGTTGTTTTTTTTTTTTTTTTTTTGTTTTTTTTTTTGTTTTTCCGTCTGTTTGTTCGCTCTCTACCGGGCAAACGGCATATGCGATCTTGATGAAAATTTGACACGACCTTCGTTTTCTCTGAACTTAGACTTGCCACGTTTTTGGGTACAATCGAAGAAATATTTCTCATGCATCTCGTACTTTTCCGATTTTTTTCGGTTTTTACTGCGATCTTTTGGTGCCATTTGGGCCAATTCTGACCAAACGGGTGGGGCTACAACGTTCATATTTCACATGGAAATTAAGGTAATGGTGATGTATTGCTTTCAGAAAGAAAAAGTTGACAAAGTTAGCCAGAATCGAGAGAAATAAAGCTTTCAAATACGTTTTTTGACTTTTTGTGCGATATTTTCGTGCCATTGGGCCAATTCTCACCAAACGGGTGGGCAAGCAACGTTCATATTATACATTGACATTAAGGTTATGGTTATGTAGTACCTTTGAAAGAAAAAGTGGAAAAATTTAGCCAGAATCCATAGAAATAAAGCTTTTGATACAGTTTTTACGGTAAATAATACCAATTGACAAGAAACAAAAGAAATTCGACAACATTCACCTACAATGCATAGGCAACAAAACAAAGCACTTGCAAAAGTAAAGATATCCCACGCAACTAAAAACTTTAAAAAGCTCATCCATCAACGCGGCGGGACTTAGCGTTTTCCTAGTTTATGTAAACTTATACCTATTTCATTTATCAGCAGTTTCTTTACAGCATTGTATCCTTCCTATTGCGTAGTGTTTGCTTCACTTTTAAGCTTAGCTAGCAGAATAAGTATGTTTATAATTTCAATCAAATTTTCATTACAATTTTAACTAATTGATACTTAATTTAGGCTACCAAATTCACGTAGAATTGTTATTTAGCAAAATAGGTATTTGAGATATTTTCTATAGTTTCCACAGCTAGATGTTTCCACATTTTTGGAATTTTTCATTTACGGATTTTCTTGATGTTTGCCAGTTCTGTTTTAACTTATTCTTACTTCCACTATAATCCTGTATGCTAATGCCAAGTGGTTGCTATTAAAGAATACAACTCAATTACCTAGATTTGTTTTTGAAATATGTTGGTCTTGACTTCTGTATTGCTGGAACGTTTGGGGGGGGGGGGGGGGGGTGAATGGTTCGGGCGCTGGCGTCAGCAGAGTACGCCGGTCTCCCATGTTCCCGTCCGTCCTGAAGATCGCCCATATGACCGGGTTGAGACTGCTAATGTCAGCTGTGCTTAGCACAGCGGCTAGCCGGAGGTTGTTCGCACCTCTTGCCTCCCGTACGTCACTTACGTTACCTAACCTACAGAAACAAGTAATTAGTTCCAAGATTCCACACTTAGTAAATCGTTTTTTTTTTGCATTTAATAATTATTGATTTTTATCAGTTTGTTATCATCAGTGGCGACTCGTGCTATTGTGCGCTGGTGCTGTAGTACCACCACCATAAATCATCCATCTCCATTAAACTGATTTTTTGATAAGTTCAATGTGTATGTATTGTAAAATTAAGTATTCAAAAGTATCCGCGGCCGTATAGTCAACTTTTTCATACCGCGTAGTATATGGTGGTAATGGTTTTGAACCAAGCATAATATGTAGAAATCTGCGATGTGCTCCGCACCGTATTCGACGACTTTTAAGCCCTTTTAGCACGCAACGACAGGGAATAACACGGGTAAAACGAAACGCAAACCGGTCTTCTGGTGCTATCGGGACTCGCGCACTCGGGCTCTGTATAGGTTCGCCCGCTAGCCGCGCACCCTTGCAATCACTTCGCCCGTCAGTCGTCTGCAGTCTTCAACCCTACAACAGTCGCTGTAGGTAATTGTTGTTAGATTTAAATTGATTGCAGTTTAATTGTTATTCAATTATTTTTATTTGTGTGGAGGAGGTGGGTATTGTGACAACCTCACACACCCCTCCTTCCCTGTCACACATAACCCATATGCATGATTTACGTTTGCTGTATATAAGCACCACCTGTTATAATGTCCACGAGCCGCCACTGGTTATCATACAACTTGAACTTTCAAAGTATATTATATTATTTTACGGGATAATCGTTTTGTTGTATACTATTTTATTTCCATTTGAATTTACTGACAATGACATTATCCCAAACAAACAATCGATTTCCACTTTGAGGTAATTTTTTGTTGAAACTCTTCATGATATTACATAATATCAAATAATCAAATAATCAGGTGTTCAAGAATTGTTATCGATATTTCCTTTTCAGTCAATGCAATTGAATTTACTTTGTCAAAATATGTATTGTCATTGCTATCCCATAGCTTTCAGGACAATTTTAAACTACTAATTTTCAATAATAGTGATGACTACAAATAATATTCTTTCTTTCTCCTTTTTTTAATTATTTATTTCCCTTTTTTTTTGGGGGGGGGGGGGGGGAGATTCTACCTGGGTGTGTCCCTTACTGTTATCCCGGTACAACACCCATTTACCAACACCGTTTCCCTTTCCACGCTGAAACTTCAAGATGTCCTGTCCTGTCCAGTCCACCAGGTAGGTCCCTGACGCACCGGCGCTGGCGCCCTGGTTCGTCCGACAGCGCTGCGTTCAGCTGTCGCGCACGGCATCAGTCCTCCACGCACGTGGCTTCCTCCCGTCCTTGGTAGGCGCCACTTCACAGTAGTCAACAAAGTTGGGTACACTGACATATTACTAGAACAGCTGGGCAAATTACATAAGACTATGCTCTGTTGACATTTAAACATTTTCAGATTGAACATAATATATCCTCTCAATTCTGCACTACTTCGTAGCACAACTTATTGCACGGAAATAATGTTATTTGGTGCAGGTCAACTGTTCTGTCAAAATCATGTCAAGAGATTTAAATTACGTGCTTTCACATTCTACTTTAGTTAATTTCAACTAGCAACTATATGCTCTGTGTCTGTGGACTATTTTCGTTGACAGTTTGGACATAGTGATGGTGGTGTGGTAATTTTGAAAATGCATTTTTACTGAAAAATCTAACCTTCCCTTTCTCGATTTACTTATTGCGCCTCCTCGTTTTCCAAAGTTAAGGTTGTATGGGTTACTAATCCTCTAATTATTTCGTTCTTTCTTTTTTTTTTCATTGCAATCTGGGATAAATTGTATTTTTATTTCAATTTCTGAAATTAATCACTGATAGTCAAAACTGATTGTTCCCTTTTCAAATTGATTTTATGAATTTACATCCCTACAGTCTGTTAAATGTCTGCGCTTTACTTCTCTTTTCTCAGAAATAATTCTATCGGACACTTCCAAAATTCGGGGACTCTTGGGAGAAATAACAAGGTTCATCGACCTTATCCGTGAGCATATCGTCACCATCACGCATTTAAAACAACGTGTAACGCTCGTAGGCCTGCACTCTGGCTTGGCCTCCACAGTTTAATCAATAACCATGGTTTTACCACTGTTCCGACACCCCAAGTTATCCTACTCAAGGAATAACTTATTGTACTGTTCTCGTACATTACCCAATTAGCCCTATGGGTCTAATTATCTATTAAGAAGTCAGCGCCTTAAACCTGGCAACCTTAAAAAACTTCTGTGTAGGTGTCGAGCGTTTTCGAAAATTCTGTGTCGCCTCTCCCAGTAGTTGTACTTCGCAATAACTTCGTCCATCCCCTATTTCTATATTTTTAGGGCGTCTGCGTTAGCCGCACTTTGGCCACTAACACGCTAACGAGCAAGTTTGTACCTTCTCGACCTATAGTGTACCGTAGACGATGACTTCACTTTTGCTTTGTAAGCGGTAATATCGTGTATTCCTGTGATTAAACTTTCCAATAAACATATACAGCTTTACAGACTTACTGGTGCTGTCTTGTCTACTTCCCTGTAAAGTATTCCCTAGACGCGTTAGCAATCTTTTTGTGGGCTTTAGACGAGGCACGGTTAACAGGGTTAATTACTCCCTACTAACGGTGTGTCGATTCGTGATCAGCCGGGGTAATTACTTCCTTCTGATCAGCATTGAATCTAGTAGAACTGACTTACAGATAATGTCTTTTGAGGACCAACACCTTTGCTGCATTCCCGATAAACGGTATACTCCGCTGTTATTTATGTTAAGTTTCACTATTTGGAATTTAACGACACCTTCCCTCGAAAGAGAATTTCTAGTCAAGTACTATATCGAACGGCAAAATTAAGTAGGTTGGCTATAATTAGTAGATGGTTACACCCAATTATTTATTTATTACATCCAAGGAGACTGATTTAATGTAACAGACTGTTGACCTATCAGATTGATTTTAATTTTATTTACTTTTACATCCCTAGCTCAAGTGCAACTAGTCCTTAGTGTAGCCTAACTGACTCTGGTTTACAGATAGAAATAACATTGTAGTTCCAGTGTTTACTTACACTAACTTCCTACCCATTTTACTACCGCTATGAGAACTTCCCTGTCCCTAGCTTCCGGTTTGCTACACTAGGTACTATCACCGACTCGGCTAGTGCTAGTTCGACGACGAGGCATCCGTCGAACCCTTCCCTTCCCCTTTTAAAAAACTCTTTATTTGGGGGGGGGGGGGGGGGGGTACAATTTACCACCTTGGCTTAGACCAGCCGTCCTTTGCCAAGGGCTCTCCTACCAGTGTTCGCAGTTTTCAGGGCCTTTGGTCGCTCACACATGATTGTCCGGAAACTTGGCTTTGTTTACCACTTTCCTTATTATATCCTAGATTTATTACGACAATCACGACCAAAAATCCGCCATTCTACTGTTTCAGATGTTACACATGGATAAGTCTTTAATAACAGTAACACTATGATTTCCAAAATATTTGCACTGTTCTGTTCTAATTCAACAGATTAGACTTTCTTTACTTCCGAAAGTTCCCTGGCTAGTCAGCACAGCAACCATGTGCTATAATTCGTCACTTCTGACTGCCATTTTGATTAACCATGATAACCAAATTGTATCACAATCTTGTTCAATATTTAAAAATATTTTACTACAGAAACCAAGTGTTTGTCACTAGAAGACCATCCATGCGACGGCTATTAGCATGCAATAATAAAATGTGTGGACTCACCGATTTCTTCTCTGTAGGCACTTTTTTTAAATTTCCTCCCCAAAACAATATCACTCGAGAAAAATAGTCTCTGCAGGTTCTTTTATTTTTGCGAGTAAAAACTCCACTATGCTGCCACCAAATGTAATATCCGGCGATAGTTATCAATACTGATCAATAAGTATCGGGACATTGTTAGACTAATTATCCTGAGGGAATACTGATTTGGGAGGGTTATGAAGGTTCTACGTTACAATCATAACTCGATGATTAAAACAAACGCTGTTTAATAAGATACACATAGAACACTTCATAATATGATGTTAAATCCGCACACTTATTACCTAAACCTGCAAACACTACCATTCTAGATGGTGGTCGAGATAGGAGAGAGCGTTTTGCATTCAAAATGGTAGGAGGGGAAATAGCAGAGTTCCCCTTGATTTCCTGGGTTACATATGCTTATAGGTATGTGATTTATATTCTAAGTACAGTCACTTGGCCAATACAAAAGTTATTAATACAATTTGCTCTAATCAGCTTTACAATTCCCTTAGTGAAGTGTGTTTTGGTTCGGGATGTACATTGCTGACTTTGCAGAGGTTTGCTATTTCAAAGTGACATAGTAATGTAATAAATCATTAGAATCACCAATCAAGGAACAATGAAACCAATCGATGTTATGACTATTGATTTGGCTTATTGCCTAAATGTATCACGTAATTAGGCACCAGTAGGTAACTAAATAGCTAATCCTGTTGAATGATTATGATCAAAACATGTATTGATTGAAATCGATACCCAATCATAAAATAATAATTGAGTGACATTCCAGCGGTCACTACAATATAGTATACAAAACACAGAAAAACACGAGATGTTTCGAAACGAGGTCTTGTTCACTTTTCCTTTTTTCTCTTGAGTGAACAAGACCTCGTGTCGAAACGTCTAGTGTTTTTCTGTGTTTTGTATTTATTTATGTTACTATTATTATTCAAGAAACTCAGCAACCACCATCAATCACTGTTTGAATGTAATCTGTTGGATCTTATCTCACACCAATATACTCCAGCCGATTGGCATTCTTTCTACATAACCTATTTCTCTTCTTAGTTACCAATTAATCAATCTATTAGCAAATGTTGTTAAGAACTTCTTTAGAAGCAACATTGCAGACGCAGACTGTGTCTAGGGTGGATCTAATATAACCCCCCTTTTGTTGGCTGGTCTAAAATTCATTTCTTTTACTTTTGAAGTTGGAATTACTTGCCTTAACATTAAAATTTGTGTTCTGTCAATGTTAGAGTTTCTATCGCAGATCCCCCCCACTTGCATAAGGTGCTAGAATTCCATATTTTAAATGCATAACCTTACTCTCAGACCACAAACATAATTCTATTTTGTTCCAACACAATGCTGCTTATCTTGCTTTGCTTGTTGCTATTTTGAAACTTATTCTATGTTTTGGTTGTTTCAGAGTTGGAAAAGTCTTGCTATGCGATGCATAAAACTGCGCATCTTACGCCTCTCAATCGATCTTCTCTCCATGCATCCACACTGCACTTTGAACGTCTCTGCCTCATCATACTTCACTTGCATACGTTGCATCCTATCACGCCACGATCACTGGACAAAACTACGAACAATGTATATTTGAAACAAATTTGGTGAGATAACTACGCATTACTCCTTGTCACTTTGCAATTTCAAGGCCATGGAGATAGCCTCTTTCACCATGACCATTTCTTGTACAGAGTTGCCTAATATAATATATTCTGTCTAACCCATGCTGTTGTTGTGTTAATTCATTTGTACATAGCACCACCGTCTTATTCCCTTTGACTTTAGCATGTTTTTAACACCTTGTTCTCTTTTCCTTTCAGTGTTCAAGTTGCCTTATGAAAGCAATCTTGGTAGAAACCAAGGTTGCCCTAATAAGGCAATTTGGGCATTGACCTACTTTATGGAGATAGTCTTTTTTTCCAAGGCTATCCTGGCCTACCTGGATGTCCATACTAGGTCAGCTGCTAACCTTGATGTTAGCAGTTGACCTAGTTTATGGACATAGCCATTTTTTTCAAGGCCAACTATTGGTTGACCTACTTTATGGACTTAGTAGATTTTCCAATTGCTCTAATAATAATAATATTTATTAATAATAATAAAAATACAATAAATACTAGAAAATAATAACAATTTCATTGGAAAAATATATAATTTATTAACAGTATTAAATAAAATACAAAGAAACCATATAAATATTATGAAAAACAAGCAAAAAATGTACAAAAACCACAAAAAATGGGCCAAAAAAACGCTTTTTATACTACCTAAGTGTTTTTTGCACTTCGGAGCTACCAAGTTTAGCCTTGAAACTTTTCACTTAAACAGAGTGTTCTCCCCAAAGCAGAGACGGGATTGGCAGCAAAATTTGATAAGTGCCCACCAGCCAAGTCGGTTGCTAGTTTTCGAACACGGACTGGTCCAAACAGGTTTGAACTAGACTGTACATTCAAGAACTAGCAACTTCAATGAGTAGTGTTCACACAAATTCCACCGCCAGACCCGTCTGAGCAAGAAGAATAAATAAACAACACTCTGTTCAAGTGTAGCAAAAGCAGCAAAAGAGTGAATAAGCCAACACCACTATGCAGGCCGATGCAGCCATGAGAACAAATACACTAGGTCGCCTCCTGGGGGTAGTGGCCATCATTGCTCCTAGTTTTTTAAGTATTGAAAACCCTCAAGGTCTTCTGTGCTTGCCAGATTAACAGTACCCTACCTCAATTCTTCGAAAATTAAATTAATTTATTTCATGTCTATCCCATTGTTGTTACGCGGGACAATTAGTGCTCGTAATTGTTAATAGTCTTGCATTTGGCACAAAATTAGGGATACCTTTCTGAAATGTAGCCTTTTTGCTACCAGGAGTTGATATTGTAGTTAGCAATAAAATACTATATTGGTTTATTTATGGGGATGACAACTAGTCCTAGGCCCCGTGTACTATCTATACGGTATTGATTTTTGTACATGTGCCGTGTGCAAAAACACAAAAATGGGCCAAAAAAGAGCTTTTTATACTCCCTAAGTCTTTTTTGCACTTAAGCTCCCTAGTTTATCGGCGATATATTAGTTTAAACTAGATTTACAAACTAAACTAGGATTGCATTTAAATTAAATACATTTGTATTTAGAGTCTACCCACCCCCTCAGTCACATAACTGATTTTCAGTGGGGAAACATTAAACGTCACATTGCATTAACAAGTAATTGAGAATTAGTACAAAAACAAAACTGTCTCTTAGATTTAAATTTAAATAAATGCACAAAGGTTCGGAAGCTAAAATTATAAAGTCAAAGAAAAAACTGAACCATTACGGATGCCTTTAACTAGAAAAGAATCCAAGCCAAGGAGATTTCTATATGCTATTGCACTGACATTTTCTTCATCCTCTTATGTTAGGCCTGATATTGCAATTCACAAGAAAGGGTGTTGTACCTACTAACTGCTAATTGAAGTGTTAACACAACGATAAAATAAAAAGATCAATAATCGAAAATGTGACTGCATTATTGATCCTGATGCTGAACAATAATTTCGGTAAAAACGATTCCACTTCTACCGGCGGACAGGCGTGATCAAGACTGAATGTCTCAAAAAGGTTATCACCAAATTTTATTATTTATATTTTTTTTTAAATCACAATTAAGAGTCCACCTACTCAGTCTCATAACTGATTTTCAGTGGGAAACTCCGTGATGGCAAAGTATTTATTAATTATTATCATTCACCAATTTGAATAGCGATGATGTGGTATAAGAACAGGGAATATGATGTGACGAATTTTTAACAAGTTTTTTCAGAAATTCTATTTTTGTATTAAATGGCCTAACATTATAGATTATTGTGTGCATCCCTAGAACAAACTCACGAGGCCAAAGAAATATCCGAATTTTATCAAGTTATGTTAATGTTTGTAGTTGTGAAAGCAGAGTTGATCAGAAATCTACAAGCCTGGGGCTAATCCAAGTTGAAAATAATTATAGCCTGGTATCTGGCTCCCCCTCCCCCAGTCAAGCAAGCACAGAAGAGTTTAAGGGTTGCCAATGAGCTCAATTATTGCTCGTGTTTAAAGCAGCAGACCCCTGCCAACATTATGTTATGTGGTTTTGCAAGAACTATAGCCGGCATGAAAAAAATTGTAATGTTAAGGTAAGTTAGTTTTTAATTAGACATTTAATTAATTGAATGCATAATCGAAATACAAACCGTACCGATAATTATATGTATTTTAAAATTTCTTCTTGCATCAGCATTACCTATATAATTCAAACAAAACCACAATACTGTTAGTACAGTTTTTTAAAATATGTTGCACCGGTCGTCATCACTAAAAAACTGTAACTGCGGGGGTCTACCACCCTAAGAAGCCTGGTTCTTCTGGGTCACAATGTATAAGTTCTCACAACTGTCAGCCACAACAATATGTCTGTTCAATTTTAGTACATAAGTTTATAAAGCAAACAAGGTTCTCCATAATTTGGTTGATGGCTACAACAATAATGGCTTACAGATTAACTGAGTTTATTGACTTGCTGCATAGGAAATAGGAATGCAGTAGTGAGTAGAGTACTTCTTTAAAGCAGTAATGTCTGTAAGCAATGTAAAATATTTGGGAACATTTGATGTCAAAATTTTCATTTTATCGATTTGCCGTTTTCCAACATACCTCTATTTAATTCTGAATCTATGTTGGCAATGGAAAACTATACCTACTTAATTTAAAGACTTAAGGACTTTAATAAAGTTCTAAGTTTTATAAACTTGACAGAAACTGATTGATGCTTTGTAAAAAAAAAAAAAAGTGTGGAATTAGTAAGTTGGATTTACTAGTAAGGAACATTAATATTACCAAACATTAAAATAACTGGTACGATTAGACTTGTGCCAAAAGAAGAGTAAAAGCTCAACTCTATCTCCGAGTCTACTTTTTACAATTGGGTCTAAAAATAAAAAGTCATACTTTTATTCTTGACCACCTTCTTCTGAAATGACCACATTTTGCCAACTATGGCATCATGGCAGATCTCGGGTCTAGCAGTAAAGAATGTTTCTAGTTTTCACAGCAAATTGTAAAAAGAATATGTTTGATGAACTAGATTCCATGCTGAATTCATTGTTGGAATCTCCAAATATATTCAAGAGTTTATTTAACGTTTATATTCTGTTTAAAAAAACTGTCAACACTGCTTTCAAAGAATGCGTACTCTTTTCGAATGAGAATCTTAATCTTGAAATCGGTAACAGGAAAATAATCTTTGGCAGATGCAGATGTAAACTAATACAACAAAAATGCTTTAGTCAAAGTCAGTAAATAAATAGACAAATAAATGTGTACATAAAGCCGACCCACTCAGATGCAAGCTACTGATTTTCAGTGTGGATATTTGATTTCAAATGAGATTTATTGTTGAACAAATCTTGGATAGTTAAAAGATTTGCTGGAATGAGGATTTGAACCTTGGTTCTTCTGCATTGAAAAGTAGGAGAAGACCAAAGGACTCCCAACAGGCGCAAAAGCAAGCATAAATGTACGTATACATATTTTGTAAATACAATATGTAACATGTACATATCGATTGGTAAATAACTACTTGACTCGACTTTTCTCTGTGCCACACTTTATATAATCGAGTTTGACAAAAACAAAACCTGTTTCATTATTGTTGTAGCCAAATTGAACAGACCTATTGTTGATTGCTAGTATGTCAGTGGTACATGATACATAATCAAGAGAACTGCCTTAGCAAACCACGCAGGCCTACAATCAGGGCCACTTGCAAACCACAGTGTCAGTAAATCTAGGGTTATAGTAACCAGAAAATGGTTTGAAAGCCAGACTGTAATTTGCAATTGACCGTGATCCCATCACCTTGGAATTATATGAGATTTAAAACTATTGACATAAACAGCAATCTAGTCCTAGGCCTATACCCTAAGCTTATCCAGGGACTTCCAATGCAACTTTGAAATAATGAGGGTTTACTAGGCCCTGGTACCTTTGTGAGGATTTGATATGAAATAAAACTATGGTCCATATAGAACGGCAAAGAATACGTACAGGCTTCTTTTTGCTTAGCATGCCTAGGCCTAATAGGCTATTTGTGAAACAAAAGATACAGGCAAATGTTTTCTAAATTGACTTTAACCGGTGGCACCGTCAACGACCAATATGTAAATTAACCAAGGTAGGCCAAATTTCAATTAAAAAATCATGATCATCTAGTCCTAATATTTACCTGCGTGTAGCCTACTGAAGCAGGTACAAAATAACTAAAAACACCATAACCAATCCAAAGTAGGCTACCTACTTTCAATGTTCGTATGTATGTATGTATGTATGTATGTATGTATGTATGTATGTATGTATGTATGTATGTATGTATGTATGTATGTATGTATGTATGTATGTATGTATGTATGAATGTATGTAGCCTACCTGTATGTACCTGAAGGCCCCTGAATGCAAATACGTAAATCTGAATTCTAACGAGGTAAAAAAGTTAACGTTTACTACTGTATTTCCCGTGAAATGGCATGTGCCATCATAGTTTGTCACCACATTGTTATGAATTAATTAACAACTAGTACTTTCTAATAACATTGCTCAATTTGCTGCTCATGCACTCGGCCGTTTGTGTTAAAACAAATTGCCGTTGCTGCAGTTTTATTTACAAAATGACTTTTAAAACATACTACATAAAAAGATCTCAACTCGGCCTATAGGTACACATTGTTTGAGATAACAATTAGGGCCTAACGTGCATAAAAAATAATGTTTTTAAGCAAAACAAAATTTGTACAAAAAAGTCTTGAACTTGTTAGGCCTAGATAACCAGGAAAAACTTGGTGGTTTGTAACAATTATACCTTGAATATGTTTTATATAATACTACTACTACTAGTTACTTAGTTACTACTTACTGATTGATTGGCAATACCAAACTATGACGATGTGAATGTGACTTTGACGTTGTGTATTTTATAAATGTAAATGTTATCTAAATAACAAAGTATCTAGGGCATATAATAAAGTTTTTTTTCATTAAGTAGTTGTTAATTTAGTGTAACAATTAAAACAAGTTTAGCGTAATTCTAATTACCCATTATGCTATCTTTTACGCTAATCTTTGACTAAAGTTGAATAATATATCAAATATAGTCCGTACGGGACAATCGGTCTCAACGTTTTTACGAGATTGACAGGCCTCAACTAAAGTTATTAAAAGAGGCCCTACATACCCATGATGCTGTTTATGTCAAAAGTTTCAGGTCACTCACAAGTTCATGGACGGATTACAAAATAAAGTAGCTAATATTTTATATCTTGACTCGTTCAGTTTCTTAACTAGATACGGCGATAAAATGAAAGCATTGTTTGACATTGAGTCAGCCATTCTACCACTTGGTCAGATCTATCAACACTTAAAACCAGAGTTGACGCTGGTGAAATGTAAAAATTATATCGCTTGATGACAAAGAACAATGTGACGCAAGCAAGCAATTCAATTGGAGAAAATTTAATAGTCGTGCACAGTAATTTCCTAATCAACTGTAGTCACAACTGAAGACTCGGGTACCAGTACTGGTAAATGGAAATCTATTGCCATGATTTTGTGATCCATCCAATAAAGGGGAAGTAGAAGGCTATGGGTGGCACCGAGAAAACAGCATGGAAAAAAGACGAGCAATCGAGTAACACCAACTTTCTAGTGTAGCGAATCATTTCTATAGTGACCCCATCTACAAGCTGTGTGTGTATTATGTTGTGTGTTTATAAGTATGGTAACCTATGCATAGGGACAGCGATAGTTCAGAAATAATTTCAATGTTTGGCTCAGAAACTCTAAAAAAATGTTCTGCATTAATTTTGGATTCTTATTTACAGATACCCTACTACTAGATTTGCAAATGAAATAAATAGATAAAGTAATGTGTGATGTGCTCTGTGAAAAAGTACCGCAAAAAATGGGATCTATTTCACAACTAGTGTCAGTTTTTGCAATAACGAGAGTTGAAGCTGAAACAAAACACCAATATCTGGCAGCCTCAACAAGAATATAAAAATCAACATTTTACACACAGCAATTTTAAAACTCCTATATTCCCAATCTAGCAAGTGTGATTTAAGGTTCCCTTTTTCCAGAGCTTATTAGATGTAGCAACTTCAGATGCTCTGCTATAATATGTGACTAGGTAACTTTAAATTAACTAATGGTAACTTAACTTAGCATCATCAGCAGGAGAAAAGTTGTGTGTTTTCTATTGGTCTATTATTTCCCACTTGTGACCTCGCTACTAATTCATGACGACGACGACGACGTGAGAAACTAGGGCGCTTCAACCGGTTAGGTCATATTGCGCCGCATGTGATAACTAATTCATGGTAGGGTCTATAGTTATATGGGACTCTTATTGTTATTGGATGAGGAGAGGATAGTGATTGAAGAGTAAGAGAGAGAGAGCTGATGTTACAACAAGAGAATGATAAGAATATGAGGTGTTGAGCTTGGCAGGCCGGTGCTGATTCTGTGATGCCCAAGATCAATGGTGGAAACAAACACCCTTTTACTCAACTAAATGATTAGGAGAAAATTGTACTTATAACTATAAGGCTATAAGAGTTGCTGTTCAATATGAATTTGAATATTGATAATTGCGCATGTGCATTCGTTTAAATCTCGTGTTCTTTGTCACATTCTTGATTAATATTTTATTTCCATGTTGTTTTACTCGGGACAAGGAGACTCAATTAGAGCAGCTCAGATTAAGTATCATTTACCAATACTAACATACAACACACCACTACAGTACCAGGGGACACTAGGGTTCACTACACAGTTCACTCTAGAATAGCCTCTTGCTTGCAAGCATCGGGACACATTAAACCTGCCGCCATTAAGCTGAAGAGGTGCCACAGCCTGTATTGCATGACTAACCACGATGAATAATATACACAGGCCTAGTGTAAAAAATTAACAATAACACTTACAGCGATCAAGAATTGGCTCCTGAGAATCAAGATGGTCCAGTTTGACTGTGTGTTCAATAGTCTTGGACAATATACGCAAATAGGAATGCGGCAATTATCATTAGTTACATAAAATCGATTAACTATAAACCGTGACTAATTAATAAAATCAAATTGTGTAATCGTACAATGATTGATGATTTTAGGCTTAATGACAATTTTCATAATTAAGGCTGTCCTAACTTTTAATCCACGAAAGATATGTTAACACACAACTCTCATGATCACATTTCAGATAATTTTTAAAACCATTCTTTGAACTTTGAAGGGCTTATTTATCACCAATTGCTACAAGGTTAACCGAAATTATCATTAGAATTAATGAAAATTACAGCCTATGGAAGCATGATTATGATTATTGATTAAGTTCTCTAAAACACTGGTTGCAAGTTCTTTTCCTCCAGTTCTACTCCCCTCAGTGTGATCCTATCTTTATATCTTTGAGACTTTTTGACTCTTTGCATCACTAAAACCTCACTCTTCTTAATGCTAATCTTCATTCCAAATTCTTCTGTCACCTCATAACATTTATCCACCTTCTGTTGCACTTCTTCACCATTGTCTCCAAATTCCACGATATCGTCTGCATATATCATTGTTCTGGTATCTTGATCTTTTACTTCTTCTTCTGTTACCTCTCTTGGGTGTACCCTTCGCAGCATTTCATCCATTACAACGTCGAATAGTATTGGTGATAGTATGCTCCCTTGTCGTAGTCCTATATCCATTGGGAACCATTCACTTTCACCATATCTCGTTTGAACGCAACTTTCACACTTCCGGTACATACTCTTTATTCTCTCTACTAGAGTTTCACTGACCCATTTGCGTTTTAAACATGCCCATACTTTCTCCCTTGGCAGGTGATCATATGCCTTTTCCAAATCCAGGAAAACCATATACATATACTCTTACCCTCTTCCCACTTCTTTTCCATTCTTTGCCGTAGAGAAAATATTAGGCCGATTGTGGACCTTCCCCTTCTGAATCCATACTGTTCTTCCCTAAGCTCTGGTTCTACTATTTGACGGACTCTCCTTTCCATTACCCTCTCATATATTTTTGGTCCTTGACTTTGTAAGGTGATTCCTTTGTAGTTATTGCATTCTTTCCGATCCCCCTTTTTAAATATGGGTACTATTACTCCTCTTAACCAATCATTTGGCACCTTATTTTGTTCCCAAGCCGCTTTCACAACCCTGTACATCCAGTTAACCCCAGTTGGTCCGCCTGACTTAATCATTTCAACAGAAAACTCGTCAGGTCCTGTTTTTTTTTCCATTTTTCATTCCTTTTATTGCTGGGAGTACTTCCTCCTTTGTTACAGTGCCATTCTCCCATTCATTGGTTATCTCACTGTTCTCCTCCACTTCATAAGTTAACTTGTTGTTCTCGTCTTGTATACCTTTCTGATGTGTAACATTCAGGAGGTTCTGAAAGTACGACTTCCACATGCACTTTATTATCTCTGGATCATTGGTAACTCCATCCTCGTATTTCATGAATCTCTGCTTTTCCTTGTCCTTGCGCTTCTCCTTCATCATGCCATAAATCATTTTCTTATTAGTTACTTATTACCATCAAAGTCATCTTCCAGTTTATCCGCCATTTCCATCATTCTTCTGATTTTTTCTTTCTTTACTACTTTCATCACATTACTTTTTTGCCTCCTGTATGCCCCAATATTTTCTTCTGTCCTATCTAATTCTTTTGCCTTCCATGCCGCTTGTTTTTTCCTTACTGCCATTTTAACTTCTTTATTCCACCATGGTGTCTCCTTTTTTTCCTCTTGCCACTTTGTGTTCCACATACCTCTTCAGCTATGTGTAGTACATGGTCTCTCAAACATTTCCATTCCTCTTCTATGTCTAACAACCCACCCTCCTTTGGCATCACCTGCTTTAGCATCTCTTCATATTTTTTCTGCACGGTTCTATCTTGGAATTTCCACACTTTAATCTTTCTATGTGTCTCTTTTAGATGTTTTTGTTTGCCATTTGTCCCGGGCGGCGCCAATGCAGCCAATAGCCTGTGGTCACTTTCTAGGGCTATATTTGGGAACACTTGAACGTCTCTAATCTCCCTTTTCCCCTTACTGCATGTTATGATGTAATCTATTACTCTGCGACTTCCCATCCCAACTACATATATCTTGTGATCTTGTGAGCCGCATCCATACCCATGGGCTCCTATTACCTCATCATATCCATGCCTGTCCATTCCCACTTTTGCATTAAAGTCTCCCATGAGCATCAGGTTACCATTTCTAATGTTCTCTATGGTACTCTCCACCAAAGAAAGAAAGTCATAAATAAATAAATAAATAAATAAATAAATAAAAGTTTTTTCAAACATAATAGGCCTAGGTTCTCAAAGTCAAGTAGGTCTACATATATGGGTAAAAGTGGGATAAATTGTTTGGTTGCTTAAAAGTTAACAGCATTACCATATTTTATTGTAGGATATGCATATAAGTAAAAAAATCTAATTTGTTTCAAATTAAAATTATTCTCCCAGAAAATAATTAAAAGTAGTGGTGGGCAACAACATCACTTGCAGTGGAATAACAATATCGTGGGGAGAAATCGTTGTAAAAACATTATTTTAAATTTAGGGCTGTGCGAGCAGGGATTTTTTTGAGTCGAGCGAGATTGAGTGAGTATTTGGTCTTTTGCTTGATTTTCGAGCAAGATTCGAGCAAGCAGGCCAAAATTTAAGTATTAATAATTTACTAATTTTATAGTCACAAATGTTGGTATATACGTTACGGTCACGATGTTATTAACAAAAAAAATCAATATGTTATTAGTGTTGGGCATGCCAATTATTGATAAAAAATTAAACTAAAATTCTTTGGAGACATGTGCAGTGTCGGTGTGCACGGGCACGGCGTCAAAGCATGAGCATCGAGTTCGCCTGCGCAGTTCGTATTATCAGTCAGCTGTTCGCTGTCGGCGTGAAGACTGCTAGTTAGTTAGTTAGTTAGTGGGGTTTTAGGTCACACAACAGTATACTATATGGAAAGACTGCTGAAGAGTGCGTCAAAATATGGAATATTATGCCTGCCGTGACCGACTTTTTGTACGTTCTAGAACAATTCTAGAGTCATTTCGAGATCCGATTTTTCGAGCAGATATTTTTTGATATTTGAGCAAGATTCAAGCAGAACTTTGTGCTCGATCTCGTCTCAAAATTTCGAGTCTCGCACAACCCGTTATGTTCTCCTCTTCTTTCTGTCTTCTTCCCACCAGTTCACGCAGTTCTGTCCTGCAACAGTCTTCCTGCCTCTACTTCTTCTCAATGCTAATCTCTCTCTTCTACATCATTTCTTGTTTGGTCCTGATACTTCTCACTTGGTCTACCACGTCTTCTAAAAGGGTACTCATGTCTCATCTTTCAAATTCTGCCCTAGGTAATCTTTGCTTAGATCCATTCTCACATGTCGTATCATTTTTTTCTGGTCAAGTGACTAATGCATTGTAGACCAAAACGTTTGACAATTGTTTTTGTATTAAGCCGGCTCCAAACGACCTATGTAGCCTATTTTACAAATGTTGGCGTTAGAGCATTATTATGAGTTTAACAAACGCTAATTAAATCATCGCCGTGCCCTCCACACGATGTGTCCTTCCACCAGATGTTGGCAAATGTGTATGCATGCGCTAACATTTGACTTGCCTCCAGACAACATGTCCATATATCCAACATTTGAGCTAAACATACAATAAGATGTGCAATTTGCTAGTAATATCTTGGTAATAATCGTGTCAAGTCCTTCACATTCACATTCTTTCTACATAACCTAACATAACCAATCAAGAGATTAATAGGTAGGCACAGCCTTAAACTTTTGTGTAACGTAGGATAAAAATATGGCAACGAGCATAAAGATGATATATAAACTGATATTCTTTTCTCAAACTACAATCAGTCACTGTCAAAAGGTTTGGTAGAGACGACATAAATATTGGTGACCTTGAGAGAGGTAGATACCCTTGGCTATCCTTTGAGTTGTGATAGATTTACCGACTTTGGGTGGGAATCGAGCTAATGCCAACATTGCATTGGACGTCCATACACACAATGTGGCAAACATGCTTCAACGCAAAGTTTTGTCAAATACACACGCTGTCTGGAGGTGGCTTAAAGGGGTATTTAACCGCTAAACTCAAAAAATATATTTCATTCAGGCTAACTACCGGTAGTAATGAATTTAGCAATTAACAGAAAAATTATTAGGGCCACCATGACCTCCCAAAAAATTGTCAAACACGACATTTTTCGAGCTAGGTCCCATCGGCAAAAATCTCCCATAAGAAATAACATGGGGACGATCTTTATGCCCCGTGACCTTGGAGGATTTTGATCCAAAAAAATATTGGCCATTATTGACGTACCCGTACTCTACAGCCTTTTCTGTAAATTCTCTATATTTTGTTTTGTAATTTGGGCAAGTAGTTTGGTCAAAATATGCTGATTACCAAGATGGGGTGTGATTTTGGAATGCATATTTTTGCGTGTTTGAGGGTATATTTGGGCACAGTTTCAAGACACGACGTAAAAAATGGGCATTTTAGATTTGTACTATGCTCTAGTATCTATGAGGACCAAAAAAGAAGCAGGTTAAAGCCGATTTCAGAAATTTCCCAAAACACCAATTTTTGAAATTTTTTTGATTAAAAAAATTGAAAAATTCGTGTTAAATCACAGTTATAAGATATAATTTTTTAAACTGTCATTTTAGTGTAGTATTGTGCTATAGATTAAGTGGTAAAAAATAATTTTTTGACTTTATAGCCCCTTTAAGATATATGTACGAAGTCACCAGCAAAGTTCAGGTAAGCTGTTGCCTCCTATATTCTCTATCACACATTCACAATTCCCAACAAAAATTTGCAAACTAAAACTGCCCTTCTTAATTCTTTCCTTTTCATTTTTTATCTACACTCAACAAATTTCATTTCTGCGGTTAATTTTCTACTCAAATCCCTCACAGCCAAACTCTTGGTCGATGTCCCATGTAGACCTATGTTGATTTGGTAGATAAAAAAGAGAGTTATCGGCAACCTTTTACAGCCTCGGGCCAGTTTACATTTTCTGTATAGTGGGCCGCGGGCATAATGCAATTTTTCAATTGTACTATCTACTAAGCAGTCACGTTGATGGATGAGCATATTTGGGACGGGTGTGGGAGCCTAACATTTTTAAGTTGAGCCTAGTTTACAAAAGAAAGCTTGATTTTTTAACCAAGACTTTCAAAACCGCATTAATTCCAGCCTCTTTACACTGGGCTAAAGGATGCAGTGACAAAAATACTAAGTGTTGTAATGAAAGAGGACCCCAAGTACTGCACTGTACAATAATTATCTTGATTAAAAGAATCCAACAACATTGTTAATATTTTATCTTTGTTAACGGTCTTGCCATGTTGAATACACCTGTTCCCGAATGATCACTGAAGTTAAGCCACATCAGGTGTGGTCAGTACTTGAGAGGGTGACCGCTTGGGTATACCATGTGCTATTGGCAAAGGGGTGATGTGGCGGATCGCTCAAGTGTGCCCCGATAGAAAACAAGACTTACAATATCACCCTTCAACTCAAAAAAGGTCCGTCTGATAGCCACTTCATTCGTTATTGATCTACTCTACTTCACTCCATTCTCATCAGCCCACAGACCGCTGTATGTCTCTAGCTTCTCGTCTCCCACTCTGCACTAATTCTCCAACACACCATTACACACAGGTCAGGCAGCGCAGTGAGTTACACTGATAAGAACAGACAGACAAGGCTTGGCTCGGCTCGGAGCCCCCAAATGGATTAAAAAAGCTCGGGAAATCGAGTACTAATAATGATGTATTTGTTCTATCTCACGGCTTTCCATTGCCAGCTACATCTCTCTCTCTCCCACAGAGAGTGAGCAAGCTCAAGGAACAATACATTGCATTCAAATCAATTTGGACTTGTCTGTTTTGGCTGTGCGATAAGTTAAAATGGTCAACCTTACATAGCCATTAGCCAATCTGCAAGTTACTGTAGTTAATTTTTAGGATCCTGTGAATCTTCATCCCACGATAACTTCCTTACTTGCAGATAGAATGTTTCGAACGGAGCAACTCTTTCAGAGTTTATACTTTTTCCTCTTACCTTCTTTGTTACAGTCGAGCCCACTTATAGAGAACTCTCTTTTAACAAAGTTCTGGATTTAACAAAGTAATTTTAAAGCTTGTTAATTAAAAATACATGTAAAGTGACTGTTTTAATAGTTCTTTTTTAACAACCTAAAAGTCAGTTTTTGTCAAGTTTGTTTCAACTGGGCTGGACTGTATTATACTATTTCCTAGGTATGCAAATTCATCGATCTCTTGTAGTTTATACTCTTCTACCTTCGTTCGTTTCCCTACTTGTTCTACTGGTTCCTTTCTTGGTTCTTTTCCACTACAAGAGTTTTGCTTTTTTAAATACCAAGGGTCAGTCTAAATTGTGCAATTGCAGCTTTCCATTCTACAATTTTCTCTCTCCATTACAAAGTCATTACCTAGCATATCATAGTTCTTGTATCCGGTTCCTCTATGCTTGTCTCTACTCTACATAACAATTGCAAAGCGCAACAGGCGATTAGATGGTACCTTGCCTCAGGCCAGAGTTACCAACTACTGAGCCACTCTATTTTGTATTTTTCCATAGATTGTTTCTCCACTGTATGTAGGGCCTACATGCTTTTTATTCTGAAGCCTAGGTCATAATGATGAATTTTAAATTTTAAATAATTTTTCATAGCCTAGGTAATTTTTTTTTTAAAGTTGGACTGACTTTTTTTGTTGGTGTTGACTTCCCATTCTATTGACTAGAAACTTTGGTCCAAATAGATGTTAGACTTCTTCAATTGAACAATGGACATTTTAGTTTTTAAGTCAATTTAAATCTCACCTTGAGACATGGGAGGGGGGGGGGGGGATGTAAAAGATAATACACTGTAAGAGAGCATTTAGTAGACCCACCCCACTACAAAATAATTATAAGTGTAATATTCCGGTCCGCAAAAGCCTTCGTTTTGAAATATATTATACAATATAAATAATAATATAGGCCTAATAGGTACCATAACGCTATGAAGTCATGGTTGGTAATAATTACAAAACAAAAAACGGACAATTACATCACAAATATTTCCTGAATTCAATATCATGATGATTTGATTTCAGAACGGTTAAATTTATCAAGGCAATTTTAAAATCAAATGATATCGATTTGGTTTTTTTAAATCGAGCCGCATTTCTAGCATTTAAGTTATTTTCACAAAACTTATTTTACTTCAATAAATGCACAAAGTATAAGGTGAACTGTAGTGTGAGCTAGTGAACATGCTGGGAACATGCTGGTGCTTCTTCATGACCACTACCTTAACGATATCACCACTCACTGTCACTGACAATAGCTGTGTCAGATAAATTAGAGACTGCAAGAAACAAGGAAGTTAACAGATTTTATAAAATTATGCCAACAAATGAAATAGTTAAGCAAGTAGTCGAGCACCGTACCGAACATGCAGGATAAACCTCTTGAAAGGGAGGAAAGAGGGATTCCGGATTATTAGGAATAAATCAACTGTTCTGAGAACTGACTTACAAACATCACTTATTGTGCGAGACACGAGCGTAGGCGGCTGAATATGGCGATGTCTGACACGCTGAAGTTTAAGATGTGAGCTGCGACATACGATGAGGAAGGTTCTCGAGGAGCCTCCTTGACGGTCGTACAGGTTCCTCCCATTCCTGAAACGTGCAACACAGTGACTATAGTAGGGTTGCACAACGAAAAAATAAAATTTATAATTGAAAAAGTATAGGCCTACTTCTAGGCTACATATTATTATTTATTAATAGGTTGGCTAATATTTAAAAAAATGGTGTCACAATTACTAGCCGACAGGTGTAGTCAAGATTAAAAGTCTCATTAAGCCATTAAACCAAATTTTTTCAGTCAAAAATGTTGGAAGGTAATCTTCAATAGATAGGCTAGGCCTACTCAGCGATTGTGAAATGTAATTTATTATCTTTTACACAAGACACTAATTAAATGGCGGGAGTAGGCCTATAACCAGCGCACTAGTCGTACGAGTCACCCTAGGAGGATTCAGTATATTACCTCTGGAGGGGCCCTTAGTGCATTGCCGCTGACGCACGTTTCGACGGCCGGGATTTCCCCTCGCGCGCCTGCCTTCACGCAGAGAGCAGGCAACGAGACTGAGCCGTATTCAGTAGCTCGCGATACGTATGTTTACAAGTGCAAACAATGGTTTACAGTTGTGTTACAATAACAAACACGCTGAATTTCCTTGCATCGTCCTTTACTCTGCATCGTGACACAAAATAATACTGCGGATAAATTATGGGAGAGCTTCGAATAAAAAGAAATTTCAAAAGTGAAATCGTTATGAATTGTTTAATCATTGAAATAACAATTTTGCTTAATTTCTTACTTCACTGCACGTAGGAAAGGATTTATGTTTTCCATCTTATAACTTATTTGTACGTTATGTTGTCGGGAAAATGTGTTGTGAACATGATTGCATTGTTTCGAGTACAGATTGCTACGATAAATGTGTTCTGTGTTATGATTTGTTCGTTAGAAATACTTATAAAATATCACAAGATATAGTAGGCCTAGATACCACATTTTTTTTAAATCTCAAGGTCGGTTTAGGTGTAAAAAGCTCTTAAGGTACCACATTTTAAAATATCACTAGATAGTAGATACCACATTTTTTATCTCAAGGTAGGTTTAGGTGAATAAACCTCAAAGACGTCACAGTTTAATTGTGCGTGCAATATTCATGTGAAAATAAATACAACAATTGCTTCATTGTGCCATTTGATTTTATCTTGCGACTTTCTTCACATAGTTTTACAATGTGGTCAACAGAGGCCACAAACGTTGGTGTTTCAAGATAATTTAGTAATAATTTGCCTACACTTACTTGGTCTACCCGAAAAAGTAGCCTAGTTAGACGAGTGAGCGTAGCGAACGTAAGTCTTTCCCTAACGCTATACTCGATCGGGCCTTGGCCGTGAGCATTGTCTGTTAAATGTCTGTCTGTCTATTTGTCCGGGCTCATACGGCCGAACGGCCAAATAGATTGAGCTGAAATTTTAAACAGACATCCGCGACCAGGTAACTTAGAACTGCTAACAAAATGAGCGCAATCCATTTCGATTTAAACCCACAAGAAATAATAAATTGAAAAATATGCTTGAAATGTGTCGGTTTCATTTTATCAACAATGCTTTTTCTTGAAGAAGTCATTTTTATCAAATAATTTTTGGTAGGCCGTGATTACATGCATAGCAGTGATCAAGGTATATAGAATATGGAACGACCAAGGTTCCCCTAAATTCTGCTGGGACATTGAGTAAACCTTGCAATCTTTACTCGTATTTCGTACTGGCTATGTTTTCCATAGTATTGTATGCATTTCAAAACATGTTTTATAATTTTTTAAATACAATCCAGAAATAAAAAAATCTTTTCCGACCGGGGGTTTGAACCCAGGTCTCCCACATTTTGGGTATAATGGCGCCTTAGCCAACTAGACTAGGGAAACACCAAATTCGTTGTTAGACGAGTGAGCTAGTCATGTGTTGAGTACCCGGGAACATTTGCATTTAAAATTGATAATTATATTAATATAAATAATAGGGGTTTTAAGTGTAGTTGGTATAAGGGCGCATCAACTGTAAGGCCATAATGCTAAGGTATGGGCAAGAAAAGGAATGTTATACCGGGTACTCAACACATGGCTCACTCACTCGTTTAACAACGACTTTGGCGTTTCCCTAGTTATAAATATAGCTATTGTAGCAAGTTTTTCATATAATGAACTGTTGTGCAATGTAGGACTACACATTAATTTATTCTATTTCACAAACTTTATTCAAAACATTTTCGTCAAGATTGCAGCTGTAGGGTATACACTGTAGACATCAGTTTTACCAGCTTCAGGTAACAAAACAAGATTATTGGTGTATTAAGGTGGGACAGGACCTCGGTATAGTGGCCTACGTTGGTGGAAGGAGAAGCTAAAGAGAGGCCCTGGAGGTGGGACTTTACAAGTGTCACTCAAAATATTCGAAAATGAGCCGTCCAATACACGGTCGCAGTTGCCTCGTGTGGCTGTGACTACACTATGTACTGCAGAAGCTCTGAAAGCGCGCGTCTCAGTCAGCCAGCGTAGCGCCAGATCTTCACACTGCTCTTCGACTCATCGGGCTCACTCGTCGAACGAGTTAGAACAAGATGATGTTAGTTCTAGGAGAGTAGGGTGGCTGAGTTAATTACATCAAACCGTATTTTGTTCAAACTCATATATTATATTAAAGGTAAAAGCTGATCATGTACATTATCAGGAAATATCAAAATGGAATTATTGTTTGCTGTGGATAAAGAAAGATTTATACAATTTCCGTACTAAAAACGTAGTGGATTCAAACCCACGTCCGTAATAGGTACCCGGTACCAGTACCGCCGTACCGGCATATAATGTAAAATACGTTGATGAAAGACCTCAAGAGATAGCTGGTAACTGCATTTGAACAAAGTGGTGTATGTATAAATTGCTTTGTAAGTATTCATTTTATCATTCAATTGTGGATGTTTATTGCGTTAGTTACGGAAGTACCATTTTAAATATTATTTATTCATTTAATTTTGGCAATCATTCATTGGATAAATAAGCAAATCCACCTCCTGATTAATTAAGCCCAGTGGCATATCCAGGGGGGCTTAAATATTATATTCTTCAAATCATCTAGGTTTAAGGGGGGCTTAATACGCATTTTCAAAAAATTGCTCGTGGACTATGTCCCGTAATTAATTTTACGGCTAATTCTTTGCAATTAGGTGTGGCTATCGTTGGATGTTTTTTATTTAATTTTTGCACATTGGTAATGATAAACATATGTGAAATACTATCTATAATTTATAAAAATCTATATTCTATGAACTCGTACATATGCCCGAACCCTAATAATTTCCACATAATATAGATACATTTTCAATCGTAAAATTGTCCCTGCTCGGGATTCACCACGATTCATCACGATCGGAGTAAGACTGGTAAAAAGCAAACAATCAAACAAACAAACACAGAAAAAAATAACAGCCAAACTTTCTTCTCCGCTTTGCTTGACACGTTACGTACTTCCATTGAGCAGGTCATGGAGTGGGTACCCCCCCCCCTGCCCCACACCGCGCAATTGGTGATCCATTCACGTTGTCTTTGATGTAGTCTCTCGCGTCTGCACTGCGCATGCAACGCGACGTTGACCGCTGAGTCATAGCAATGGTCATAAATAAAACACATGTCCTGACAGTCGACACAAACAGTAGATATGGACACAGGGAAATAAAAAGACGTCATTTGCGAGAATGTTTAGGCTACTATAATAGCAACACTCGATCGACGACCACAACAATGAATCAAATGAATCGAAACTAAGAACAAGCCACCCCATAGGTTGTTCGGGACGTAAACAAACTAAACAATGCAAAGTTATACATATGAAAATTGGTGGGGGTCAGTATGCAGAAAACTTGTAATGACCGATTGACCGTTGTTTGTTCACATACAATAATGATAGGTGCCCGTTAGGGCGCCGCAGCCAAGCAGTGGTGTGCTAACATTCGGACTGATATTACTAGTAACTAGGAAAACGCTAAAGTCCCGCCGCGTTGATGGATGAGCGTTTTTTTTGTAAGTTTTTTGTTTGCGTTTTGTGCGTTTGTTCGCACTTTTCCTTTGCAAGTGCTTTTTGAATGCATTGTAGGTGATTGTTGTCAAGTTTCTATTGTTACTTGTTAATTGGTATTATAAACTTCAAAAAACTCATATTAAAACCTTTATTTCTGTGGATTCTGACTAACTTTTTCAACTTTTTCTTTCAAAAGGTACTACATCACCATAACCTTAATGTACATGTGAAATATGAACGTTGTAGCCCCACCCGTTTGGTCAGAATCGGCCCAAATGTGACGAAAATATCGCACTAAAAATCGAAAAAAAATCGTAAAAGTACGATATTCATGAGAAATATTTCTTCGATTGTACCCAAAAACAATACACCTCTAAGTTCAGAGAAAACACCTAAAATTTTCATCAAGATCGCATATGCCGTTTGCCCGGTAGAGAGCGAACAAACAGACAGAAAAACCCAAAAACACCCGAGCTAAATTTTTTGGGGGGTCAGTGAAATTGAAGTCTTCGCTTCCGCTCGCTGCGCTCGCTACGCTCATCCAACTATAATAGACCCTATTCGTCACTTTCAATTAACCAGGGATTCTGACCAGACGGGTAGGTCTACAACGTTCAAATTTAACGTGCACGTAATAGTGATGCTGATAGATGCAATTGGAAACAAAGAGTTGATAAAGTTTTTTTTAAATGTAACTATAGAGACTAAAAAACACTCTTCTACGATCTGTGTAAATATATAATGCTATAAAATATAGTTTGTTTATAATAACATATTATAGATTATTTATATGAAGCTCCATTTTATGCGTTATGAAAACTAAATGTTAGGATTCGTCATTCATTATAATCTGTAAATCTCACTTCCACACTATAAATACATAAATTCACTTTGACCCGTGACCGCATCGTTGCATATAGCTCGGCATTATGAATTTGCACGCAATTAAAACAATTGTTGCAATGAACATTTTGACTAGCTTGTGCAACGATGAAGTAACGGGACAAATTAAAGTTATGTTTTTATATTGAGCACAAGTAGAATAATCAGAAGCTTGGCCCTTCTTTGAGATCACAATGCCTCTAGATTGTATTGTTTTTGTAGATAGGAGTACAAGTGTGTAAGCTTTGTGATAGCCTACACGTTCATTCCCTTGAAATATACTAGGAAGCTTCGCAAACGCTTTTTCAGGCGCGTTGATGGATGAGCTTTTTTGGAATATTTCTGTCCAATGATTACGTTTTTATGTGAAATGTCATTACTTTTTCTACAGTTACTTGTGTCACTTGTTCATTATACACCTGTAAAAGGCCTATATTAAAACCTTTTTTTCTATGAATTTTGACCAATTTTTTCAACTTTTTATTTCAAGGGACACTACATCATCATAATCTTTATGTCAATGTAAAAAATGAACGTTGTAGCCCCACCCGTTTGGTTAGAATCGGTCCAAATATCACGAAAATATCGTATTAAAAACCGGGGGGAAAATCGTAAAAGTACGCTTTCTATAAGAAATATTTTTTCTGATGTCTCTAAAATCACAACATATATAATTTCAGTAAATTTTAACGTTCCCATAAGGTTTCATCAATATCGGAGTAGCCGTTTGCCAAATATCGCGAAAATATCTCATTAAAAAATGGAAAAAATCGTAAAAGTACAAAAATCATAAGAAATACTCAATCGATTATACCCAAAAACGTGGCAGGTCTAAGTTCAGAGATTTCGAAGGTCCCCTCCAATTTTCATCAAGATCGCAAATGCCGTTTGGCCGGTAGAGTGCGAACAAACAGACAAAAAAATTAACAAAAACAAAACACCCGAGCTATTTTTCTTGGGGTAACGTAAGTGAAAAAAACACAAAAAAACACAAAGTTAAATTGAAGTCTTCGCTTCGCTCATCCAATCAATTATCAAGTTTCAATATTCAAAATCTGTTTAGTGAATGCATACAATAAATTAACATTTTACCAAAAATTATACATGTTCTCATGTTAACTATTAATTGCTATGTAAAAATAAACACTGCATTATTGGTCAACCAAGCATGATTGTCGCAATCAACCACTACTACACTTGTCTACAATGCTGCACCGTCCTCCCGGATGCGGAATACCTTATTCTAGATATCCGTGCGTAATAGTACCGATTCCAAGTAAATACGTTATTTACTCAAATTGGCGAGAAATATTTTCTGTTTCGGAATTGTTTTTTAATGTGTATTTTTGTTTGGAGATTTGCATCTAATATTATCTGAATGGACTACTTTTGAAGAATGACAATAATGTGTAACTTGATTTCAAAAAGTTAAAAACACCCATATGCGGCCACTCACACGGTCAATGTGGTAAAAGCCTAAAGTTTGCTCTCATATACATAACGTGATGAGGGCTCGAACAATGAAATTCTGTATAGTTCATAATCAACGCCCTGCAATGCACAACCCGCCACTGCATGACGTAGTGCAGTGGAACACCATTTCAATGAGTTCAAGAGAGCAGTAAACAAAGTGTATTTTAAAGTTTTCATATGCTCCAAAAAATTTAGGTGTCTTTGTCTGTTTCTTGTATAATCTAGGCTAAATATAATATGTATTCAAATGATGTGTGCAAAACTACAGAACGGACAGAGTTTGTTGTTCTTAATATGGTTGTTGTTACAGAATTTGTTATGTATAATTGCATGACACAACTAACATTATAAACACTTAATAATTAGTGAGTGATTGGAAAATACGTAAAAATATAAGCAATGATTTGTCATTTACACACGTCGGGAGTGATTAAAAACGCGCGATGCACGGCCTTGAGACTGTCTCATCGGCGAGATTTGGGCTCGAGTCGTGGGGAGGAGGGACTATTAGATTCAATGCGTTTATCTGTGATTTATCTGTGATCTGTGATGCAGCGATCATTGCTTTTCTAAATCTAGAACGACTCAAATAATGCGGACAGTGAATAAGCCAATGCGAATACTGCTTGTACAGCGTACGGATTTTAATTTATAGCCTGGATGTAGTCCTTTATTATAGATTTTATTATTTGTGGGTATGCACACAGTCCCGTTTTGTTTTCACGTTTATCTATGATTATTGATTATATCAACGCTATCACACACCAATAATAAAATAGAAGTACCTAGTAGACCGAATTAATAACGCCATATCCAAATCTCAGTTGGTTGGAGCATCAGCTCAGACAGCGGAAGACTGGGGTTCTATCCTCAGTTGATACAATTTCTATATTATGTTACCGTTATCAAATGCTAAAACTCAGGAACTTTAAATCGATTAAAATGACTTGTTACAAATAAACATTACATATTATACCACCACGGAACAATATTTACATTTTTAGATTGCCTTGCGCTCTGCGCATAATAAAACGAGTTTTTTGTGACGTGGCTCATCCAACAGACTAATAAAGAAACGCTCCTATAGAACCAAATGATCCGGGTTCGAGCCAAAACGAGGCATTTTCAATTCGAATCTTTGAATAGTTTTAATTTGTTTAGTACCATATTCACAAAGATTGCGATACATTCTTTAAAGACACTATATTTTCACATCATGTGTGCGGCGTGATCTAATTATGAACAGATGGCCATTGTAAATCATACTACCATATTTTAGCATTGCTTTTCATCGAAGATATATATGACCTATTATGATTTTGCTATGTACGTGTTCTCATTGGGCTCATCTTAACAAAATTAATATTAACTGTTGATTGAAGCAAAACTTGCACACATAACTCAATATGTTTATACTGTTACCGTGTTCTATAACAAATACGTATTATAGGCCTATGCATTGTGTGGTGTTCTGCATTAGTTAAACAATTTCATTCATGGCCAATGAAATCGTTTTTTCGAACATAAATAACCCCCCTGTCACTCAAAAAGTCGTATCGCCAGAGTGCGCCACTTGCTGGGGCCGAAAAGGCCTAAAATAGCTGCAAAACATGCATTCGTAGTTCAGTAGTTTAGCGGTAACTACATATACGATTTTAATAATTTTTTTTTTAATTTGAAGATAATTGTTGAAATAAGAACTTATGTTTTGTACTTTTTCCATAAAAAATTTTGTAATTTTTTTATAAAGCTCTAAAGTGAAGGTAAATTTTCAAAATATTGACCAAGTTCGCAATTTTTTATAAGACCATATTATGTACAATTTCGAAAATCGACAAAACATAAGTCCTAGTAAATTTTATCGTGAATAGAGTAAAAAAAAAATTACGCCGATATGACAGTTGTGGGCCGAGTTCTAACTGAAATGCTGGGACACTGCATCGCACCGATATTATAGCTACTCCTGTGCAACCTTAAAGTAATAATTGTTAAGGTATTCTCCTAGGGCTGTATAGAGGACTTAATCCCAACATTTGTAAAAAAATCTCATTAAAAGTGGTCAGGATTGCTAGTGGATGGATTCGAATCCGTGACCTACCGAGTCAGAATCTCGCGCGCTACACCCGTAATATAATATGTAGATTATTACATTTTATGTCAATCCGAAGCCAGTGAAATTCGATCTTAGATCTGTAATTTATAGGCCTGACAGGAGAAATAAATAAATACGCGTTAACGCCAGGGATAATCAGATAAATTTCTCACACTGAAAGAGAGTGAGTGTAATGGGTTTATTCTAATCTAAACATTCCCAGACCAATTATCGAGGTAATTTGTCTTGGACACGTGTGAGTCTAAGAATCTTGAGCTTCACCAAACAATATCTTCAGAGGAACCCCCGTGCATCTCTATGACATTGTTCGTAGTAATTAACATATGACCAATAACCAAACGTCTCCAAAAATATACATCAGAGCAGAAACCTTTACAAACGGTCAAGACCAAAGATCAAGACAGTCTGTCAAAAACTACATTCAACAACCTAGAAGTTAAAAATTATTGTTATTTATATGGTTATTACTTCCTATGTCATTTTAAAATAATAGCGCGAAACAAAGCAGTCCGAAATGTAAAACTTTGTATTTCTGTAGAATATAAATTATTTACTTTGGACAGTTTAAAACTACGGTGATGATGTTAATGCATAGGCGCCAACATTAAGAACCGGTGAGCCTTCGGTATCATTGCAATTGGAATGTAATTTTTTTACAGTGCAATAAGACGAACATAGTTATTTGTACTGACTAAAGATTTTGTCATAGTTCAATTAGAAATTGTTTCAGCCTCGATTGTAATAGTTTCTCCCCATAGCGCGCGTGTTAATTTGGCCTCTCTTGCCTGGAGTCGGCAGCGAGCGAGCGGCGCGTGAGGGGCGGTAGAGAGTGGGGGATGCTTCAAGCCTTGCGTGCTACTACTGCCGGCCGGGCCCCTCCAGAGGTAATACATACTAAATCCTCCTAGGAGTCACCGTGGACGGTGTGAACCTCATTTGATGGAAATATCGAAAACATCTAATAGTAACTCAGCAATTAATATGCCTATGATGTCTCCTGAATTAACAATACATTCCTCAACATGCTTTGCTTCAAAATTGCAGCTAAAGATTTAGAATTTCAATTATACATTTTATAGGGTAATAGGCCTACAAACCACAAATTAGTAAATCCACCTCAGCTGGGGATTGAACTAGGGTCTCTTGCTTTACCATGCAGATGTCTTCTCCACTAGACTACTCCACTAGACTACAGATGCAATATAAAATCTTAATTTCGGCCTATTTAATTCCTGGACTGTATTAAATATTATTAATTCCACCTGGGCCTAGGCCTACATGTTTCCTGAACAAATTAATCTAGAAATTAAGGATCGGCAGTACAGGTTTTACAACTCACGGTAACAGAAGTCCCATCTGTTTGAAATAAACATGTTGCACTGAATGACGCCAACAAGTCCGAGGTCCCTCTCGGTCTGTTGATAACTTGGTTGGACCTTTTGGAGGACGGTGCATCGTCCACAGGCGCCATCTTGAACGTCAGCTAGAGACAGAGCAACGGGGTACGTTATACATTTACTCCTCAGATTATAACACGAAGTAACAAAGAATTTAACTGTATCCAATACAAAGTAAGATCTAGTAAGTAGTAATAGGGCATGGATGCATAGGTTTACCATACATCTGGGACTGACTTTACGTAGAGGAGTGTGAAAACAATATTGCTCCCAGTGCTAAAGTAATTAGGTACCTAATAAAATAACAATGAAATAGTATTCTTGTCTTAGCCTACTTGAGTTTATTGGAACTGCCTAGAAGAAGAACTAAAGTAGTTTTGAAAGTGAGGTACCGGTAGGCCAAGGTCAATTGCTAATTTCTTTTTAAATTGCAAAATATTGTAGGCTTAACATTCATAATTTTGTAGGGTCTATTTAAAAGCAACTATTAGCAAAATAAAACTGAATTGGGAATATTCCACTCCCGCCAAATACTGTACGAATAGATTTTTTAGAAGAAGTATTTCGTCCCGATTACAAATATGTACTTTGTTTTTCCGTGAAATAATAATCCAGTGATTTATAGCCGTTTTAAAAGCAGCAGTTTTTAAAGCGGCAAAAAACGACTGTGACGTCAGAACTGTGTTGATCCAACGCCGTCTGGATAAACATACATCCAGACCAGTGGCGTGCCGTGAGTTTTCTCGTAGGGGAAGCAATTCTGATGGGTTAAGTCTTTTGCCTAACATAGCTGGGGGGTCTGGGGGGCGGAAGCCCCCAGTATAGCCCCGCAGGGAATTTTTGAAATTGTCAATTTTCAATGTGTGATTTGGTGCGTTTTAAGGCGTTTTAAGTCCACAACATGAGGTCGATAAAAGATTAAAGACAGTGTTGGATTTGCCAACCTATAGATTAAAATACACAAATATAATAATTTTTAGTTGACACATTTTATACAATATATTCGTTAACACACATGAACATGCCTGCGATGATGGTGAGAACGACTTTGAATTATTTTAGTGTAATGGTATCTCAGGGATGTACATGATTTGAGACATACAAATTTACAAGACCGTCTATTGGTTACAATTTTCTACATCTCATAAAATGTGTTGGGCAAATATTAAATACAATAAAACACATTTTGATATTTATTATATAGTCACATAACATGTATTTAAATATATGATACAAACTGCAGAATTTCAAATAAATAACAAAAACACGACGAGAATGGTCTGCGCGCGAAGTCCTCGAATATGCACTCACCATCGGCCGGCATCGTGGGAGCATCGAGAGGGTGTGTGGCAGACTCACTGTACGCAGTTCCCGGGGTTGCTTCCATCCCCAGGCTTATTCTTGGCCAAGTTGGCAAAAAGCAACGACTTATTAAATGCTTGTTTTATACTTATTGGTTGGGCGAAATATACTAATCACAATGTAATGTACACGACAAAAGTGAAAATCAATATCTTACCTTATTAATTAAACCATTATATTGCCAGAAATCACGTGGAACTTATCCAGCAAGGGATTCAATCTTCAGTTTTCGGGCGGCCGACGAGAGCGGGTTCGCCACGATGTAAGTTCGGAAATGTCCGGTCAGCTTCGGCTGCGCTCGCCACCTCGCGGGCGCTTCATTCGAATAATAGTTGCTGCTCACGAGTGGTGGTGTGTGAAATGAACGAGATTGAGCGACATTTTGTGTTGTATATTTTAAAATTAATAAAAAAATTATTTAAAAAATAATAATATGAGCGTCGCAGACAACAAAACGACTTTAGCCTGTAGTACCATATGATTTAGTATTAATTTAATTTAGTTTGGCAGATTACTAGGGAAGCATTGCTTCCCTTGCTTCCATGGACGGCACGCCACTGATCCTTGCTTCCATGGACGGCACGCCACTGATCCAGACCAAAGATGTTGTAATAGTAATATAGTAGGATCGAGATGTACATCAAGAGGGGCGGTGTTTTAAACAAAGCAGCGCCTAGCGTAGCCTACAGTAATGTAAACAGATGGCGGACATTTTACATTTAACGCCTAGCCAGAAAACGAGAAAAGTTGACATTGATGCAATCAAAAAACAAAACTGAAACAGTCCTAGGTCTAGGCCTAGACGTAGAAAATTATTTATAATACAACAGTCTAGACCAATCGTTCCTGTAGGACATGGGCATTGGTATGTGAATACTAAAATTACTCACTTGACAAGCCCTAGGCTTAACTTGCCGACCCTAGGCCTGCACGTTCATGTTCTGACACACATCCCGCTCAAAAACCTTACTTTGATGACTAATTAAAGCCTATTGTAGATAAAGAATACCATGATAGTCCTAGGCTATGCAAAAATTCAAGACAAAATGCTTTTTTATTCTTTATCACAATGATCTCGCGAAACTCCTGTCACATACAAAAAAAGAAAAACAAAAGACGGTGAAAATGTACATCCCTGTGGAGTTGTTTGTGTTGAGCGGATGGGCGAGCACCACCGTCTGTATGTAAATATGTACAAATATTACGTACATTAGTTTCCAATTGGCCTTGACTCAGCACAGTTATGACGTAGTACCGTCCAAAGATGGCGCACGCTCGTTTTTGGCGCGCAAACTGGGGGTCCAATTTACTTCTCGTTTAAATTACACAAAAAACATTTTTTTAGATAAAAAAAGTGCAGTGACTATTAAGACATGAATAATATTAAAATAAAATATAAAATATTAAGTGGAATATTCCCTATTGTATAAGATAAGGACCTATTTTTCCTTCCATAAATGCACAAAGTATAGACCTAAGGTGCAAGGTCCTCTCGATCTCCGCCTAGCGGAGGATCGTCTAACTCTCTAGTTGAGGTCGTCGCAGCAGCGAATTAGAAGCCATCTTGGTGATTAATTCTACAGCGGGAATGTATTTAACTAGTACTATTTCACGCACTTTGCATACTAGTAAGTTAATTACCTAAAAAACTGGAGGTTGTCAACGACTTCAATACCACGTTAGTAATCAGGATGAATGCCTCTATAACGTCATATAGTGATTATGTTTGGACATGTCGTCGTTTTCCTTTAAAACGAGCTTTTCCCGGGAATGTTGTACTTTTTCACGCACTTTGCATACTAGTGAGTTGATTACCTAAAAAACAGGAGGTTGCCCAAAGAGGTTGAATACCATGTAAGTGATCAGGATGAATGCCACTATAACGTCATATAGCCTAGTGGTTTGTTTGGACATCTCGTCGTTTTCCCTTAAAACCGAGCATTTCCCGAGCATAAAGTACTTTTTCACGCACTTTGCATATGAATGAGCTAAATATGTAAAAAAAAAAAAAAATGGAGGTTGTCAACGAGGTTGAATACCAGATAGTAATAGGGTGAATGCCACTATAACGTTATATAGTGGTTGTTTGTACATATCGTCGTTTTCCATTAAAACGAGCATTTCTCGGCGACATAGTAATTTTTCACACGCCACCTTGAAAAATACCGTCATTTACTAGTGTTTTTATGATTTTGTGTGTACACTATTATCATCACATATTATGTTGCTTTGGGCACAAGCAATGTTGGTAATAAACTAGGAAGCTTCGCAAACACTTTTTCAGGCGCGTTGTTGGATGAGCGTAATTGTTTAAGGGGTATTTCACTGAAAATGAATGAAAAAACGGCAATTTTACATTATTATTGTTTTAATTGCTTTTAAAGTAACTTTTTTATTTATTGAAAACATAAATTTATTTTGTACTGATATAATGCTAAAAGCATTAAATGAATTTTTTCTTTAGCGCTGTATGCTATTTTACATGGGAAAATGGCTTACCAGTACTGATATTAGGCCTAATCTAGGGCTGTATAGAGTGTTATTCATAACAATTTTAATCAATTTTAAAGAAGCCTAGATTAGCAGGTTATAAAGGCCCAGTGAATTCATGTTTAATAAATAAACTGAGCCTTTAGGCTATGTTGTACTCAAATTTACCAAGAAACAACATAAATAAACATTAAATGCTATTCTCTCAAAACTTTTATTCTAGCACATTTGCTAACATTTTTCCTACTTCTAAACTACAGTTTTTAAGATAAAAGGATAATTTATTTTTAATGGCTCACAAGTCTTATTCTGACAAATTCACCAGACACTTTTTGATGAGATTTATGGGTTTTTAATTAAAATATGGGAAAAATAGATTTGTTACAAAAAAACATACATTTTCCAACAATGCAAAGGAAAAAATCATATTTATCAAACAAAAACGAAAATTATAAAATCGTCTTGTGAATGTTTAGATGTCTTGTTTTTTAATCTAAAACACCTTTCACTTTAAAAATAAATTAAAATTGTAAGAGCCTTGGCATTTTTATCAAAACGCTGTTTAAATCGTAAAATTGCAATTATTATGAGAAATAATTGTTTGATTGCGCTCAAATTTCACAAGAATATATAAATCCATAAAATTAAAGGGTTTTGTGAAAAAATCATAACAATCGGATAAAGCATGTATAGGTGTTATATGTCGAAGAATGTTTAAATAAAAAAATAAAAAATTATAGATTTGCGATTTTCACGAGAAATAATTTTTCGATTGCACTAAAATTCACAAGAATATATTAATTCATAAAATTAAGATTCTGTGAAAAAATCATTACAATCGGATAAAGCATGTAGGTGTTATAAGTCGAAGAATTTTTTTAAAAACGAAAAAAAAAAATCGTAAAATTGCGATTTTTATGAGAAAAAAAAATTTGATTGCGCTCAAAAACGTGGCAGTTATAAGTTCAGAGATTTCGAAGGCCTCCATAAAATTTCATCGCAATCGGAATATCGGTTTAGCCGGAATCGTGTTAACAGACAGACAAAAATACAGAAAAATGAAAAAAAAAAAACATTCCGGATTTTTTCTCCAGTGTAGTGAAATGGAATCTTCGCTTCGCTCGCCACGCTCGCTACACTCATCCAATCATCAGAAACAGGCTTTTAGAAAAAAAATTTGAAATCGTAAAAAAAATTGCTCATGGTATCCTACACATTACACTATAATAATATAACATAGGGTATTTAAAATTATTTCATTTTATTAATTACATTACAACAAATTATTATTCATTATTATTGGGTTGTCAATTTTATTATCTCGAAATGCACGCGATTCTTTTCTGGCCTCTACATCGTCATTTTGTGGTCAAGTTTTAGGGCGCGCTATAAGTAGATGTTCACTTTGCTTTTTAAAATTCGCTCTATTTCTCGTGCAAATCACCGTAATGGCTGCTATACATTGTGGAACGGGTTGCGACGACCTAACTTCGTGGCCACACGAGCGAGTTAGACGAGCCTCCGCCAGGTGGCGGAGATCTAGAGGACCTTGCTAAGGTGAACTGTGGTGTGAGCTAGTGAACATGCTGGTGCAGGGTGCTTCTTTATGACCACTGCCTTAACGATATCATCACTCACTGACAATAGCTGTGTCAGATAACAAGGAAGTTAACAGAAATTAAATTATGCAACAAATGAAATAGTTTTAAAGCAAGTAATCAAGCACTGTACCGAACATGCAGAATAAACGTCTTTGGAGGATAGAGGGGTAGGAATAAATCAACTGTCCCGAGAACTGACTTAAAAAACATCAATTATCGTGGAATACGAGCGTAGAGACGGCTGAATATGATGTTGCCTGAGACGCTTAAATTTAAGAATCACACAAAAATTTGTTTGGGCGAAAATTTATTTTTACTTTTAGTACCTACATTAAATAGTCTATGAGCGTTGTTTTTAAAAATATTAATTTTTTCATGTAGGGCCTAATATTATTTTACTTTTTGGATGAGCGAAGCGAAGACTTCAATTTAACTTTGTGTTTTTTTGTTTGTTTTTTACTTACGTACCTAAGAAAAATAGCTCAGGTGTTTGTTTTTGTTAGTTTTTTGTCTGTTTGTTCGCTCTCTACCGGGCAAAAAAGCATATGCGATCTTTGCGGGCCCCTCACTCACTCGTTCCCCACCGCCGATCATTCTACGTCCAGGGGAAAGGGGGTCAGCCTCATCCGCCCACCCCTCGGCCTGGGGGTACCCCGGGGCTCTTGTTGGCCCCTTCTATTTAAAACGTGTACCCCCACACTTCCTAACCCTCCGCACGCGTCATCTATGCATGTTCGCGGACGCGTCGCAGCACTGGCCACCCCCTCTTTTCCCGGGAGGTGGCCGTCGCAGGGGCCCAAAGCGGCGCGGATAACGTCTCCACCTGGACTCCCAGTGGCGCAGGGCCTTAACGCCCCCAAAGACCTCTGCCCCCCTTCCACCGCTTGTACAGACCAAAAACCCGACCCCTTCCGCCTCCACGGCACAGACATTCCCTGGTCTCAACAAACAGGGGCTCGGCGTCTTGCGGGACCGCCGTCTCACCTTCGGCCCCCCGTCAACGGGGTGGTCCCCAAAGGGCGACGGGAAAACTTGCGTCATGTACCCCCCTCCTGCGAAGCCCTCCATGTCGAGGGCCCCCAAAAAAGCTCCGCCTCTAACCTCCGTGATCCGACCCAGGGTGACCTACGCATTCCCGTCTGTCGGATGCGCCGCTCGCACCCCCAGAAACCCAGTTCTGCAGAATAAAGTCCTGCGCCTCGGGGCCGGGCGTCCCGCGGATGACCCGGAGGCCGATTTTCACGCCGACCTGGGAATTCCCCCTGGTTGGGGCACATCCCCCCGCCTGGCCTCTCCTCTTTGATGGTCTGGCGACGCCCAAACCCCTATACGCCCCTGCGAGGCGGCGACCTCGTCCCACCCGCCCTGCTTGGACAGGCACCACCCTGCGTCCCCCCTCCCAAAAAGGGCCCGGGGTCGAAAACTCCCCCCGGCGCCATCAAACCCCGGGTCCCCGGGCTCGCGCGAGGCCCCCCGTCCGCCCCCAGGTAGATTCAGTGGCCCCCCCCAACAACTCTAAACCATAGGTTCGCCCTAACCAAAATTAGGGGCCGTAGCTCGGCCCCTCCCAAAACTCATACTAATGTCTTTTTTTTAATACTTTTTCCCTGGTCCTTTCGCCGTACTTCTGCAGATTTTTAAATTCATTTCCCCCGGCGGCGCGTGCAAACGTGCAACCCCGTGTGCATGGCTGTCACCAACATGCACAAATGCGGCCGATTGTCACTCGGGCCGTCACTGCCCGTATTTCATGGACGTCCTGTCGCTTCTACCTGCACCCGTGCTAAACCCAAACCTCATGCTGGATTATTGCCACACCGTGGCAGGCACCAGCGCCTCTAGGGGGGTGCGTGGGCACCGCACGCAAGCCCCCTCACATGAGATTTGACCATGACCAAATTTTTTTGAGCCACGAAAAGCACAAATTTTGGGATCTTACATCACCCGCGGCGGGGGTTCCAACATTCGCTCGCGTTAGAACCTTAGCTTACGTCTTTCGTTTTTATGTGGGTCCCCTTTTGTAAGAACTATTGTAGAAAACCAAAAAAGGCAACATGGTGAAACTGTCAAAAAAATGTGTCTAAATGAAAAAGTCTTTAAACTGACTGTAACTTTTTGTTATTTGTTTTTCCTTAATAAATAAATATAGGCTAGTTGTCTTAAAACTGTGCTTTGTGTAAAAGCTTGCATGTGACGTTAGGCCTAGGCCTGGGCCCAGTCTTAAAATACGCATTTGTGGGAGCTTTTACTGTTTCCTATGTTCCAGCATTACATATGCGTTAAAAAACCTAGCCAGATAACAGAGTACACTACTGGGTAGTTACTCTTTATCTGTGCTTATCCTTAGCCTACGTCTTACGTTTTTATGTGGATCCCCCTTTAATAAATCATAGCCCGGGTTCCACCCACCTGTTGAAATTTGGGTCGGTGACTCTTGATTGACGAAAACGGTGTGATGTAGGATATCCTTGGCCCCTTATTTCAATCGGGGCTAGATAATCAACACAAAGCTTAAAATTTTACGGCCCTTTGCTAATAAAAGATTGAGAAATCACATACAACCTTAATCAAACGCCATCTTCATCTTCGCTTTGCCTATTTTTTTTTACGTGGTCTCTGTTCTACCGATTGTGTATCCCAGATATTTTCCCTTGTTGTTGGTGTTGTTGTTGTTTCCGAAACCCCCTTTTTGTTTTTGTTAAAAAAAATGTTTACAAAAGACAACTAAAAAAATCAAACTAGGAAAAAGCTAAATTCCGCCGCGTTTATGGGTGAGGTTTTTGTAAGTTTTAGTTTGCGTGGACCACTTTCCTTTTCAAGTGCTTTGTGAAAGCAGTAGGCGATTGTTGTCGAGTTTCAATGTTTCTTCTTAATTTTTAAAACCCAAAAAAAATCTTCAAAAATTTATTCTATGGATTCCCGACTAACTTTTTTAACTTTTTCCAAAAGGCTACTCCCAAACCTTTTAAAGCTATTTGGGAAAAATAAAATTTTAGCCCCACCCCTTTGGTCAGAAACGGCCCAAATGCACAAAAAAATCGCACTAAAAAACGAAAAAAAACGAAAAGTATGTTTATTTTTTGGGTTCTGGTTACCTTTTTCAAAAATTTTTTTTCACAAGGTACTACTCCCCCAAAACCCTTTAATGTCTATGTAAAAAATGAATTTTACCCCCCCCGTTTGGTCAGAAACGGCCCCCAAAGTCACGAAATATCGACTAAAAAACGAAAAAAGTAAAAGTGCGATTTCATTAAAAAATTTCTTTGATTTTCCCAAAACGTGGCAAAGTCTAAGTTCAGGATTTGAAGGGCCCCTTCAAATTTTCATCAAGATCGCTTATGCCATTTGCCCGGAATCGTGCAAAACAAACAAACAAAAAAAACAAATAACCAAAACAAACAAACAAACAAAAAAACATTGGAGCTAAATTTTTTGAGGGGTTTCAGTGAAATTGAAGTTTTCGCTTCGCTCGCTACGCTCATCCAATAATATATTCTAGGAAGCTTCGCAAACGCTTTTTCAGGCGCGTTGTAGGATAAGCGTAAACGTTTACAAACGAAAAAAAGTGCACAATTAATTGCAAGAAATAATTATTCGATTACGCTCAAATTTTCACACAAATACATTAATACATAAAATTAAGGTTCTGTGAAAATATTACTACCAAGCTTCGCAAACGCTTTTTTTAGTCACGTTGATGGATGAGCTTTTAAATTATTAAAATTTTAATATTAATTTAAAATAATAAAACATATTAACACGGCCCATACAAAGCAATCATTAGGTCTGTTGGATCTTTGATTGTTTGAAACAAGGCTGTAAGGTATAAAATCATTGAATATCTATTTATAAAATCTCCTGTGAAGTTTTCATACAAGGCTGTGAGAAAGATCTAAAATCTATATTTTCGTGCTATTTGGGCGGATTCTGACCAAACGGGTGGGGCTACAACGTTCATATTTCACATGGACATTAAGGTAAGGGTGATGTATTGACTTTTGAAAGAAAAAGTTGAAAAAGTTAGCCAGAATCTATAGAAATTAAGGTTTTTAATATTTAACACCTCAAAAAACTCAAATTAAAAACCTTTATTTCTATAGATTCTGGCTAACTTTTTCAACTTTTTCTTTCAAAAGTCAATACATCACCCTTACCTTAAGGGTCCATGTGAAATATGAACGTTGTAGCCCCACCCGTTTGGTCAGAATTCGCCCAAATAGCACAAAAATATAGATTTTAGATCTTTCTCACAGCCTTGTATAAAAATACTTCACAGAAGATTTTATACCTTACTCACAGCCTAGTTACAAACAATCAAGATTTAACACCTCAAAAAACTCAAATTAAAACCTTTATTTCTATAGATTCTGGCAAACTTTTTCAACTTTTTCTTTCAAACGTCAATACATCACCGTTACCTTAATGTGCATGTGAAATATGAACGTTGTATCCCCACCCGTTTGGTCAGAATCGGTCCTAATGTCACGAAAATATCGCACTAAAAATCGAAAAAAATCGTAAAAGTACGATATTCATGAGAAATATTTCTTCGATTGTACCCAAAAACGTGGCAAGTCTAAGTTCAGAAAAAAGAAGGTCGTGTCAAATTTTCATCAAGATCGCATATGCCGTTTGCCCGGTAGAGAGCAAACAAAAAGACGGAAAAAAAAAAAAAAAAAAAAAACACACCCGAGCTAAATTTTTTGGGGGGTCGGTGAAATTGAAGTCTTCGCTTCGCTCATCCAATTACAATCGGATAAAGCCATGTAGGTGTTATAAGTTAAAGAAATTTAAAAAATCAAAACAAAACGTAAAATTGCAATTCTCATGAGAAATAATTTTTTGATTGCACTCAAATTTTACACGAATATATTAATTCATAATATTAAGGTTCTGTGTAAAAATCATTACAATCGGATAAAGCATGGAGGACTAGGTGTTATAAGTCAAAGAAAGTTTTTAAAAAACAAAAGAAAAATCGTAAAATTGCGATTTTCATAATAAATAATTTTTCGATTGCGCTCAAATTTCACACGAATATATTAATTAATAAAATTAAGGTTCTGTGAAAAAATCATTACAATCGGATAAAGCATGTAGGTGTTATCGAAGAAATAAAAAAATAAAAAAATCGTAAAATTGCGATTTTCATGGGAAATGATTTTTCGATTCCGCTCAAAAACGTGGGGGGGTTCCACTGGTAAAAAGACGAAAAACATTAGTAACAGTAAAAAGATCGTATTGCGGTAGCTGAAAATGAAATTTAAAAACATTAATTACACATATTGTGAAAAGGTGAGGAAGTTTTATGCAGTTTTTCTCGAAAACTATATAAACGGCATAATTACCCGTGCAGTTCTAAGTTCAGAGATTTCGAAGACCTTCACAAAATTTCATAGGAATTGGAGTATCGGTTTAGCCGGAATCGTGTTAACAAACACACAAAAATACAGAAAAAAAACATTCCGGATTTTTTTCTCCAGTGTAGTGAAATGGAATCTTTGCTTCGCTCGCTACGCTCATCCAATAATACTTGGAAGCTTCGCAAACGCTTTTTCAGGCGCGTTGTTGGATGAGCGTATGTTTTTTAAACGAAAAAAGCGTAAAATTGCGATTTTCATGAGAAATTATCTTTTCGATCGTGCTCAAATTTCACACCAATATATTAATTCATAAAATTAAGGTTCTCTGAAATAATCATTACAATCGGATAAAGCATGTAGGTGTTATAAGTCAAAGAATGTTTTAAAAATAGAAAAAAATTGTAAAATTGCAATTTTAATGAGAAATATTTTTTCGATTGTGTTCAAAAAACGTGGCAGTTCTAAGTTCAGAGATTTCGAAGGCCTCCAGAAAATTTCATCGCAATTGGAGTATCGGTTTAGTCGGCCGGAATCGTGTTAACAAACAGAAAAAAAAAAAAAAAAAATCCGGATTTTTTTCTCCAGTTTTAGTGAAATGGAATCTTCGCTTCGCTCACCCAAACAATAATAAATAAATAAAAACCTAAGAAAACTCAAAGATATTTAAATTCATTCATTTCTAGAAATTAACTTACCAAATTCAACGTCAAATGAATATCATTCATGCTTCTAATTATTATAGCCTTACGAAAAAATCATAAAATTTGATTTACTATAATTAATATCAGGTTCCTGAGTTTTAAACCATGCATCCATCCTCTTGAGAACACCTTGAAGACTTTTTTTAAGATCTCTTTAACATCCACACCTTCTAATAAGAAAGCAAGTAAATCAGCATATAAAATATAATTTTTTCTGGCCATTAGTCCTAGATATTATATCATATAATATGTAGAGAATAAATAAAAGGGGTCCTAATATCGATCTTTGGGGTACCCCACAAAAAAGATTGAATACTTTTGAACTATATTTTGCAAGATTGATAATCATTTTTCTTTTTAAAAAGTAATCTGCTAAAATTGATAACAAATAAGAACTTATGTTATATCTGGGTTTTAGTTTTATTAAAAGGGGGAAAATATTACAAGATTTTTTTAAAACAACGCTTATATTAAAATGTACTAAAAAGTAAAAAATAAATCTTCGCCCAACAAATTTTTGCCTTACTCGGAAAATAAAAGCGTTGGGACGCTTTCCCTCCATGAGCAACAAAATTCTGTAGTCTTTTGCCCAACGCTTTTATTTTCAGGGTAAGGGAAAAATTTGTTGGGCAAAATTTATTTTTTACTTTTTAGTACATTTTAATATAAGCGTTGTTTTTTTTAAAAAAAATCAAATATGTGCTCACTTGGACGTGTCCAAAATTTCTGCATTGGTTGGCCCATCCTCACTAGCTGTGACTAATTTGTGTAATTTCCCATATGAAGCTTTGTTTGATTCATTAACTAGGAAGCTTCGCAAACGCTTTTTCAGGCGCGTTGATGGATGAGCGTAATTTTTTTTAAACGAAAAAAAGCAAAAAATAGAGATTTTCATGAGAAATAATTTTTCGATTACGCTCAAATTTCACAACAATATATTAATTCATAAAATTAAGGTTTTGTGAAAAAATAATTACAATCGGATAAAGCATGCAGGTGTTATAAGTTGAAGAAAAATAAATAAATAAAAAACCGTAAAATTGGGATTATCACAAGAAATAATTTTTCGTTTGCGCTCAAATTTCACACGAATACATAAATTCATAAAATGAAGGTTCTGTGAAAAAATCATTACAATCGGATAAAGCATGTAGGTGTTATAAGCCGAAGAAATTTTTAAAATTGAAAAAAGTCGTAAAATTGTGATTTTTGTAAAAAAAACAATTTTTCGATAACGCTCAAATTTCGCATGAATGTATCAATTCATAAAATGAAGGTTCTGTCAAAAAATCATTACAATCGGACATAGCATGTAGATGTTACAAGTCGAAGAAAAAAAAAAATTTAAATCGAAAAATTGCGATTTTCATGAGAAATAATTTTACGATTGCGCTCAAAAATGTGCAGTTCTAAGTTCAGAGATTTCGAAGGCCTCCATAAAATTCATTGCAAATAAGAGTATCGGTTTTAGCCGGAATCGTGTTAACAGACAGACAAAAATACAAAAAAAGCGGATTTTTTTCTCCAGTGTAGTTAAATGGAATCTTCGCTACGCACATCCAATTTGATGAATGAATTGATTACCTGTGAATGTGATGAATTGATTCATGTATTGTCATCAAGAATATTCATCTGTGTAAAAAATTTCAGCTCGATTGGACATTGAGAACTGGGTGAAATATCGATATAAGATTCCGTCCAGACAACACATGAAGCTAATATAAGCATTGTAAAAAAAAAGGTTTATTGAACCCAAATGTTTTTTCTAATTTTTTTGGTTTATTTGGATTAAGGACGCCGTCAACCGTTAGGTCATAATGCACCACTCTACCTAAGGGGGGGGGAGGAGGTGCCCATGCTGGTCAGAACCAGCCACGGGTAAGGGGAGGAAGGGGGGTTTCTCACGTCGCGGTCGTCATCGTCTTTGTCATCGTTCGTTGTGTCATTGTCATCGTCGCCGCGTCAAGGGAAGGAGGCAACGTCCCCGACGACGATTGCCAGAGCTCGCCTCTATTTCCGGGAAGTAAAATACTCCCCTTTCCCATACTAGCTGTTGTTTGCGAGGTGGACTTTTTCTCTTGAATCGCCTTTTACGATTAGCAGAGCCATGCTCTGGGCCAATTCTACCCCGGGCCCAGACGGAATGCTTTCCTAAGATCAACAAGAACAGCTCCAACCTTACCATTCAAGATTGTCAATCCCTTTATAGATAAAATCTGTAAATGCTAGAAGGAAACTTTGAGTTGAGCTACCTTTCCTGAAACCATGCTGGTTTGCACTTAAAACCTTCAGAATCAGATGCATCCACTTCATGTAATAACCTCATGTGCAAAATATTGTAAATAATTTTTCCTATACGTAATTGGAAGAGTTGATATAGGTCGATAAGAATTCCTATCACTCATTTTTACCTTAGCCCTTATAAATAGGTGTTATACCCTTGCCAATTTCAGCTGTGTTGGGAAATCACCTACAAGAAAAAAATGGGAAATTAGAACTACCAATAATCCGACTATTGATGCGCATTTCTTGAATACTATGCATGGAATCTCTTCAAGATTCGCCGAGCTTTTAATTTTAAGGCGTTTAATTGCTGAAATTAATGACCATTATTAATTTGTCTTAATTCTCTGCTTCTCAATCTCTTCTATTTGAATCTTTAAAATCATTTTTACTGGAAAAATCTACATCATTCACAACAAAACTTTTCTGTAACAAACAGCAAATGTCAGGATTAGACGTGTAGGATACCCCACCCATTCTCTGTAAATGGGCTATGCTACACTCTTTTTTCACTTTGTTAAACCCGTCATGTCAACTTATTATAACTGAAACCCTAAAGATTTGAAGAAAAAATCATTACCGGTATCAAAAGAAATTTAAAATACTCACGCTTAGAAAAACGAATCTTATTAAACCTTATTCCATATTTTCTTGTATTCCTCCCACGTAGACTGCCTTTTCGAAATTCTGAATTCTTTGCGGGAAGTGGTCTCTCTAGCATGGATCTCCTAATCTCTGCTGTTAACCATGGAGTTGTTTTCCTTAAAATTTTAATTTCAAGCAGGGTGCTGCTCATTGAAAGTTTTCCATAATTAATTTATCATCGGCACTTACCGCCATTACCAATTTGGTCCAATGGGACCACTAAGATATCTTCATTTACCTGCTCCCAATCAACATTCTCATAACTTAACTTCCAGTAGGTATTTACATATTTAGGAAGAAACTTTTGCTTACTAATCATACAAATACAATAAATTAATTCATGATCACTTAATCCTACACTTACAAGACCTGACTGAATATTTTCATTGCAATAAACATAAACATGATCAATTAAAGTAGCTGACCTATTATTAACCCTAGTAAAAGACTATCAATTGTACCAATCCGTGTGATCTAGTGAGAAACTTGAAACGATTTACTGGGTTATGTCTTCTTACTGAAATTAATGTTGAAATCACCTAGAAAAAAAAAAACCATTAGCTTCCCAATTCTAAATTATTGGATGAGCGAAGCGAAAGACTTCAATTTCACTGACCCCCAAAAAATTTTGCTCGGGTGTTTTTTTTTTTTTTTTTTTTTTGTTTTGTTTTGTTTGTTTTTGTCTGTTTGTTCGCTCTCTACCGGGCAACGCATATCCATCTTGATGAAATTTAACAGGACCTTCGAAATCTCTGAACTTAGAGGGGTATTGTTTTTGGTACAATCGAAGAAATTTTCTCATGAATTCGTACTTTTTCCGATTTTTTGTGCGATATTTTTCGTGCCATTTGGGCCAATTCTGACCAAACGGTGGGGCTATAACGTTCATATTGTACATGGACATTAAGGTTATGGTGATGTAGTACCTTTTGAAAAAAAAAGTTGAAAAAGTTAGCCAGAATCCATAGAAATAAAGCTTTTAATATAAGTTTTTGATTTTTTGTGCGATTTTTTGTGCCCTTTGGGGGCCAATTTTGACCAAACGGGTGGGGCTTAAACGTTCATATATACATGGACAAATTTAAGGTTATGGTGATGTATCTTTTGAAAGAAAAAGTTGGTAAGTTAGCCAGAAAACCATAGAAATAAAGCTTTTAATATAAGTTTTTTACGGTAAATAATACCAGTTGACAAAAAACAATAGAAACTTGACAACAATCACCTACAATGCGTAGGCAGCAAAACAAAGCATTTGCAAAAGTGAAGATATCCCACGCAAACTAAAAACTTTAAAGAAAGCTCATCCATCAACGCGGCGGGACTTTGGCGTTTTCCTAGTTTACTAAACTATCAAAACAATCTGAAAATTCTTCTACCTTTACGTGTGGAGCTTTATAAACGCCGTAAAAATCATTGGCTTTACATTACGAAGCCAGAGTTTAACAGACTGCAATTCAACATTTATTGGAAATTTAACTTCACACTCAACTACACTTGACATGTACTTCTCAGCAATATAAATAACTAACCGTACCCATACCCTTCACGATCAAATCTTAGCATTCTATAATTGCCAACAGAAATAAAAGCGTCTTGTACACTCTTCTAGATGTTTCACAACAAGCAAATAGGTATATCAAAATTATTCGTGTCAAGAATAACCCTCAATAATTGATCTCTAAAACTTATCCGACTTCCTACGTATATTGATTGCTTTTTTGCATACAATTTCAGACCGTTTGTATTTTTATTCTTGGCGCGTGTACAGCCAACCACGAAGACCATGGTTAATCTTTGGACCCACTACCAAATCTTTGCTCCACATTTAATACATTTAGTAAATTACATATTGGGATATTTCTGATCAAAATGAGGCCAGTTCTTTACATTTTGGTTTTCAAACAACCCCACACGCAATCAGCTGGAGTATTTTTACTTTTTTATTTATGTCATTATTTTTTTTTTTAATGATAACCATCCATCTGGTTGACAATTACAGCACGATACAGCTTCACCCTGTTGAGTTATGGCCTTGAAGTTAAACTACCCCAAAGAAGGGGGAATCCCTAGACTAGACCTAAAAATGATTTCTAAAGAATACAGTAGACGTATGAAAAGTAAGTAGAATGAAAGAGGAACTTAATAATAGAGCAGATTAATTATTTGAAATGTTTTTGACGGGACATATCCTCAGAATTAACAATATTCAAATTGACCGTATCAATCCAGCTAGCTAGTTCAAAATTGAATTTTGAGCAAAGTTTTTTTTGTACATTGGTTCTACACTCCTTTAACTACACCCTAAAGAAAACGGAAACTGGTTGTCTTTAGTTTCTGGCATTGCACAATTTTTTCATTAGGAACGGTACAAAATTTGAAACTGTACCAGCGGGCAAAAATACTGTGCAACGCAAGAAACTGTAGAAAAACATTAATCCTTATATTTAGGTTGTATATGAAGGAGTGTACAAACAACATAAAAAAATACGCTGCTCTAAATTCAATTTTGAAGTAGCTGCATTGATTCGGGCAATTTGAATATAATTGTTGATTCCGTAGCTGCATTGATTCGGGCAATTTGATTTTTGTTAAAAAAATCTGCTCTTTTATTATTCCTTCTCATTTTACTTCCTTTTCAGCCATCTTTATTGCATTTTTAAAGCCTACATTGGACGGTTCAATATCCGTTCAAGTTTCCTTGAATTCAAGGACAAAATTGAAAATATACTCAATCTGAAGGATGTATTGTCATATTTTATTATCTTTGCACATTTTGATTCTGTTTTGTCCTTGAATTCAAGGAAACTTGGAACGAATCATTGAACCGTCTAATGCAGGCTTTAAAAACCATGTTCAGGTCTAGGTATTCCCCTTAATAATGTAGAGAGTAAAATACCTGTACCCGGTATTAGGTTTCCTGTCAACTAAAATAGAAATGTTAGTGGCTAGGTAGCACCGTCCTTATGGGGAAACAGGAAGTTGGGCCTATTCTTTCTACACACACATACCACAGATAATAGACTATAGACATCCTATATAATTGGCTAGACCAGCAGTCGGTGGTCCACTTCCGGTACAATTAGAAGCCATCTTAAAATGACAGTTTACATGTTAATCAAATGGGAGCGATTTGTGGCCAAATAGTTCTCAAGATTGCCGCCAGGTTGACAGGTAAGCATACTAGCCTTTAACACCAAATGATTACTAAATTCCCTTATGCAATCACTTCGTATTGTTTCTTTTGTTTTTATACCATGCTGCACAAGCTAAAACCATATCAAAACAATCCAGTAAAATACTTTATTGCATTAAAAAAGCATAAATTAAAACACCAAATCGCCATCTTGAAATGGGCCGGTTGAGTCTTCAATTTGCTACGCTCGCGCCTGTGCGGAGGTATAGGAGACTGCTAATCTAGCCTACTATAGGGGTTTAATATCAATGTAATAGACTATCTGTGCACATACAGAATTTGATAGCAGCGAGTAATAGTATGCATTTACCTGAGCAACACTTTAAACTTTAAAGACTGCATAAAATGATTGTTTATCAAAAAATGGCTGCTCAGATAACTGCAGGTTATGAGTGGGTAGACTGAAAATACGAATTTATTTTATTTTTGCTTTTGTGCAACTTTTACGAAGAAATTTTTTTTTGCCTTAATTAAATTTTCAAACGGCCTTTGAGAATTTTTGGTTAAAAATAAAAATGGATGATGCAGTGAAATTATTAGTTCGTATGTGAATGTGAGGTTAGTTGTGTTGGCTTACACCAATCAGAATGTCAGCAGTTGGAATCTTATATTGCTAAGGAGTGCATAAGAACAGAAACAAATTGTTGCACAGGAAACAGCGGACTAATTACCTAGTAATTACTTACTATGCTATTGGGTGATTTTAATGAACGAACGAGATCTTACCTCAAAATCCAAACAAATATCCATATACACATGGTATCTAATAATTTCAATGATCCATTTAGATTTTTTACCAAACAATTTACAAAGGCTCTATCTACTCTTTAAAATTATTGAATCAATATTATCGATATCACCAACAAAGCCTGTTCCGACCTACAAGTGGAACCGCTAGTGTGGTAAGTTTAAGTCAAACAAAACAATACAATCGCGTTCCGTTTGCTGCCTCGCAGTCGCTGTTTTCGATATACTAATGTGTTTGGCTTCTGTTATTAACTGATAGCTCATTACCAAGCATAAATCTCAATTCTGACACCATCAGCCCAGCCAGTGCACGGCACAACGGGAGATAATCTCAGTCTTTATAGAGTTTTGATTCGTGCCACTATTGACCAATTATTTGCTATTTCGATTATCGATAATGAATTTTGGTTATCGATTATCAAAATTATATCCATTTTGATTTCTTTCTTTGATTTTGAGACAAACATATTTTTGTTCATTAGTATTTGTGCAAAGTAATGTTAGGCCTATATAAAAGTATTACTATATATTTTATTTGTGTATTACGTATTACTAATAATAATACAGTACGCTACCTACAATAATCTACTGCTGAAAAAAATGCAAAAATACATGAAATAATATAGGACTAAGGACTTTCTTTAATAATAACCAGTAATTGCAATTTCATTTTTTATTATTTAAGAGACAGCAACACCCTGTGATATACATCTATTAACGGTTAGACTTGGCCACACGTTCAAGCTCATCCTTCTTCTTGATCGCATACGAGTTGGACGAGCCCTGGAAAAAAATGTGTGGTCAGATCCAGTGGCGAAGCGTCCTATGAGACAATGAGACAATGTATATCCTGTACAAAAATTACTTGTATGCCCTACCCAGTATAGAATGTCATTATTTATTTTCTAATAAAAATCGGTCTTCTTGTCCCTCGGAAGTTTGAATTGACGCGGTGACTTGAGTGGAACAGCTCGCAACACCACTGTCGTGCCATCTACCTTTGCAATTTGAATCTGGTGGTAGGGGCGGTCCACAGCACTTATGATTTGACATTCGGGAGACACAGGCAGAGACATTTCAAGCCTGCGCATGCTCAGAGCCCTATTTTTGTTGTTTTTCCAAGAATCTGAAGGGGAAGTTCATGATGATGATGATGGGATCGTCATGTCTCGGTGGTTCAAGACGCTCGAGGGTTGGCCGTTGGCGAAGGTCGGAGGATGTTGGGGTGGGGTTGGGTTGGTTTCCCTCCCTCTCTCTTGCCCGTGTAAAAGGTTGAACAAGTGCTATTCTAATCATGCCATATGCTTGCAATTTTCAAGTGAAGTGATCGACAAATCATCAAGTTGACCGGTCGTTTGATAAGGGAAGGAATGATATGTTATGTCCATGGCATAAATAATTTGTATTGATACTTTTATTTACTGTGAGTGTTATGTAATGTGTTATCAAAATGTACACTATCGGTATTTTACTAATACATCGTGCTGCGGAAATAGCGACTTTAAAACCACAATACGAAAGTATGAAATATTTGGATGAGCGAAGCGAAGACTTCAATTTCACTGACCCCCAAAAAATTTAGCTCGGGTGTTTTTTTTGTTTGTTTTTCTGTCTGTTTGTTAACTCACTACAAGGCAAACGGCATATCCGATCTTGATGAAAATTGGAGGGGACCTTCGAAATCTCTGAACTTAAGAGGTGTATTGTTTTTGGGTACAATCGAAGAAATATTTCTCATGAATATCGTACTTTTACGATTTTTTTCGATTTTTAGTGCGATATTTTCGTGACATTTGGGCCGATTCTGACCAAACGGGTGGGGCTACAACGTTCATATTTCACATGGACATTAAGGTTATGGTGATGTAGCACCCTTTGAAAGAAAAAGTTGAAAAAGTTAGCTAAAATCCATAGAATAAAGGTTTTAATATGAGTTTTTTTAAGTTTATAATAACAATTTACAAGTAACAATAGAAACTTGACAACAATCACCAACAATGCGTTTAAAAGGCACTTGATAAGTAAATAGATCCCACGCAAACTAAAAACTTAGAAAAAAGCTTATCCATCAACGCGACGGGACTTTAGTGTTTTCCTAGTAATATTAACGTTATGCCCATCTTTCCACTCGGGCTGGATGAGTTAGGCATAGACATAATCATGCATTGTCCCTCTACTGCCCTGCCCCCCCCCCCGAACATTTTTGATTATATTATGAAATATTAAAAACAATATTATCTAGTATTATTTTTGCCTACTTTAACTTCAAGAGCACGCTTTGCCACTGGTCTGATCAACCAAATCATAAAAAATGTGCGAGATAGGGGTGGAGACAGCAAACCGAACAGCTATAAGAAGGTGACTGCTGAGTGTGAGTGTTAATCTTCAAGATCCCCAAAATTGCATATATAAGGTAAGCTGTTTGGTATTAATCTAGGGCGACGGTCGTCGCCCGCAGCCAAGCGCATGCCGCTGCTTAGGCGACGACGAACTCGCCGCCCTGCATACAGCTACCCGAGTTGTTTTTTTTAGCTATCTGCATACGCCGCCCCGAAAGAGTTACAATCTTGAAAACTCGGTATATGACCTGATATGTGGTCCATGACCTACAAAAAAAAATCAACCCGATCCGATAACCCATTCTGTGTTAAAAAAAGGCTCTCAACATCGTTGAAAACCTTCCGGCTGGCTAGCTAGCTACCTAATTCTCCGCGGAGCTATATTGAGCCCTACAGAGAAAACAGTAAATCTTAGAACAATGAAACTTGGACCACATTTAATGTACCGGTACCTCAGACGCAGTGCCTTTTGCTTCCAAAACCAAAATCGGGTTACAGGGACCTGAGAAAATAAAAATTTGGATGATAATCAAAACACGTTATTACTAAGGCGTGGTAATTTGTAGGGGTGTGTGGGATCCCGACATTTCGGGATTGGGAAATCACTTTCCCGATCCTGTTCCCGAAATAGTTCTTTTCCCAAAACTCGCCGGGATCGCGTCAAAAGTCGGGAAATTGAAATTCCCGCCTCTTCAGACTATATGAAAGCAGTTGGCAAGGTGCCCACTAGACCGCAGCATTCGCGCGTGCCTGCTTGATGCATTAGCATACAGAGTGCAGTGCTCAAAAATCGAAATAATATTCGATTTTCGACCTGAAACAGCTGGGAAATAGGCCTCCACCAAATTAATCACAATGACTTGACTTACAAATTGACTTTAGGCAAGGGCCTAGGTCCCTACTTGTTGGATGAGCGTAGCGAGCGAAGCGAAGATTCCATTTCACTACACTGGAGAAAAAAATCCGGAATGTTTTTTTTTCTGTATTGTGTGTTTGTCAGCACGATTCCGGCTAAACCAAAACTCCAATTGCAATGAAATTTTCTGGAGACCTTCGAAATCTCTGAACTTAGAACTGCCACGTTTTTGAGCGCAATCGAAAAATTATTTCTCATGAAAATCGCAACTTTACGATTTTTTTTGATTTTTTAAAATTTCTTCGACTTATAACACCTACATGCTTTATTCGATTTTAATGAGTTTTTCACAGAACCTTAATTTTATGAATTAAGATATTCGTGTGAAATTTGAGCGCAATCGAAAAATTATTTCTCATGAAAATCGAAATTTTACGTTTTTCTTTTTCTTTTTTAAAACAATTCTTTGACTTGTAACACCTACATGCTTTAACCGATTGTAATAATTTTTTCACAGAATCTTAATTTTATGAATTAATATATTCGTGTGAAATTTGAGCGCAATCGAATAATTATTTCTTATGAAAATCGCAATTTTACGATTTTTTTCTTTTTTTTAATTACGAATAACTAAAAAAATTAAAAATTAAAGTTTATTTTTTATTTAATTTAAATTAATTTAAAAAAATCTTCAACTTAGTAATGATTTTTTCACAGAACAACAGAAAATCCGCATAACACATGGCAGCTCAATGCACCAATTACGCTCATCCAACAACGCGGCGGGACTTAAGCGTTTTCCTAGTATTTATATTGGTCTAAGCCTAGGGCCTAGGCCTACCCAAAATTAGAAAGAAAGGCCTGTGGTTTAGATAAGCCCATGGATGCTAGCCTAGGCAGGCCTAGGCCAAATGCATTTGGTAAGTTGAAAATTGTTAGTTTGTAGCCTAGGCCCTAGGCCTAGGTACAACTTACAACTAGCTAATTTGTAATTTGGTCTCTCTTCCCAGTTGGTCCTAGGCCTAACCTTCATGGCTAATCTAAAGCACAGGCCATTCTTTCTAACCTAATTATTACTAGGGCCCTAGGCCTATTCGTTTTGGGTAGGGCCTAGGCCTGGGCCCTTCAAGTAGGCCTAGCTAAGCCTAAGCCCAAGCCTAAAGTCAAATTGCGAGTCAATGTGATTAATTTGGTGATCCTTTGCAATTTTTGTACTTGATAAAGTGATATAAAGATGCTGCATTTAATTTATTTATTTGTCGGAAAATTTACCGATCCCGTCCCGATTTCCCGGATTTTGTAATGTAAAATTCCCGATCCCGTCCCGAGTCTGAAAAATCCTTTCCCGCACACCCCTAGTAATTTGTACAAACTTGAAATGTAACATGCTCTTAACTAGGGATGGGAAAAGCATTCAATTTCGTAAACGTTTAACCCCTTGAACTAATCGCGTTTAAACGTGATAAGCCCTATTTTCTAAAAAAAAAAAAAATTATATAAATTTAGGTAGGCTAGGCAGAGGCCTAGGTTTTACATCAAAAATCGTAATTTTGTACTTATGACCGGCCGACGAATAATTAACAACGGTTTTATTATCACTCTTGCATTTAATGACCCAGCACTTGCACCATGTGTAACAGACAAGATGTCTTAATACAGCCATGGACCCAGCACCTCCACCAAAATTAAGCACTTTTAGAAAATTATCGGCCTAATCTGTTAGCCCGTGTTTTTGTAGGCTCCAAAAGTAATTAACAATTTTTTTTTTTACTAGGCCTAAACGTTTTGCGGATTTAATAACCTCTAACCGTCCACTTCACGTTTAAACGACCCATCCCTACTCTTAACCATTATAAATATCTAGCATCCAAAACACAAGGGGCTAAATTTGGGGAGGACCATGGGCCCAAAAATAACAAAAAACATACATCTGAACTTTAAAAAATGAATCATTCAAAGAAAACGCTACAACTGAGAAGTTTCAAACGTGGAAGACATTTTGATATCTCTCATTTTTTATCACTTTTGAATATGGAAAGCAAAATTGGGTATCGGATACCGGATAAAATCAAAATTATCAAAAGCTAGGTAATTCCGTACTCTTATGAATAAGACGCTATACAGAGAAAACGGTTCATCTTAGAACTTTGAAACTTGGGCCACACTTAGATGTCTCTCATGCGCAATCACTTTAGCTTTCAAAACCAAAACCGGGCAATAGGGACCGGGGAAAATCAAAATCAAAACGCGCAATGACATAGGCGTAGTACAGTAAGAACTCTCTTATCCGAGTTGGATGAGACCGGGGTCACCTCGGATTTGCGAAAAACTCGGATGGCGCGGTTCATTTGTTTATTTGCTCTCGTAGCATAGCCTGATGTGGTAAAATGATATATGACACATGTAATGGATAAAGGAACATAAAATACACACGATACACTTCATACAGGGTATACTAAATGATTTAATAGCTTGTAAATCAAGCTCACAAACACACGTACACAATAAGGCCTACATGTCGTAATAAAAACGTATGTCTAGGCCTAAACTCGACGCAGTAGGCCTAGGCCTACAATGCAAACATAGGCCTAGGCCTAGCTCTCTTTCTCATGTGGGAAAATCTCTCACTATTATGCCCGCGCTGAAGCTCACGACGCAAGATAAGTCTGGGAAAGAAATAAGATAAGCCCAGGAATAACAATTCAATGCGTTGTGATTACGAATTTCGTGAATCGGTTGAAACATGATTGCATCCATAGAGAAATAATTGCATCTAGTTCCACAACGACCATCTTTGAACAGCTGTGTGTGAGATGGCTGGATCGTATGCGCACGCGCAGGCGCGCGACGCACACTGATCTCTATATGCTCAGTGGGTGACACTGACGCTTACCGGCGATGCGCCCGACGCACACTGACCACTATATGCTCAGTACACTGATGCACACTGCTCGAAAGTCGAGATATATCGCCGATCTATCTTCTTTGCACTCACTCGTAAGGCATGCCTACAAATGTATGCGAGTACATTTAAAAAAGTGCGGCGCGGCGTCTGTAATTATTTTTATGTTTTATTTACGTATTTAAAACTTTTTTTTTTTTTTTTTTTAATTTTTTTTTTGGCGGCTCGGTTAACACGGTACATCGGATAAGCGGAGATCGGATAAGAGAGTTCTTACTGTAATTTGTACAAGCTTGAAATTAAAAATGCTCTTAACCATTGTAAATATCTAGCGCTTTTTACACAGGGGGGCAAATTTAGGGGGGCCGTGGGCCCAAAAATGTCAAAAAACAACTCTGAACTTAACAAATTTAATCAAAGTCCATCATTCATGCCTTGATAGGAAACAAACAACAAAAAGATGTAATATCCCCACAAATACAAAAATTTGTAAAAAAAAAAGGCAGCCAAGCTCTCTTTCAGAAGTCTTCGGCTGTCAATGGTGTGATAGAAGTTGAGCCAAGCTTTTCATTCTTTTCAAAGCGCAACTAGGGAGAAAGAATGAAAAGCTTAGCTCAACTTCTTGGCCTATATCTCACCTTCACAGCCGAAGACTTTTGAAGGAGAGCTAGGCTGTTGTTTTTTTTTTTTTGCAAATTTTTGTATTTGTGGGGATTATTATTATCATTTACTAGCTATTTGGCCTTTCCTATCGTACATGTAAACAAGGTGTCAAAAATTTGTGTTTGAAGCATACTGAAATAAGTGGAACATTGTTCAAATTTAGGACCAAAATACAAAATTTAGTTGGTAACTAGGGATGGGTCGTTAAACGCGCATTTAGAGTTTAAACGTAAAGTAGTTTTATTTTTATATAAACATGAAAACGTGATGGTAATTGTTTTTTAAATTAACGAAATGTTATTTTGTTATCACTTTCGGAGTCTACACAAACACAAGCTAACAAATTAGGCCAAACATTTTCTAAAAGTGCGTAATTTTGGTGGAGGTGCTGGGTCCCAGGAGGCATCTTGTCTGTTACACATGGTGGAAGTGCCGGGTCATTAAATGCGAGTGTGAGAATAATAAAACCGTTGTTAATTACTCATCGGCAGGTCATAAGTACAAACTTACAACTTGTTTATTTTTTTTGAAAATAGGGCTTAAAACGTTTAAACGCGAAAATTTCAAGGGGTTAAACGTTTAGGAAATTAAACGCTTTTTCCCATCCCTATTGGTAACAAATGCTTAAATCAAGCTAAGGGCTTTCTTTCAAGTTTCAATACCATGAGTTTGGTTGGAGGTGCAGCCAGTGTCCCAGTGACCATTTGTATGTAGTAGTACCACACGCACACAGCATACAACCAAAAATTTGCAACGAGGGTTTACTAATACTAATACTGTATTTATACCGTATTGTCCCGAATATAGCAGGATCTTGAATATAACACGAGCCCCAATTTTTCGAAAATCATTTGAAGAAAAATAAAATATCAAAGAAAATGGAAATGAACAATAAGCATTTTTATTTACAATAGGCCCTACAATGAAAGAAAAGGCTAAAATTTCACTTGAACAATTTTTTTTTTAACAATGTTTGGGTCTAGGCCTATGTTTTGTGACAGTGTAGGGACAAGCACAAGCTCACATAGGCCAACCACAGTTCACCAGTCTGATTTGGGGATGTGATGGATGTGACCTAAGTATCGATTCGGAATCAATTCCTACGAATAAACTTTTTTAACGTGTACGCAGTTATTTTGGAAAAATGACAAAAAAAATGGAAATTTTGAATAATCATTATTTATTCATTGTTAAAAAGACGTGGCATTTCAGTTATTCTATTGATGGTTTTCATTGAAAATGGGAGTCGTTACCGAACTCAAGCGCGAAAGCGCCCAATTTTGTGTAATTGTGCAAATTTGACGTTTGTTGCCATGCTGTGTGTGTGTGTGTGTGTAACTAATCGACCATCTAGCAAGATGCGTGCTCCGACGCATGCGCTCGACATGACGACCAAACAAATTGACACACACAAACTACATTGTTTCGGTATTGCATTCAGACCACCACTTTTTTCTAAAACGCACCACATGCACTCTAAAAACCGTTTCCAAATTTTTTTCGCCTGCGGCGCTAAAAATGGGCCCCCCATGCTTCGTCCCTTTTCCCACAGATGTACATGTACGCGCAAATCGCCCCCCCACCCCCCATGATTATGTCCTAGATCCACCCCTGCACAGTAGACGGCATACAGTAGCTGCTAGGTTCACGCTTGAAGAAAGAATATCATATCATTGGCACTCACCATTGGCATTGAAAATAGACATTCCCGCTCAGCTCGGCTCGATAGCTCACGGCTGGTTAGCTCAGCTCGATAGCCCAGCTCAATAGCTCACGGCTCAATAGCTCAGCTCGATAGTCCAGCTCGTTTAAAAATCTATGTGAGCTAGATCCCTGCAAATCGTCAAGTAAAACCACTTACTTTGGCTGCGTTGATGAGTTCATCAGCCAGGCACTCTGCAATGGTCTTGATGTTCCTAAATGCAGCTTCCCGGGCTCCTGTGCACAGCAACCAGATTGCCTGCAATTAACAATATATAAAGCATTAGATATAGGCTGATATCACGTTTACATTACTAGCATATTATGCTACTGCTGTAGGTCTATTATTACACGGGTAATTTCTGTGTGTGAACGCTTGAAAGTTGCTACGCTGGTAGTTAATCTTGCAAGGGTAATTTAGAGGGTTACTCGCGTAACTCTGTAATGTTGGTGCATTGTGAACGCACAAAGCTGGCTACCCTGGTAATTTGATAAGACACTCTAGAGCTATGAAAAAATAGCATTTATATTCTGAATATTTAGCATTAATTTTTCCAAATTTAGCATTTTGTAGCAATAATTTTCTTCTTCCCACCAAAACCCCAAATGTGGGGAGTTTCTTCTATTTTTAATGGGGAATGAATTCAAATTATGCTTTATAGGAACATTACAATTCAATGTAGTCACTTTAAACGTTAGAATACAATGCTAAACCAATTCTCAATTGGTATAGATAAACCTTATTTTCAGTAAATTTAGCATTTTGTAGCATTTTTAAGAATTTATACTCACTGTTTTTTTTTTTTTATTATTATTATTTATTTGCCTTTAAATATGTACAAAACAAAGACAGGCAGCCAGAAGAGGGCTTGAAGCCCAAAACACATGTGGTGTCCAATACAATAACCTAAAACGCTAAATTTTCATGCCTCTAGACATACATAATCTAACTTCCAAGCTTACTAGCTCGGACGTGGTAGGCCCTAAATCGACTATCGGAAAGTAAATCAACTATACGATACGACGGTAATCCCAGTGCCGTGTGAACGATAGTGACTACTCAGGTAATTATTTACCCACGTAGTAACTACAGTAATGTAGGCCTAAACGTGGTCTTAGGCATACAACTTTTTTAGTGCAATTACCATGCATTTTCAGACATTGAAGGCACGACTAAGCATATAAAGTTGGAACTTCTTCCTTAATTTGCAACAAGACATCAAAAAAAATGGTTCAAAATATGCTAAGAGGGCAATAACCCAATATTCCCAGCACGATAACTTACCTGGTTAACTCGTCGAAGGGGAGAGACGTCGACGGCTTGACGACGAACTGTACCAGCACGACCAATACGAGTCGAGTCTTCCCTAGGCCCAGAGTTAATAATGGCAGAAACAAGAACTTGAAGAGGATTCTCGCCAGTCAGCAAATGAATGATCTCGAATGCGTGTTTCACGATACGAACTGCCATGAGCTTCTTGCCATTGTTACGACCGTGCATCATCATCGAATTCGTAAGTCGCTCTACAATAGGGCATTGTGCTTTACGAAAACGTTTTGCTGCGTATCGCCCTGCGGAATGGGGAAGATACTTGGCGTTCTTCTCTTTGACAGCAATGTAATCTTGCAGCGACATGTCGGATACTTGCACATCGTCACAACTCCATCGGCCAAACAACTTGATTTCAGGAAGTTCAGCAGGTTGTGCGGCTGTCAAAGTGCCTTCAGTGTCCATTGCGACGGGGTCATCATCTCCCCAATTCTCTTCTGCCATGATTGATTCTGAAATTAAAAAAGTATGATAAAAAAACAGTTGAGTTGCCGTACGATGTGAAAATCCTGATCGATAATCGGAGGCATGGAATCAATTATCATAGAAATTGATTAGGGCGTATCAAATTCCACTTTGAGCACAGCAATGCTACCTACGAGTATCTCATCGCCATAGCCTATTTTAATCTAGGCCTACCACAAGACCTAACGGACATTAGGCTATGAAGGTATTGGAAATTAACTCAACAAAATATTAACCGACTCTTTATCAACAATAAATAGGGTTGCACAATGTCAATTGACCGGTCAAATACTTTTGGTCAATTGACCAGTCAATTGACTTAAAGATAACATGTGTATATTGCATTTAAAACATAAAATTATTTGAATTTTTATATTTGAATTTGAATTGTTATGTAAACGATAACATTTCTTTCTTTCTTTTTCAATTAAATATGTTTTAATTAGGTAATATTTTAATTTAATTCTTATTTATTATGTAGGTAGTTATTATGAATTATAATAAGACAAATAGAATATAATAGCTTCTGGTTCTGGGTAAGCTGAAGCTGAATCGGAGAAAGGGACTGATGACAGCATCGACGATGATAATGACGATGATGATATGCCACTTAATATGCATTTAACAAGCTTTTAAATAAAAAAGCTTTTGTCACCACAACATTTAAAAAATAAATATACGGCCTAATTAGGCCTATTTAATGAAATAAAATTTATGATTTTTTACAATTGACCGTCAATTGACCAAATTTGAATTTGACCGGTCAAATCTCATCCCTAACAATAAATAACAATAAATAATAAGTGTCCATTAGGCATCGCATAGTCCTACTCAAAAGCTACAATAATTAAATTTAGCCTATCTATATATATGCATAAAATTTAACGAAACAATCACGAAACACCGTCTTACTATGCTGGTCATGTTTTGTTATTTTATGGCGGAGTCAGGAGCAATTTTAAAGTCTTATCTAATCAAGTAGCCTAGGCCTAACGTTAACTTAATTTTATATGGGCTCATCGTCACACAAATTTATTGGTTCCTAGGAAATCTTCACCAAAACGTACAACATTGCAAAGCTGGCTCGCCGTCCCAGCCCACAATGGCCCTGCCGAGAACCGCTGCACGGCATCCTTTAAAAGTTAAAACAAAGCTATGCCTAGGCCCTGCGGCCATGCAAAACCCCACAATCTTGAATAGGCCTACAAACAAACAAACATATAGGCTAGGCTATTATGCAGATAAGATACCTAGGCCCCTACCTAGCCTAAGGTTTTATACAATGATATTGATATATGAACAAAATGTCAACATATGCTCCTGCCTTTCATCAATCCCGAGGCCTAATGCAAGTATAGGTAAGCAGGACTTAAGGCCTAAATGTACCTAGTGAAAAATTCTTCAATGTCTAGCAATATGGTGTTTTGCTTAGGACTAGCCTACTTTCTGGATGGGGACAGGCGCGTAGGAACGTTTCGAAAGTTGGCTGGGGGGGGGGGGGGCAAATCCATGAGCAGATTTTGTGGGCGGAAGCTGGAGTCTGTAAGCCCCAGACGCCGGACCCTTTCGACGAGGGCGAAAAAGTTTTTCACCATAGGCCTACTTACAGTTATTTTGTCATGTTTTAACTGCTCTCAGATTCTGTAAACGGTGGTTTACAGCAACTATACTTATCTGCGATCTAAAAACTCAAAAAAATGAATGTGAAGTGGCCCATTTTAATAAATTTCTACCCAATTTTTATGTAGGTAGGACTAATGACAAAGCATATAGGCCTCCTAGGCAAACATATTCATTTTACCAAGGTGACTGTCGAATTGTCCCAAGTATGTGCATATATTCACTACGGAAATTCTGAGATTAATATATAACTCGCAATAGTTTTGCCCCCCCCCCCCCCCCCCCAATGCTCCCCCTGGTTCCTACTTCCTACGCCACTAGACAGTAGGCCCTAACCTCTAGGAGCAGTCACGGTGGAGGTCAGGTGACAACGTGAGGCCCTTTGAGCACAATAAAACTTCTGACAACAACAACTAATCAAGAGACAACCATAGAACTGTGTGTTGTGCTATGAAAGAGTAAAGCGTAGGCCTACCGGCACTTCTTCGGTTGGGACAACTTTTTAACACTGTTTATCTTCAATAAAAGCAATAAAAAAATAACTTCAAATGAGAAATGAATGAAGAACTCATTATTAACGATTTATTAACACTAACCACTCTGAAAATGTACCAATTAATATAGGCCTAGAATGCCTAGTGAACACAGATTGAACACAAAACACTTGCTGATTTCACTGTCATTGGACGGCCATGTTGGCTAGTTACCGGTAGATCTTGATTTTTACAGTTTACTTAGTACCGGTACCAACCTTTTACACAAAAATACTCCACCTACAAAAAAAAAAATAAAATAATAATAAATCTTTAACATCGCCCCTACGGTATTTTAAATAGAATGGACTTTTACCACAAAAGGACTTTCGTTTAAAATACCTAGCGACGTTCAAGGTTTTGGAAGTTTTTTTTGTTACTAGGCCCTACAACAGCAAAATCGTGATGATTCTTTTTGGATTTTTTTTTAAAAGGCTAGGGCCGTGTTCTTGTAAGTTTACTTGCAGTGAGTACAACATTCACCGATCACATTATGCTACACTTTGTCAACAACAATTGATTCCAACACTAGAAAGTCGACGTAGTGCAACCAACGTAATTTTCCTTTACAAACTTCTCAATTACTTCATCGACACGGACCTACTTCAAAATATAAACTTTCATATCCCTTCAAGATTTACAAGAAATTACATCCCCTTCAAAATTCCATGTGCTCGTATTGATGTTTTTAAATTTTCCCCCATTAACCGAATTCAAGACACCTACAACAAATTATTAGCCATTAATCCAGAAATTGACATCAACCACATGAAACTTCAATTATTTAAAGCAGCTGTTTATGCCAGTTTTCCAACATGACTCATCACTCTGTCACCTAATCAACTTTTCACTAGTAGGCCTAGGTAGTTTTGTATTTTATAACCTCATTTTTTCTTCATTCATCTTGGGCTTTGAGCCGTGAAACGTGTTTGTATTATTTTGGATATATTTTTTTAATTGTTTAGTTTTAGCTATAGACTACGGTACCTAACACTTGTGGGTTTAATACCCGTTGTTAGAGATAATAATAAATAAATAATATCTCAGCAGGCAGCACGGTAGTCCTAGGCCGCGTCACTCCTCGCTACTTACAACTTACGTAGGGCCTACTTTTGTTTATAAAACAGGATGAAATGAAACATACATGCAAGTGCATTTTTTAATAGGCCTAATACCGTATAGGCTAAAGCTCTATTTATAAAATATACATCATTTGAAGTAGGCCCTACGGCAGTTATTTATTGTTTTTCTTTGAAAAAAAAAAAACAGTGTTAAAAAGTTGTCCCGTCACAACCAAAGAAGTACCGGCCTACCTAGAGGCTTTTATTGTAGGCCTAGGCCTGTTGAACTATAGGCCTAGTCAGGGAGATGTTTTTATTTTTAATCTAGGCCTCCTAGAATAGGGGCAGGTACTTGTTTGTAGCCTGCATAGGGCCTAATCGATGTTCGATAACTTGAAAACTGATAAATCTGAATTGTAAAGTTTGGTGATTATTTAGTATTCCATCTCATCACAGTTTGCTAACATTTTGTGATGTTTTGTAGGGTAGGCCTATAAGGGGGAGGAGGGCGGGGGTGTGCTAGCCAACCTAAGGCTAGGCCTATGCCTACAGCTAAGCTAGACACTACACAGCTAGGCCCTACCCACTTTTAGGCTAGGTGTAGGCCTATGCTCAACATGTGTACATCTGGCTTGGAAGTAAACTGGGAGGGTTGGGCTTCTCAATGTTTAATCAAATTTATTCTGACAATTACACCAGACATTGTAGGGCTATGCCGTACATGGGTTGGGTTGGGTTCATGTAGTGTCAACGGTACTGTTTCGGTTAAGAATGGCCAACTTTTCACCAGCACTTCCACGGAGCCGTACACTCACTGTATGTAACCACTAACCTTAGGCCTACAAAACCTTTAACGTCGCTATTTTAAACAAAAAAAAACTTCAAAACCTTTAACGCCGCTATTTTAAACAAAAAACATTCAAAACCTTTAACACACACAACACAGTTTACAAGTGTTTAAAAGTTGGCCATTCTTAACCGAAACAGTGCCGTGTCAACTGTCATAGGGTCAGATTACCACTGTGCGGACGGGAACACTCTGCGGACATTTCCGTTTTAAACTTACCTTAAAGGATTTAAATTGAACCTTTTCATTGGGTAATTTGGTTTCACGTCATCCGAAATTCAATCCTCTGTAAGAAAACGTCTCATTGGCTAAAATACCACCGGCGGTATTATTATTATAAAACAAAATTGTAGGTTATGTGTCGAGATCGCGAGTTTTCTAGGTCTGCTAACAAGCCATCAAGAATTTGAACCGAAGTTTGGTAAGTATTTTTGTTATTATTTAGTGCAATTTTATATCGTACGATCATTTTATACAATTGAAGGATATTTAATTATTGATAATCATCAACTTTTTTTGCAGGAAAGCGTAAATAGTGGTCGATAATTAACAAAAGCGTCATGTCCGCAGACTCCGCCCACACGATTCGGCCCTTGACCAGCCTGCGGACGCAGTTCGTTTTCACTTGCAGTTCGTCGCAATGCACTTGCAGGACCTCTTACACTTCAAATATATTAAATAAATACATGTAGCCTACTTAAAATAAATGATAAGTGAATAAACTATTATAATAAAGAGCCTGAGAAGTTATTTTGACGTGTCCGCGTTCGAAAACCACTCCGCGGACACTCACCTTTGAGAGGATTTTTCATGCAGTTCTTCGAGGCGCGTAGATTACGGGAACCCTTTTATTTACACAAAATTACATAAATACATGTTTCCTTTACTGGAAATAAGTTTTGACGACATATAGCTGTCTATTTAGTAACCAGAATTATTATTTTGAAGTATCTGTGAGCGTGAACCATCCTGCGGACAGTCGGACACTCCCGTTGGACACTCCCGTTTTGTTGTTTCCACAGATCCTCACAGGCCTCTTACACATAAATATAATGAAGTAATAAGTAAACATATACAAACTACTGTAAATTCATAAAAGTAATATATTCTAGTATACTACACAGCTCTGGGAAGATTTTTTGGTGTGTAGGTACGAGAATTATCTCGCGGACAGCTCTCCGTTTTCGGCGAGAATTTTCAGTTGCAGTTCGTCAGGATCGCTCTGTACTGGGAAACTACCTATAATAAATATGTGTGCCCTACTGTAAATCACTTATAATTGAATAAAGAACTCAAATAATACCCTTTAAATATATTTTCCACGGTCTACGTGTAGGCCTAGGCCCAATTTCTTGACCGAGGTAAGTAGGCCTAGGCCACCTAGGCCCTAGGCGACAAGCAGTGCGGCAGTCGATCTTTACGCGGTAATTTTATTATTCCTATATATTTATTGTTTAATTATATTGTTATTAATTAATCAATTACATAACAAAGTTACTTGATATGGCAAATTAGCGATATCTACACAGCAATAAGCCACCTTGTTGTGATTGACGTCTATATAGCCAACGGAATGGAACTTGGGTCAAGGCAATATAGGCTCTAGGTGAATCTTGTGCGAGTTTTAAACTACTTATATATGTAACTGAATCACTAATAAATATTATTTTCAAGGACTAATTAACATTTAATGTATATTAACGAAACTACAAGGGTTCAAAGTCAGCTGTAGAGAGCGTCTGACAGCCGCCATTAGGTGTCCGCAGAGTGTTCCTCGCGCTGTCCGCCACTAGGTTCGCCCGTCCGCAGGCTGGTAAATTCGTCTGTTTCTCTTTCCCTTGGCTATATAATATAATTTTATGGCTTGTGATTGGCTACAGCGTTTGAAAACTAACCAATGAGATGTCTGGAAGTGGATAGTCGAAATTTTAAGTCGATCTACAGCAACATCGATTAAAAATCGACTTTGAGAGTGGGAGGGGACGTCCGAAAACCTTAACTGTCCGCACAGTGGTCATCCGACCCTAGCCATTAGCCATGCACTCATGTAGGCCCTAGGCCTTTTCAATATAAAAAATCTAGGCATCTAGGCCCTAGGTTACCAATTTATTTTCAATAGGCCTATTCCAGCCATAGGCTTCGTGTATGAAATAGGCTTGCTTTGCCCTACCTAGGCCTAGCTTCGCTTGCCAGTAGGCTAGACACTTGCCTAGGGTAGGCTAGGCCTAGGCCTGGGCGCATAGGCCTACATAGGGCCTACCGTAGACCTAGGCTAGGCTAGTAAGAATTTTTGTAGTTGGCACCCAACATAACATACGCCATAGAATGGGTTACTTGTGCGATAACAATGGGCCTAGCGTGGTAGGCCAAGCCCTACCTACGCCCTAGGTCTTGACTCGTGTGCGGTGTGCCTAGGCTAGGCCCCTACTTCCCGCAGGGCCTAGGCCTTGCACCACGTGTCACAAAACACTAAATAGACAATAGTTTACATGTGTTACATATTTTAAGTGAAGAAAGTGAGTTGAAATGACTGCGATGTATTTTTGGAAACAAAATAGTAATATAATTTCAGTGAAAACCTACCTTAATTAGCCAAAAACCCTAATTACTAGATTCACTTGCACAAGCAAAACTGCGAGGTCCGGAAAGAAGACTTTGTAAAGAAAATGGCTTCCACACACGCACAGTTCCTACACCTTCTAAACTACACGATTCACAGTTTATACAAAAGCTGTGTTACAGTGGCGGGAATGGGCCGGCAGGGCTAGATTTCATATCATAAATATTTTATTACTTTCTTTAGTTGTGATCAATCAACGGAAGTAAATCAGAAGAATAATGACAAAAGAAAAACGAACAAGTCACCATTTAAATTAAATCAGTTGAAACGTATTTAACCAAATTTTCCCAAAACAACATTTTGAGACTCCTCCCACTTTTTAAGAAGGCTGTGGTAAAAAGATACTTCCGTTCATAGATGCTTCCGTTTCTCAACCCGTCTATTTCAAATCAAAAATTAGAAAATAAAAAAAAACATTCAGATCAAGTAGACCTATAAATTCATTTGATTTATTAAAAAGACCCAAATTGAAGAAATGTATGTTTTTTGTAATATTCTTGAAAAAAACGAGTGAGCGCAGCGAACGGAGTGATCTCCATTCGACTTAAACGGCCCTTATTGTTTTTCTGCGTGCGTGCGTGCGTGTGTGTGTGCGTGTGTGTACGTTGAAAATCAGCCGAATCGCTGAACAGATTGCGCTGAAATTTTAAACAGACATCCGGTACGAGTTTATTGAGAACTACTAACAAAATCAGCAAGATTCATTGCGATTTAAACCTACAAGAAATAATAAACTGAAAAATAGACTTCCAATGTTTAGAAATTATTTTAACGACAATGTTTTAGATTTTGAAAATATATTTTTTGTTTGTTATTCGCCTGGCCGTGAAATGCCGTGCCCATGCAAGGTCTGTCGAATATTGCACGTCAAGGTACCCCCAAATTCCGCTCGTAGATTGAGTAAACCTTGCAATATTTTCACGTATTTCGTACTGGCTATGTTTACCATAGAAGGCCCTATTGCCACAGATGATGGACTACACTGCGTTATATGCATTTCAAAACATGTTTAATTATTTTTGAAATACAATCTAGAAATTACAAAATCTTTCCCGACCAGGGGATTGAACCCACTTCTTTCACATTTCGGCTACAAGGGCGCCTTAGCCAACTAGACTAGGGAAACGCCAAAGTCGTAGTTAGACGAGTGAGCGAGTCATGTGGTGAGTACCCGGGAACATTTGCATTTAAGTTTGATAATTATATTCGTATAAATAATAGTTTTTTAAAGTTGGTATACGGGGACGGGCGCGTCAACTGTAAGGTCATAATGCGCCTCTCTAGCCTATGATAGGCTAGGTAGGCCTAAGGTAGGGGGAAGAAAAGTAATGTAACCGGGTACTCAACACATGGCTCACTCACTCGTTTAACAACGACTTTGGCGTTTCCCTAGTATAGGCTAATAAATAATTCTCAATAATGGAGAAGCTTCTGGAAAAGGTGGAGAAAATAACATATTTGGGAGTGTGGCTCAAGTGAGACCGGTTGTAGAATATGCAAGGGCAATATGGGATCCGTACAGGAAAGGTGAAATTAACGAATTTGAGACAGTACAAAAAATAGCTGCGAGAAGGGTACTTTACTTAATTGGATGAGCGAAGCGAAGACTTCAATTTGACTTTGTGTTTTTTTGTTTTTTTTTTCACTTACGTTTCCCCAAGAAAAATAGCTCAGGTGTTTTGTTTTTGTTAGTTTTTTTGTCTGTTTGTTCGCACTCTACCGGCCAAACAGCATATGCGATCTTGATGAAAATTTGAGGGGACCTTCGAAATCTCTGAACTTAGACCTGCCACGTTTTTGGGTATCATCGATCAAGTTTTACTTATGATTTTCGTACTTTTACGATTTTTTTCATTTTTTCATGAGATATTTTCGTGATATTTGGCAAACGGCTATTCCGATATTGATGAAACTTAATGGGAACGTTTAAAATCACTGAAATCATATATGTTGTGATTTTAGAGACATTTGAAAAATATTTCTTATAGAAATCGTACTTTTACAATTTTTCCCACGTTTTTAATACGATATTTTCGTGATATTTGGACCGATTCTGACCAAACGGGCGGGGCTACAACGTTCATTTTTTACAATGACATAATGATGTAGTGTGTCTAGAAAGAAAAAGTTGAAAAAGTTGGTCAAAATTCATAGAAATAAAGGTTTTGATATAAGCCTTTAACAGGTGTATAACGAACAAATAATATCAAGTAACTATAGAAAAGGTAATGAGATTCCACATTTAAACGTAATCATTGGACAGAAATATTCCAAAAAATCTCATCCATCAACGCGACTGGAAAAAGCGTTCGCGAAGCAGCCTAGTAAAAGGAATATGTGAAAAGAGGAATTGGTTAAGGAGCAGTTAATAAGGTCCTACGACAGTGTTACTGGTTTTTATTTACTAGGAAAACGCTAAAGTCCCGTCGCGTTGATATATGAGCGTTTTTGTAAGTTTTTAGTTTTCGTGGGATCTCTTTTCTTATCAAGAACTTTTTGAACGCATTGTAGGTGGTTTTTGTCAAGTTTCTATTGTTACTTGTTAATTGTTATTAAATACCTCAAAAAACTTAATTTAAAACCTTTATTTATATGGTTTTTGGATAATGTTTTCAACTTTTTCTTTCAAAAAGCAATACATCACTATAACCTTAATGTCCATGTGAAATATGAACGTTCTAGCCCCACCCGTTTGGTCAGAATCGACCCAAATGTCACGAAAATATCGCACTAAAAATCGAAAAAAATCGTAAAAGTACGATATTCATGAGAAATATTTCTTCGATTGTACCCAAAAACGTGGCACGTCTAAGTTCAGAGATTTCGAAGGTCACCTCAAAATTTCATCAAGATCGCATATGCCGTTTGCCCGGAATCGTGCGAACAAACAAACAGAAAAACAAACAAACAAAAACAAAAAAAACATCGGAGCTAAATTTTTTGAGGGGTCAGTGAAATTGAAGTTTTCGCTTCGCTCGCTACGCTCATCCAACTACTAGGCCACTTTGCGAACGCTTTTTTTTAGACGCGTTGATGGATGAGCTTTTTCGTAAGTTCTTAGTTTGCGTGGGATCTCTTTACTTTTGAAAGTGTTTTTTGAACGCATTGTTGGTGGTTGTTGTCAAGTTTTTATTGTTACTTGTTAATTGTTATTATAAACCTAAAAAAAAACTCATATTAAAACCTTTATGGATGAGCTTCGCAAACGCTTTTTCAGGCGCGTTGTTGGATGAGCGTATGTTTTTTTGAACGAAAAAAAGCGTAAAACTACGATTTTCATGAGAAATTATTTTTCGATTGCGCTCAAATTTCACACCAATATATAAATTCATAAAATTAAGGTTCTGTAAAAAAATCATTTCAATCGTATAAAGCATGTAGGTGTTTATAAGTCGATTTTTTTTTGAAAAATCGAAAAAAATCGTAAAATTGCAATTTTAATGAGAAATAATTTTTCGATTGTGCTCAAAAACGTGGCAGTTCTAAGTTCAGAGATTTCGAAGGCCTCCAGAAAATTTCATCGCAATTGGAGTATCGGTTTAGCCGGAATCGTGCTGACAAACACACAAAAATACAGAAAAAAAAAACATTCCGGATTTTTTTCTCCAGTGTAGTGAAATGGAATCTTCGCTTCGCTCATCCAATTATACTCAATGTTTTTTCTGGATTTTACTGAAAAGTATAATTATGTCTGTTGTTGAATAAATAAATAATTGGATGAGCGTAGCGAGCGAAGCGAGTGAAGCGAAGACTTCAATTTCACTGACCCCCCAAAAAATTTAGCTCGGGTGTTTTTTTTTTGTATTTTTGTCTGTTTGTTCGCTCTCTACCGGGCAAACGGCATATGCGATCTTGATGAAAATTTGACAGGACCTTCGAAATCTTTGAAACTTAGACTTGCTACGTTTTTGGGTTCAATCGAAGAAATATTTCTCATGAATATCGTACTTTTACGATTTTTTTCGATTTATAGTGCGATATTTTCGTGACATTTGGGACGATTCTGACCAAACGGGTGGGGCTACAACGTTCATATTTTGCATGTTCATTAAGGTAATGGTTATGTATTGCTTTTTGAAAGAAAAAGTTGAAAAAGTTAGCCAGAATCCATAAAATAAAGGTTTTAATATGAGTTTTTTAGGGTTATAAACAATTATATATTATTATTATATTAACAAGTAACAATAGTAATATTATTATAACAATAGAAACTTGACAACAATCACCTACAATGCATTCACAAAGCACTTGCAAAAGAAAAGTGGTCCCACGCAAACTAAAAACTTACAAAAAAGCTCATCCATCAACGCGGCGGGACTTTAGCGTTTTCCTAGTAGGTACTAAATACATATTTACAGAATTGTTTCTGGATACAACTAGGAAGTTTCGCAAACGCTTTTTTTGGTCTCGTTGATGGATGAGCAGATGAGCTTTTTTGTAAGTTTTTAGTTTGCGTGGGATCTCTTTACTTTTGAAAGTGTTTTTGAACGCATTGTAGGTGGTTGTTGTCAAGTTTCTATTGTTACTTGTTAATTGTTGGATGAGCGTAGCGAGCGTAGCGAGCGAAGCGAAGATTCCATTTCACTACACTGGAGAAAAAAATCCGGAATGTTTTTTTTTTTTTTTTTCTTTTTTTTTTTTTTTTTTTTTTTTTTTTTTTTTGTATTTTTGTCTGTTTGTTAGCACGATTCCGGCTAAACCGATACTCCGATTGCGATGAAATTTTATTGAGACCTTCGAAATCTCTGAACTTAGAACTGCCACGTTTTTGAGCACAATCGAAAAAAAAATTCCCATAAAAATCGCAATTTTACGATTTTTTTCGATTTTTAAAAAATTTCTTCGATTTATAATACCTACACGCTTTGTCCGATTGTAATGATTTTTTCACAGAACCTTTATTTTATGAATTTATATATTCGTGGAAAATTTAAGCACAATCAAATAATTATTTCTCATAAAAATCGCAATTTTACGGGGTTTTTCTTTTTTAAAACAATTCTTTGACAAATAAACCTACATTCTTTATCCGATTGTAATGATTTTTTCACAGAACCTTAATTTTATGAATTCATATATTCGTGTAAAATTTGAGCACAATCGAATAATTATTTCTTATGGAAATCGAAATTTTACGATTTTTTCTTTTTTTAAATTACGATTAATTAAAAAAATTAAAAATTAAAAATATTTTTTATTTATTTTAAATTATTTAAAAAAAATCATCAACTTAGTAATGATTTTTTCACAGAACAGAAAATTCACATAACACATGGCAGCTCAATGCACCAATTACGCTCATCCAACAACGCGGCGGGACTTAAGCGTTTTCCTAGTTATTATAAACCTAAAAAAAACTCATATTAAAACTTTTATTCTATGGATTCTGGCTAACCTTTTCAACTTTTTTTTCACAAGATACTACATCACCACTACTTTAATGTACATGTAAAATATGAACGTTGTAGCCCTACCCGTTTGGTCAGAATCGGCCCAAATGTCACGAAAATATCGCACTAAAAATCGAAAAAATCGTTAAAGTACGAAATTCACGAGAAATATTTCTTCGATTGTACCCAAAAACGTGGCAGCTCTAAGTTCAGAGATTTCGAAGGTCCCCTTCAATTTTCATGAAGATCGCATATGCCGTTTGCCCGGTAGAGAGCGAACAAACAAAAAAAAACATCCGAGCTAATTTTTTTTTTGGGGGGGGGGGGGGTCAGTGAAATTGAAGTCTTTGCTTCGCTCATCCAATTATCAGCCACAATTTACAAGAAATATATTAAAAGTTATTGGATGAGCGAAGCGAAGACTTCAATTTCACCGACCCCCCAAAAAATTTAGCTCGGGTGTTTTTTTGTTTGTTTTTTTGTTTGTTTTTCTGCCTGTTTGTTCGCTCTCTACCGGGCAAACGGCATAAGCGATCTTAATGAAAATTGGACGGGACCTTCGAAATCTCTGAACTTAGACTTGCCACGTTTTTTGGGTACAATCGAAGAAATATTTCTCATGAATATCGTACTTTCATGATTTTTTTTCGATTTTTAGTGCGATATTTTCGTGACATTTGGGCCGATTCTGACCAAACGGGTGGGGCTACAACGTTCATATTGTACATGGACATTAAGGTAATAGTGATGTATTGCTTTTTGAAAGAAAAAGTTGAAAAAGTTAGCCAGAATCCATAGAACTAGGAAAACGCTAAAGTCCCGCCGCGTTGATGGATGAGCTTTTTAAAGGTTTTAGTTTGCGTGAGATATCTTTACTTTTGCAAGTGCTTTGTTTTGTTGCCTACGCATTGTAGGTGATTGTTGTCAAGTTTCTATTGTTACTTGTCAATTGGTATTATTTACCGTAAAAACTTATATTAAAAGCTTTATTTCTATGGATTCTGGCTAATTTTTTTAACTTTTTCTTTCAAAAGGTACTACATCACCATAACCTTAATGTCCATGACCATGTATAATATGAACGTTGTAGCCCAACCCGTTTGGTCAGAATTGGCCCAAATGGCACGAGAATATCGCACAAAAATCAAAAAACTTATATTAAAAGCTTTATTTCTATAGATTCTGGCTAACTTTTTCAACTTTTTCTTTCAGAAAGCAATACATCACCATCACCTTATAACCATGTGAAATTAAAACGTTGTAGCCCCACCCGTTTGGTCAGAATCGGCTTAAATGTCACGAAAATATCGCACTAAAAATCGGGGGAAAATCGTAAAAGTACGATATTCATGAGAAATATTTCTTCGATTGTACCCAAAATCGTAGCAAGTCTAAGTTTAGAGATTTCGAAGGTCCTCTCCAATTTTTATCAAGATCGGATTTGCCGTTTGCCCGGTAGAGAGCGAACAGACAGAAAAAAAACACTCGAGCTAAATTTTTTGGGGGTCGGTAAAATTGAAGTCTTCGCTTCGCTCATCCATAAAGGTTTTAATATGAGTGTTTTTTAGGTTTATTATAACAATTTACCAGTTACAATAGAAACTTGACAACAATCACCAACAATGCGTTCAAAAGGCACTTGATAAGTAAAATTTACTTTGGTGGGATCTATTTAATAGATCCCACCAAACTAAAAACTTACAAAAAAGCTCATCCATCAACGCGACGGGACTTTAGCGTTTTCCTAGTTAAATTTACATTATTGTAGTCCATACATAGTTTACACAAATATACTCTCTTTCGTACTATAATTATTAAATGAGTCGTCTACAAAAGTTAGAATCAAGCAATAGCATCTTTGGGTTTCTAAAGCATATTGTGAGTTTAAACATATTGTACATTATGTTATTCAGTATTCCCATGGCATTTTGTGAAATATAATTCATGGATTTTACTTCTAAAAATATTATAACAGCTGTTGATATGGGTGTCCCTGATGTTTGACGGTAGAGCGTTCCAAGTTCTAATTGCACTAATGGTGAATGAATTGTCGAGTAAGAGAGAGAGAGAGAGAGAGAGAGGGGGACTATGGAAACAAAGGGATATAGAGGAATGGAAGAGGGAAGAGGAAACCTGCCACCGACTTATAGTCATTAGCAGAGGATAAAGATACATACACACTAATACATGTAGCGATGCCAATGAGTGTAAATTTATTGGGAATGATTGTTGCTACGGTAATTTTGGTATTTTTTCTATTGGTTAGTAAAGTATCTTCTTCTATGATGTATTTTTTAAACTCACACAAATAATTTATCCAGTATGGGAATTACTAGCACGCTTGTTACTTTAGGTAATTATGGGTAAAGTCTAAAAAATATAATGGTGAAACGTATTTAGCCACGATTGCTCTAAATTATTCGCAAGTGACAGTGCAGCCTCCATAGCCGACATCTTTGGTGTATTCGGCACCACGAAAATAAAAACAAAATAGGAATTCCTAAATAAGAGAAAAAATATGAAATTATTTTCATAAGGATCTTAAATTGAGCAAAATTAAACTACCTAGAACAAAATGTTCCCGGAGGTTGTGCCCCCAAAATCCCATGATGAAGTCTACTTGTTAAAGCTTCGACCTATCAATTGCACTCCTGCAGTGGTGTCATGCGAGTGTACGGCGTAAATCCAAAACGCAATATATACCTTTCAGTAAACCTAAAACGAAATACAAATCAAGGTATAGGGTATAGGGTATACGCTGTATACGGTGCATATTATTATCCTCTCGCTGAAAAAATGAGGAAATCCAATGTCAAGTCAAAGCACATAATCTAATTTTGCAATCTCACCAATCATCAGTAACAAAATACAAACAACCGTGACAGAAACTAACAATTTTTTTTTAAACATGCCTAAAACTCGTTAAAATCCTTCACACATTTTTAGAATCGGAAATTTTTTCGGGGCTGTGCGCCCCGGACCCGCACTAGCTAAAGGGCCTTCCCCCCAGGCCCCCAATTGTACTAAATCGTGTTCTTTACTCACGAAAGAGCGTACGCCATAAATACATTTTTGATGACACACCACTGATGTGGTGAAAAGGCGCCACTGCCAGACCCGCACTAGTTGGGGGGGGGGGGGGGGGGGAGAGGTCCCCTAGACCCCCATTGTACCAGGATACATAGGTAATGTTTGTGGTTACAAAAATGTTCGCCCCCCCCCAAAAAAAAAAACAAGGGCTAGTTACGCCACTGCATGTTTCTATTCGTAAAACGAGTTCTATCCACTAAATTGTTTTTTTTTTCCTTTTTTTAAAGTAAGAAGTACAAGAACTGTAGAATAATAGCATTCTAATATAATGCATATTGTCAGTAAGTGGAAATCTCTGGGGGTTACTGCGGGAGAGATGGGGGGCAACGGCCCCCCTACGAATTTTCGAAAACAACCTATTTTACTAAACCTTATTGAACAGATTCGGCTACGCACGAGGGAGTGGCACCCTCTTTATATCTGTTAGTGACATTCTTCGCTCATTGTTAAGTTTATGGATATTTTGATGACTTAAGCATTTTATCATTTCTAACCGGTAAAATTTACTAGGAAAACGCTTAAGTTCCGCCGCGTTGTTGGATGAGCGTAATTGGTGCATTGAACTGCCATGTGTTATGCGGATTTTCTGTTGTTCTGTGAAAAAATCATTACTTCGTTGAAGTTTTTTTTAATTAAATTAATATTTTTTTAAAACTTAAATTTTAATTTTTTTAAATTAATCGTAATTTTAAAAAAGGAAAAAAACGTAATATTGAAATTTTCATAAGAAATAATTATTCGATTGCGCAAAAGTTTTACACGGATATATTAATTCATAAAATAAAGGTTCTGTGAAAAAATCATTACAATAGGATAAAGCATGTAGGTGTTATAAGCCGAAGAAATTTTAAAAATCGAAAAAAGTCGTAAAATTGCGATTTTCGTAAAAAATAGTTTTTTGATAACGCCCAAATTTCACATGAATATATCAATTCATTGAATTAAGGTTCTGTGAAAAAATCATTACAATCGGACAAAGCATGTGGGTGTTGTAAGTAGAAGAAATTTTAAAATTGCGATTTTCATGAGAAATAATTTTCCGATTGTGCTCAAAAACGTGGCAGTTCTTAGTTCAGAGATTTCGAAGACCCCCATAAAATTTCATCGCAATCGGAGTATCGGTTTCGCCGGAATCTTGTTAACAAATAGACAAAAATACATTTTAAAAAAAAACATTCCGGATTTTTTTCTCCAGTGTAATGAAATGGAATCTTCGCTTCGCTCGCTACTCTCGCTACGCTCATCCAAAAAGTGTGATCAAACTTTCATTGAAGTAGAAACATATCTAATGAAAAATTTCAAGGGTATTTTTAACTATTTTAAAAACAATAACTGTAAGGACATAGACTCATTTTAGTCTACTTTTAGGCTTCCAACTAGTCCGTTATTAAAATATGTCTAGTTTTCGTATTTTACGAAATGAGATAAAAATATGAATAATATAGGTATGAATGTTGAACGTTTTTTCAAATTTAAAACTATCAGAAACTATTGAAACATGCATGGAGTTAATATTATATACCTATACAATACATACAGGGCCGTATTACCCAATAGGCACGTGCCTAGGGCGCCAAGAGACTGGGGGGCGACTGCGCCCCCCAGTCTTTTAGCGTGATGTAAGCCCAAATTAAAAAATATATATGAATTAATGACTGGGAGATTGCAAGATTGATTAATTCAAAACATTGCATAAAACTGACTTTGCACTCATTTGCAGCTTGTTCTGCCCCCCACGACTGCTACAAAAATTGAGTTAGACAGTATGCTGAAAAAGTTACTTCGTTAGCATTGCTTAGGGAGCACAGGGCAATGTCATTGTCACAGGTATTGTAAACCGAACTCATCTTGTGAGGCTGTGGCGATCGCCGTACATGATTTCATTGATTTGGACAGAACTCCCACAAGAAGTGATTTAACGAAGCCGTCTACTTTAAACTCAAACTTTCACAACGTTGCTGAAAAATCTGTAAGTGAACGGCATGACAATTTTTTGTTTTAATAAAGATCCAGCGACGTGGGTAATCAGTGATTTACTCATAGATTACATCGCTAAACATAGCATTAATCAAAACATTGACGGAGATTACGGTCACTTCTCTTACTCGGACAAAAATCGATATTTTAATAAAACGTGTTACATCGGTAGAATGTCAATGGCGAAGTTGTGTACCGCCACTGGGTGACATACTCGCCCTCCCAAGGTACAGTGTTGTGCACCCATTGTCAACTTTTTGGTGGAAAGTCACAATTCTCACACGGTTATAATGATTGGAAAAATGCTGGCAATAGGTTTCGACAACATGAAACTTCCAAAGAACACAGAACAATTAAATATTCTATCATTTATAGCTAGAACCAAAACAATGCAAAGAATTGATACTAAATTAAAAGTGCAGTTGTCAACTGAATTAAAATATTGGCGAGATATATTGAGTCGCATTGTTGCCGTAGTTAAATTCTTAGCATCACGAGGGCTAGCGTTTCATAGTGATAACGAAAAAGTAGAATCGTCTGGAAATTACAATTACCTAGGGTCTCTAGAACTCGTTGCGGTTTCGCAAGACGTAAAACGCGTAAGCGCGTGCAGTACAAACGATTCGTCGACTTCGAGTCCATGTGGGTGAGTAATATAAAATAACATTATTAAACGGAAAAAAACTATGGAATTACATTTACATACGTTACCTATTATAAATTGCATAATATTTTAATGTAGGACTAGGCCCTAGCAATTGCCTAAAAAACATTATTTGTGAAATTAGAAAACATTGCATTGTATGCATACAATAAACATAACGATATTTTAGATTCCATAGTTGCGTGGGGGGGGGGGGGGCGACTACTTGTGGATATGTAGGATTCCTAGATTCGAGTTCCGAGTCAGTGCAAACACCCTTTGAGTTGGGAAACACCCCGGTAAGTAGAAAATTTATAATATGTAATGCAATCCATAAATTAAAAAATCCTATTCGACCGAAGATAAACCCGGGTCTACCGCTTGACGGGTGAACGTGGATGGACCCGCGGTCTCAATCAAGGTTCTCATCAAAACTGTTTCCAATTGTCCCACAAGCTCCAATAATAATGGGAACAACCTTACAACGGACATTCCATATTCATTGAATTTCTATCTGTAGGTCTCGATATCTTGTGCGTTTTTCTGATTATGTTGTTGCGATCTGATGGAATAGCTATATCGATAATCAAACATTTCTGAGTCTGTTTTTAACAAACAATTTAACAATTCAACTTAATTATGGCCAGAAATCACAATTCCCTGAAATTTAGCTTAATGTATGTAAAAGTATGCCTACACATAGACATAAATAAATAAATGATTAAATAAATAAATAAATAAATAAATAAATAAATACATTTTTGTTTGTAGGAAACCCGTCTTAGGGTGCACACCAGTTTTACCTGATGTGCCCCTCAGCAGGTAACTAACTAGGTACATTGGAGTAGGAAATTATGAAGGGATGTCCGAGGGCTGTTTAAGAGGACTCAATCCCTTTCATTTCCATTAACGACTGAGGAAAACCTCGGAAAAAAACTTTCAGTCAGGATTGCCGGTCTCGACGGGATTTGAATCCTTGACCTCCCGAATTAGAGTCGAGCGCTTAGCGCTCGAGCCAACACTACACAATACACATAGACTAAGGAGTTTTGTTATATGAAATGAAAATGGAAATCAATGAAAATAAGTACAAATTGAAAAAAATGAATTACACTCAGTTGGAGACATTTTACGATTTACGTCTTGCTGGATGGTAGCAATATGATGATTCATTGCTCTGAACACTGTCAAATAAAAATTATCTGTAACATTTGGCGAAATTCACCGACATATTATCCTGGAATGACTCGGCACTTAGACGTTGTCAAACCTCAATCACAAAACTAGATAACACATTATTTACTTAATTTTTGTTCTTACATTGTAATTATGAGCTATAAATTGCTCGTAAACAAACCAATACACATTACATCTACACAATTAAATATGCAATATAAATAATAATTATTTGTATGATTAGTATCAGAGACGTCAATGGTTTAATTGGATTTTAAGTAACACGACATAACAAAAGTCATCCATTTGTTTGTGTTCAAGAACGCAAAACTTGTGGAGATTGTAGCACATTGTCAATAACATTTTAAATCACAGATCTGATCACCCTTCACAACTCTCTTGCCTAACTGACACTCAAAACAAGATGCAATTTATTAATAATATTTGTAATAAATAAATGAATAGTATTAATTTTATAATTAAAAGCAAACCTACTATATGCATCACAAGGGCTGGTGATCGTAATACCTCTATTTTTATTATGCAATTTGAGACGAGATATCCATCATTCTGTAATCAACTGTAGTTATGGAAAATATGTGGATGTGATGATGGTTGATGCCCGTCCCGGCTCCCGGCTATTTTATTTATTTATTTATTCGGGGCTAGTTACTTCGGTGATGCGACTTCATTTACGTCTCTTTTACTTATTAACTAATTTCATTTGAGAATATTTGTATTAATTCAATAAATAATTTCTGTACACACTTTCATAAACATTCTATATTTGATGTTTCCTAGTTCCCTCGTTGAAAACTCAACGACTCTCAATCATACAATAAACAAATATATTCTATGAACGTAATATTTTGTATTTTCACTATCAAAGCTCAGTGATAGCATGAGTGTTTTGTAATATGTTTGATTTACATTTTACAGTATAGACAATGGTATAATAATAAAATATAATTGCACAACCGACTCTCCCTCCCATTTTCTTGGGATGCCCGCAGTTTACCCGGTGTGACCCTCCACAGGTCTCAGCATTCTCCTAAGCGGCTGAAGGAAACCTAGGAAACTACTTTCAGTTAGGATTGCCAGTGACGGAATTCGAACTCATGACCTCCCAAACCAGAGTCTCACACGATGATGCCCATCTGACCCGTATTCTTCTGCATATTATTACCAAAAATAATTTGCATTTCACCGTTTGACACAAACTTACTTGCCAAGTAAAACTGGGTGGCATCACCTCTCGTACGCCATTGCTAAACCAATCTTTGAACGATTGTGAAATGATTAGATACTTAGAAATTCTATTTTAAAAATAGAATGCATAACTCAAATACGATTTTATAATATCCACAAATATAATGGAAGATGTCATTGTAAATATTAAAGCCACTATTTTCCATTTTCTTATCATTAACTAAATATTATGGACTATACTAATGCTCCACAATTAAATTTTTGGATGGAATTTATCGCTTTTATTAATCTTGAATCTTCTCAGAGTCCATAACTCGTAAATTAGTGTTGTTTTCACCGTTTATTATGTCACCACCAATCCCAAGATCCCCAATAACCACCACCGCACCACTAACCAATATTTTTGTTTAACAAAATATTATTATTAATATTATTAATTTATTAATTTATTAATAGTTTTAACAAAATTTTGTGTGGCTCGTTGGTCTTGTGGTTAGCCTACCTGCTTCCAATGCAGAAGGTCCAGGGTTCGATACCCGCCGTTTTTTAACTTCTGATATGGACTTAAGTCCATCAGTTCTTGTCTTAGGAATTTGTAAACGGAGACTTTGGAGCCGTCCTAGCAACGAGGTACATAATTAATGTAAAAGTTGTTCTGTATCGGCCTTGTTGATTCTGGCGTTGATCCGCGGGTGTTCACACTGTCCATACCACTCCTATTGAAAATATCGATCTTTGGTTGCTTATCGTTAACTCGACGATTGAGTCGGGGCGTGCAGGGTTGGCTTGGTCCTTTGGTTCACTGTCCTCCACTGAAAATCAGTTATGTGACTGAGTGGATATAGAATACGGATTTATTTATTTATAATACCAATAATTATATACACCGATAGCAAGCATACGGAGATACAACTGTAATAATAAATTATGAATTATCCACTAGAGTTTCTTGTCCCATTTACGTCCATTTCGTTATATAAATTCAGGGAAGTTATTCATAATCGCCGGCAGTTAAACTAAATGACTTCGCAAAGTATTGTTTTTAGAACCGCTGTGCATTAATGTAACCCATATTTAGTGGTGCATGACTTTTACTAACAGCAACATCTGCAACATTATTAAAAGTCTGGAGATGCGGCCTCCGCCCATAGTCAATCACCGACATGATGGGATAACCGCATAATACAAGTATGCCAAGTTGTAATATCCCAGAAATGAAGGGAAAATGTGTGATAAATTGTAATTCAAGTCCATTATGTGCAGTCTTGTCTTGCGCGTTAGCTTTCACTTGTACGCTCTTCTGTCTGTTGGGTTGGATGCTAGCTCTATGTCCGTGTTTCCCGTTCTAGGACTCGAATAGACAGACCGTAACACGGACTCGAGGGGCAGCATAGACACACCGATGACTTGCATGCGACGAAACGCGGAAGATCATTTAGTCTACAATGAGGGAAACCGTAGTCTATTGTAAATAAGTTTAATTACTGAATAAAATAGACATTAAATGAAATTAATGTGCGAGGAAATGAGAGATTTATTGTTGACAAATTTAAGTTGTTGGTGGATGTGTGGTTACATTTATGCTGATTGCAAGTAGCACGCGACCACAACCGTTTCATACAGGAAGCGCAGGCAGCAAATCACATACTTGGCTCGAACGAATGCTACCTTTGTGATTTGAAAACTATTTTCTTCTCTCCTCTGTATAGTACATAGATAGTGGGTTTTGCTACAATTAAACAAAACTGTGTTGTGTACTTTTGCAAGTTGATACTCTAGTTATACACATTCAAAATCATTTGCTACAACTTTGATCACGTTAAACATGATTTTAACTGGACTAGGAAGCTTCGCAAACGCTTTTTCAGGCGCGTTGCTGGATGAGCGTAATTGTTTAAAAACGAAAAAAGCGTAAAATTGCGATTTTCATAAGAAATAATTATTCGATTACGCTCAAATTTCACACGAATATACTAATTCATAAAATTAAGGATCTGTGAAAAAATAATACAATCAGATAAAGCATGTAGGTGTTATAAGTCGATTAAAATGTAAAAAATTAAAAAAACACGTAAAGTTGCGATTGTCATGAGAAATTATTTTTCGATTGCGCTCAAATATCACAAGAATATATTAATTCATAAAATTAAGGTTCTGTGAAAAAATCATTACAATCGGATAAAGCATGTAGGTGTTATAAGTCGAAGAAAGTTGTTAAAAATCGAAAAAATCGTAAAATTGCGATTTTCATAAGAAATAATTTTTCGATTGCGCTCAAAAACGTGGCAGTTCTAAGTTCAAAGAATTCGAAGGCAAACACAAAATTTCATCGCAATTGGAGTATCGGTGTAGCCTGAATCGTGTTAAACAAACAGCAAAAAAAAAAACATTCCGGATTTTTTTCTCCAGTGTAGTGAAATGGAATCCGCGCTACGCTCATCCAACTATAGGCCTACCGCCTACCCGCAATTTGTGGAGTCTGTAATTGCACTAATAAAAAAAAAAATTATATGGAGTGAAGGTGGGTACAGATTTCAATGTCATGACCAAGCACGTCATGTAAATAACCAATCAAATTTGGTGTACAGTCATGTAAATAACCAATCAAGATGGAGATTCTCAATACAAATTTTATGCCTATTATAAAACCTTGTAATTATTATATAGGCCGTATTTTAACTATGCTAATTATACCAATTCCAATAGTAATTTTACTAAAAGTTGCCATCCATCTTTATCTTGACATATACAATATACATTTTCAATGTTATTAAAAGTTTCTTCTTAATGATGTTGGGCATGTATAAGCATTATACCCTTCATAGTTTTATAGTTGTATATCAGAGTCGATAAAGAAGTTTCGCCGTTTCTTTATCGACTATGGTTGTTCACCTTAGAAGACGTATTTAGATTTTTATTTTTGTGATACGAATGATGCATTTTGTTATCTAGTATTTAATGTATAACCTAATGCATACACTTCAGAATGTTGTTGTTAAACATCGGCTACAACTGGAAAACTAGTAGCAGTCAATGTACCTAGGACTTTGTGCTCCTAGGATGAGCTGACTTGTGGCACGACCCCCCGTAACAGACCATTGAGTTTATTACATATTTTACAGATACACATTTCCAAAGTAAGGCATCCCCTAATCAAAGATGTGTAAACTACCCTAAAAAAATCAGCTTCTCAAATCGTATACTTTATGTATGCAGAGATTACCCACAAAAATTAATAAAAGTCCAAATAGTGGGAGCATGCATTAAAAAAATGTGATCTTCTAACAAGGCTACTCCCATTGAGTTCTATACTTAATGCTACATCTATAATATTCTTAAGCCCAGTTCCCACTCGTCGAAAGGAATTGTTTTAGTTATAAGAAATTCGATATCTTGATTGGTTATAGTTATGTTTATTGGCATGTCATAATGAAGTCACTCCTTTTGATTGGTCGTCATAAGGATTATTGACGTCAATTGGTCCGTCGTAAGAATTTTGTTGTTGTTACAAGCTCTTATAACAATTTATTGTGTCTAAAACAAAAACTGTTTAACACGTAATCCTTTCCCCTTATAACAATAACACATTCTTACAACGGTGTAGGAACTGGGCCTCTCAAAGTTCTGTTTTATACATATTTTGGAAGCGGGTTATGATGGGCAACACACTGGTCATCACAGTCTTCGACTTGCAGCAGCAATAAAAATCTTTATGTATATATACCGACAACTTTCCAGTGATGTTAAGGCCCTATTCAAAAGCTCCATTTTGCTTTAGTCGACTTGCCTAGTTGAATAATTGCAACAATGCTCAATGACGTTCCAATCAAGCAACACCACGAAGCTTAGAGTTATAGTTTCATGACGGTAGTGTAGGGTTATGGACACGTCCATACCCTCTTTAGCCCAAGAGCACAGATACTATATTATATAGGCGCCCCACGCTAAGAAAGGAGTTGCGCGCGCTTTTAACGGGTGAATTGTAGCCATTCAGCAGGCTCCAATTTAAAATAACAATCGCTGATTGGCCCGTCGAAAGCGCGCGCATCTGCTTTCTTAGCGTGGAGCGCCTATAACTATCTGTGCTAAGGTTTATGAAATTATACCTATACAGCATTGGAATAATTTTGTTCCTCAATAGATACCTACTTTGTCACGAAACGGAAACAATAAATATCACTCAATAAGCACCTATAATAATAAATACATACACATATTATGTTGCCATATTATTACAATAACCTAGTTCCGAAGGTCAAACATGGACCTGGTTTTCATATTTCACAAATATATATATTTTTTAGAAAGTTAACCTTGCCCTTATTACGAAATATTGGTATGTGAATGAACTATACTATTGTTATGAAGTAACACACACAACTCATCCAAATCATTTCCATTAATAAACCTTTTAAGCCCGTTTGAAATAATACTAAGGAATAAACGAAGCGCAACACCATGCAGTTATTTGAATTTAAAAAAAATATTGTTCGTCAAGAGTCGCAAATTATACGTAGTTTAGTTTAGTTTATTGTTGAGCCTCTTTTGTCATATTAGGTTGAGTTTGTTGTAGTTAGCCAAGTTGCCATAAAGAATAATAGTAGGCCTATGTGCAAGTTCCTTATGGTTGTTGCTTTAGGCCTATACATCTGTATTGTGGCAATACATTGTCATCCAAGTATTTTACAAAACAACCTTAGTTTACTAGCCTTGGTTTTATAGTAGGCGACTATGACGCTGATATGTTAGTACTTTAGACAGAAATAAAAGAAGTGACTACTCCGGGGATCGAACCCGGGACCTTGGCTGTTCGGGCCATGCTCTTATACCATACTGAGCTGAGCAACCACCAATTTAATTCTGTCTATTTCTTGGTCTATTTATACAGTGTTAATAGCGCGTGTAGAGCAGATTAGACTGCCTTTTAGACTTCATATGAAATTAACTGGAGAAATACAAACCATCTCTTTACCCCTAGAGTTGGGATATATGATATTTAACCTTGGTTTTATAGTAGCCCCGGTGTAATCACCTTTTTAATTTCTGTCTAAAGTACTAACATATCAGCGTCATAGTCGCCTAACCATATTCTATTTTGCCTTATCTAACCATTAGATTTGCTACAACACCTAGTAGAAGAAGGAAATATTTGATTGTATATCACTTGGTTTCCTAATTACCTGTAAGTTCAAACGAAACTAGCTAATTGGTAGTCACTTTTGAGAATTTTAAACACGAATAGATAAGATAAACAGCACTGATACGGGATTAAACAGAACAGGAAGCGAATCTTTACTCTATTTTTTGTTCCTTCGTTCAACTTTCCTTGATGGAGGTGACGATTTTATAGGTACTTCAAACTTAATAGAGGGTTAGCCCCGCCCCTGAATCTCAGGGCCACCAAAAACTGTCTGTATCATCATAGTTCGAGGAAAATGTCAACAAAAATGCGTGTCAATTAGACGTAATGTTTGTTTTTTATCGTGTGACGTGATATTGCACGGACGGACATAAAAGTGATGCATTTAGGGAAGCTTCGTTCCCTTAGTTATTACACTATTGATTATCTGCAACTATTTCACTGTTTAATATTAGCATTGTCATTGAGCATACTATAAAATAAAAAAAATAAAAAATTGTATTTAGAGTCTACCCACTCAGTTATATAACTGATTTTCAGTGGGGGACTTTAAATCAAAGCGACCAAGCCAACCCTGTAGGCCCCGACGCAATCGACGAGTGAGTAATAACCAACCAAAGATCGATATTTTTAATAGGAAATATAGCAATCAGTGGTATGGACAGTGCGAACACCCGCAGATCAACGCCAAAATCAACAAGGCCGATTCAGCACAACTTTGAATTTATTATGTGCTTCGTTGCTAAGACGGTTCCAAAGTCACCGTTTACAAACTCCTACGACAAGAACTGATGGACTTAAGTCCAAATCAGAAGTTAAATTACTTCTGACTCTAGCGGGAATCGAACCCTGGACCTTCAGCATTAGAAGCAGATACGCTAACCACAAGACCAACGAGCCACACAATACTTAATATACTCAATGGTATCAGTATACTAGTGACTAGTGAGTAGTGATGCGCGAAGTCAATGGCCATAATATTGTACACGATTTATTGTGAATACCAGATGATCTGGGTTCGAATCGCCGTCGGAGAAAACTTTTAATACGATGACTATAACGAATCATTTAAATACAAAGTCATCGATAAAACTTCGTGGGCCATGTATTACAGTTTACCCCATCCTAGCATCAATTGTAAAGCTAGAAAACTATTGCTGGAATAGGTTCTGTTCGTTTGATGTTAATCAAATTCAAATAGAAAAAATCATACGCTAATTTTTAAGAGAATTCAAAGTGATATACACTATACAGGACACTGACAGAGCTGTAGCGCATGCGTAACACGCGATATTCTCATCCGGGAGGTCATCGGTTCAACACCCGCCACCGGAGCCAATAAGAAGACGAATCATCCCTCCCAACTGTCCTCACCCTTACTACTAACTTACTTAGGGGGATATGAGTACTCCCTAGGCAGCGCGCAGGTAACACACGAACATTTTATTAAAATCACACAGTTGTGACCAATAGCAATGACGTCCTAGGTTTCCATGCTAAGCTGCCTAAAAGGCTAGGCTTAATCAATGTAATTAGTGAAAATTGCGTGGGCGCATATACATCACAAATTGTCTGTCCTTCCGTTAGGTTTTGTCCACTATTAATTTTTATTTCAATTAATTTAATTTAATTCCAAATCTTGAGGCAACAGCATTGGCTGCAGGCACATATTTTATGGAATAAATCCCCGCATTCAATTTATTGTCTGACTAACTTTAAGAAACCCTTGGAAAACTTACAGTCATAATTATTGCTGGTGGCTGTATGGTGTCGATCCGACGTCCTCCGGAATCAGGGTCTTGCGCGTTACTCGTGACTCGTGAGCTACCTCTTTCAGTGCCAGGATAGAATAATCTGAAGATAACTCATTCTATTTTATAATATTTGGTTCATTAATTAATTACACTTTTTGAAGCAGGGGATGAAGGTAAAAGAAAAGTATAGGAAGACCAAGAGGAAATGAACCAAGAGAACCAAGAGAAGATGGTGAAAATTTATTCGAAGGAAACGTTGAAGAGCGAGGTGAATGTGAATGAAGCTATGGGAGGAGTCGGATAGCAAAGGGTGCGTAAAACTGGTGGAGAAGCAGGTGCAGGATGAAGATGAACATGATGAAGATGAAGATGACAATGAAGAAACGCTAAACCCGGAAACCTTTTCACAAAACTGTTTCGTGCCCTAGATATAGGTGTGAAAAACACCACTCAAATTGACAATTGTTGGAAATAAGTAATTATTATTATTATCATTACTAGGAAAACGCTTAAGTCCCGCCGCGTTGTTGGATGAGCGTAATTGGTGCATTGAGCTGCCATGTGTTATGCGAATTTTCTGTTGTTCTGTGGCAAAATCATTACTTAGTTGAAATTTTTTTAAATTAAATTAAATTAAATTAAAAATTAACTTAATTTTTTTAATTTTTTTTAATTAATCGTAATTGTTAAAAAAATCGTAAAATTGCGATTTTCATAAGAAATAATTTCTCGATTGCGCTCAAATTTTACACTAATATATTAATTTATAAAATAAAGGTTCTGCGAAAAAATGATTACGATCGGATAAAGCATGTAGGTGTTATAAGCCAAAGAGTTGTTTAAAAAAAAAAAAAACCTGTAAAATTTCGATTTTTATGATAAATATTTTTTCAATTGCGCTCAAATTTCATAAAAATATCTAAATTCATAAAATAAAGGTTCTGTGCAAAAATCATTAAAATCGGATAAAGCATGTAGGTGTTATAAGTCGAAGAAATTTTTTAAAAATTGAAAAAAATCGTAAAATTGCGATTTTCATGAGAAAAAATTTCTCGATTGCGCTCAAAAACGTGGCAGTTCTAAGTTCAGAGATTTCGAAGGCCTCCATAAAATTTCATCGCAATCGGATTATCGGTTTAGCCGGAATCGTGTGGACAAACAGACAAAAATACAAAAAAAAGAAAGAAAAAAAAAAAAAAAAACATTCCGGATTTTTTTCTCCAGTGTAGTGAAATGGAATCTTCGCTTCGCTCGCTACGCTCGCTACGCTCATCCAATTAATATTAGGTTTTTAAGCATAAGCCCGCTTTAAGGACATTATTAGTCAATGATAGCAGTTGTAATAAAAGTATGCCCCGACTGGGGATCGAACCCAGAACCTCTGGCTTAACGCGCCATAGCTCTGCCAATTGAGCTACCGAGACATAAGACACACCTTCATTAAACTGCTATTTGTTGTGACTGTTGACATCCATGATAATAATCGAACAGAAGACTGCAATGTAGCTTTTTTTTTAAATTGGCAGAGCTATGGCGCGTTAAGCCAGAGGTTCTGGGTTCGATCCCCAGTCGGGGCATACTTTTATTACAACTGCTATCATTGATCATTATTATTGTTAATATCATGTTATCAAAATCATTGTTTTACTAGAATTAGTTCATTTTATGTCTGCATTTAGTTTTATTTAGTTGTCCATCTTCGTAAATGAGTTTTTATGACTGAATACGTTAGACGTTAAATAACATATAAACCAATAAATACAGCTTTTGGAGGGAATAACAAGATTTATTTTTTCATGGAATGAAGTCGAGAAGACGTTCTATGGTGTTGATTGTTACTGAAATGAGAAAACGTTCTAGCATCTTTGTGTATAGTCAAGGGCAGGTTGCCCATGGGGCCAAGACCCCCCAAAAAAATCTTACCACACCATCACACTTTTTTAATCAGTTACACAAAGAAAAATTGTCATAAACACACGACCTTTCATTATAGCTAAAGTTGATATATAATATGTACTAATTCATTTGATCGTTTTGCCTAACAAACATTATCAAAAAGTCTTCGATTGACTTAGTCCATGGACATCTTTTTCTCGCTGCTCAAGGTTACTTAACAATAAGCGTGCTACTACCATGCCATGCATGCACTGAAAGCGTAGGTTCAATGAGTCCCCTCCAATGATGCAAGAGAGAAAGGGGGGTCAGATAAGAGGTAAGACCAGACGCAGAAGACTCGACTGCTTTAGTTAGTTACTTGTCACTTTCAGTCCTTACCGTAACTTCGAACAACACAACACTCGGAGCAGAAATGAAATTCGAAGCCGGTAAGTACAGGAGACGTTTTGTACACAATTCACGTTTCAATTTAACTGGATGTAAATTTATGTTCAATTTATTCATTTTAATTTTATAATTGATTTTATATTTTATATTTTTTAAATATTATTTATTTTTATTGATTTTATTTTCTGCGATAATTTGATAAACTGGATTGCTTATTTTAAGATAAACCCCGAACTGTTAGTAAAATTAATTTTACCTACTTTTTTATAAAAAATATATGATTTATTTATTTTTATATAATTTTATTTAATACATTTTTATAACGGTTTTATTTATTTTATGACAAACTCCCGACCTGATAAGAAATACATATTTTTCATTATTATAATCACCTTCAATAAATTGATGAACTACGAACTTGTTTCGTCATTGTTGTGCATTAAACGTTCAACGTATTAGAATCGTTTTGTCTATGAAGATTAAGATTAATAAAAACTCTGACAGAACTACATAAAAAATAAGTAATAAATGTGTGGGCGTGGAGAATTAATATATAATTAACATTTTCTAAATGTTTATTTAACTCAAAATAATTGTGCATTAAAACAATGATGCTCTGCGAATGAGTGGGATCTGAAAACCCTCTTTGTATAGATAAAAGTTTACCGGTATAAGTCGGTAGTTAGTAACAACAAACTTATCCACAATAGGCAAGTCTTCAAACAGTGAAACTGTATCTGAACTTCAAGATCATGGGCACTGAATCATTCATTATTCTTGATACTTTTTACCAGGGCGTCTTAGCCTATAAATATATTATTATATAAATATACCAGCAAATCGAAATCGGAGGTCTTGTTTGAACTTTAATATTACGAAGACCTTTTATCGAGATAGCTCGCTGCTAGAACGATACATAATTTCTGAGATCTTGGGTGACTGAAATACGACCATCGGCATAACATGAATAAATAAATATTATAATGAATCTGAATGTATAATGTAGGTAGAGGTTACTCCAAGAGTCCAAGAGTTCTCTTCAGTGTTGTAAATGGTGAATTTGAGGCACCATTCTTCCAATTAGAGCTGGGTTTATTTACACTCTGTCTAAAGTGTAATCAAACAAGCACGGATAAGAGAGTCTCCACAAGAGGGAGCGAAGCTACTTAATCAACGGATCGTGGAAGAAGAATACAAAAATAAAATAATTCACAGTGCGTTGATCATTTTGTTAGCGGCGTCGGGTAGCTCTGAAAAGGTTCGTTGCCTGTTCGCGCGTACAATGGCACTACTCGGTAGCCCCAGGATAACCAAAACCATTATGCATCATGCACATGTTTTTTTAAATTTTAAACGCATGTTAATCGGACGTTCTCTTCGGTTTTTATCGTGATGCGTGACACACGCACAGACGGACGGACAGAAAAGTGATGCCTAACCAAAGGGGCCGAAGATTGACGGATTAAATAATTTTCCGATAGTATGCCCCGATTGCGTTGCGTTCTTCATTGAACTGGTTATTCGACGTTCGTCTGAGATTATTCTGCCACTTTCAAGGATGTTGGCACGGGAACTAACAATTCTGGCTTTATTAAGCTCCGGTGCCAATATCATTTAAAATTGCAGAATAATTTTTACAATAACGTATCACAAACCAGTTTAAATTCAGAACTTATAACGCAATCGGGGCATAATATAATACCGGAACACTATTGAACAAATTCCCCCTTGATAGTGGCTCTCACACCTAGCTAGGGGAAAGTAGTTTCTGCGCTGGTTTCCTACGATTAATGAGCATCACAACGAAGGCCTTGATCGAACGCGGGCAGCTAGACAAGATCACCGACATCGGCAGGAGGAGTCAGTGTCATGGCCAAACGCGAGTTTGAGACTTAATATATCTAACCTGGACATCGGTACGAGTAGTCAGTGTCATGGCCAAACGCGAGTTTGAGACTAATATCTAACCTGCTATACCTGCTTCCTGAATTCTGCACCTAGTTTCAAAATATATAAACAGTCAGTTGTATCAGTTGACACACGCCCCAGAATATGTCGTTACTCGTTTGTGGTAATCGCGTGTATGAGGTTTAACTCGTATAATCCAAAATATGTTTATTAATGCTTGTTCTTTCTAGCTGTATCAGTGTACTGAAAAGTGGTTGGGGCTGTAAAATATTTCCAAAGATTCCGTTTACGTCAGATTTCTAAGATTTCTCATGGACGTCGATCTGTAATATACATAACTACATAACCTGCACAGGGACAACTTGCCTCTATTTAGAACTATATACATAAATTGTTTGCTGTAGTTGCAGGAATCAAGTTTTTAGCAATTCGTTTTTGATTTAAAAAAACTTGATTCTTTGTTGCTAACGGTCAGAATTGACCCAGCGACTTCCCGAATAAGTCTATCGTACGCCAAATGTCGTATGTCACAAATGTCACAACAAAAATTAATACAAAATAAGTTTGGTCACGTAAAAAGCTTCAGTCAATATACGTTTCGTCCGTAAGTTTAATTTTATCCATGTTTTTATCAAGAAACTTTAAATTATGCTATTGTTCTAATTTGTAAATCAATTTCTTAACTGAATAATATAGACGTTAAATAAATAAATAAATAAATAAATAAATAAATAAATAAATAAATAAATAAATAAATAAATAAATAAATAAATAAATAAATAAATAAATTAAATAAATTAAATTTATAAATACCTCGTTAAACATGATCTTTCAAGTGCCCACCCAGTATTGGATCTGTTTATAAAGGTAAATAAAATTACGTGACATGAGTATGGATTGTTAGTCAATATTTGGTTGGTAATACATGTTGAACGAGCCGTAAGCTAAGCCCTTCTTTGCCGACGGTTGAGTTTCAGGCCATGACAATTATTTATAGATAGATTTTTTCATAACGCATGTGAGTATTTTATTTTTTGGATGAGCGTAGCGAGCGAAGCGAAGATTCCATTTCACTACACTGGAGAAAAAAATCCGGAATGTTTTTTTTTTTCTGTATTTTTGTCTGTTTGTCCACACGATTCCGGCTAAACCGATACTCCGATTGCGATGAAATTTTATGGAGGCCTTCGAAATCTCTGAACTTAGAACTGCCACGTTTTTGAGCGCAATCGGAAAATTTTTTCTCATGAAAATCGCAATTTTACGATTTTTTTCGATTTAAAAAAAAATTCTTTGACTTATAACACCTACATGCTTTATCCGATTGTAATGATTTTTTCGCAGAACCTTTATTTTATGAATTAATATATTAGTGTAAAATTTGAGCGCAATCGAGAAATTATTTCTTATAAAATCGCAATTTTACAATTTTTTAACAATTTCGATTAATTAAAAAAAAATTAAAAATTAAGTTAATTTTTAATTTAATTTAATTTAATAAAAAAAAAAATTTCAACTTAGAAATGATTTTGCCACAGAACAACAGAAAATTCGCATAACACATGGCAGCTCAATGCACCAATTACGCTCATCCAACAACGCGGCGGGACTTAAGCGTTTTCTTAGTAGGAAGGTGGACGATACACGTTAATAGATTCAAAATTCTGCGCCAAAAAAATCGTCAAATCGCAAACCTACATTTAATCGTGCCAAAAAATTATAGTGTCGATTTGATTATATCACCATGAAATCACGACATATGGTGGTGATGCTTTTTGTCGCCTATACAACACCTGCATGTCTCCCACCTATGCGCTTGTGCTCGTATCTTTGCTTTGCCACACATGGCTTTCATTTCATCACAATATTTTTATTTAACCTGTATTTGTAGACGCTGTGGCGACCTTTACGACATCCATCTTCACTTGAAATGTTCGCTTCGCAATTCAAGACTGAATAAATATCGTCTTATATAATCGTGTGGAGTAATACATATTATAGCTATATCAACGGGTATCACGTGTTGGTTATTACTAATAGTTTAAGGCGATTTTTTTTGTATAGAGTTAATTAGAAGTAGTACATAAGGCAATATGTATAGTCCGTTTTGTTTTGGATTTCTGTTACATAATAAATGACATAATCATACGTACGTTACAATGTGCGTATAATAATGATGATTATACAAAATAGTAAATAGGTATTATGATCGCATTAAAGTACAATGTTACATAATTACGTATATTTAACACTTCCTTCCAGCATGACTATACCATCATGCAGACGAAGTGTTATACCATTGGGCTTATTTTATAGTCTTGCTAACAGCCGTGTGTCTATACTGAAGAATACTATACTCTAATCAAACTACAAACACATGTGTTGCAGTCCTCTCGTTGTATTAGGTTTGTGTTGAAACCCGTTGAAACAGTGTCTTGGTTATGAAATGAATGCGATAAGACATAATGGAGAGTAGTTTAAATGCGATTTTCTACTAATACATTAATCATAAAGGCAACTCGGGACCTACCTTGGAGGATAACAAAATTGACAAAAATTGAAAATTTAGTAGCAATACAAAATATGTTATGTTGTTAATAAAATGTTTCTAACTCATTATCTACGAAAAAAATAATACAAGCTACAACTTAAATATACATTGTAGTATAGCGTATGGCAAAATTGCTTTATTTTAGTGGTTGTGGATAAATACATTTATTTTATTATTTTATTACCAACATAATTTCTCATACTCCCGACATTTACAAAACCTATTGCAATCGAAAAAATGATTTTGTAATTAAATTAAAACTTTCTTCGTAGTGAATCACCGGCATCTTTGTTTTGAATTTACTGTAAATTGTTCCTTAGGATTTTTACTATAGTCACAAAAAGCTTTCGTAGAATACTAAAGATATATGCTCAACACAACCAAAGTGTGTGTAGCCAATTTGTTGTACTTTTTTTTTAAATTCATAGGTTCTCGCGGTACATAATATGAAAATATAAGTTTTGAGGTAAAACCGGTAAAACTGCGTGTGATTTTATTTATCGACGTTTCACTATGATTTCACCCAGCTTTATCAAGGTTTAAAACAAAAACAAAGTGGAATAACAAAGTACAAGATGACAATTTAAAACATGGTCGGTAATTTTTTTTTTTTTATATATATAAAATCACACGCAGTTTTACCTCAAAACATATATTTTCAAAAATATATATGTGTGTTATTGCTCGTAGGAAACTTGCCCAGAATGCAATGCATGGACAATAGTGCAGGGATGTCCGAGGGCTGTTTGAGAGGACTCAGTCCTTGCATTCGCAATAACGGCTGAGGAAATACTCGTAAAAAACTTCAGTCAGGATTGTCATTACCTATTCTAAAAATCTCAACGAAATCCGAAAAATAATTTAAGAACTGTTGAATTTATTATCAATATTAATTCAAGTTTAGAACTAAGACAGGCGATGAAGATTGTTGCGCACGCGTGCCGGTACTAACACGTGGCGACCATGTGGGGTCCGGTCATTAGTAGTCGCCATTTTAATTGATTCATTCATCAAGTCTGGTCTCGAAAATCGTCGTGGTTCCCAGACTTTTACGTAACGGTTTCTCAATAATTGATCCGGTTCTTAAGTCGGGCCGCGATTCCGTAACACCCATCTCACCGGTGAATAAGGACCGACCACTTTTTTCTTATTGTTGATGAAATTTTACAAATTACGGTGTTGCATGTAGGCCTACGTCAATACGGCGCCTTAATTGTGTTCTAGACTGAAAATGAAGTCATTGCCCCAGGCATTTGTACCATTAATGCAAACAACCATCTTTCACTTAGAAGAAAATGCGTGTATACAAATTGTGTTGACATATTTTCAATATTACAACACATCGCCGGACTTAAAATATAAAATAGCTAAGAGATAAATAAAAACATAGCCAGCTGTTCTGCTGGATCTCACACACGTATATCATGGTAATTGCTGGAAAATACTTGGGAGACAGAAGTCAATTAAACAAAAAAATAATAAGCAGTGGACGGTCGATTATCTTTTTCTGGGGAGGGGGGCATCTGGTTGATGATGGAATAGAATCACATCAAATTTCAATTTCGTTTCATCTCCAACAAGATTGGGGTGGGAGAAAAAGCTTTCCAACATTGACCACTGCATGCAGGAGATGACAAGATTTGAACCCCAAAAATCTATATAAAATACCATAAATTTACACAGAAGAGTAAAGTGTGGACAAACTAGACATTCGCATTCCAAATAAAATGTCGTTGGTTCTCTATTCTTTGCGTGTACCAGTCCCCTCGTGCATGATCACCCCGCTCTCCTTCTTGACATCGTGACAAGAGCTACGAGTAATTGCATGGTGTAATGCAAGTTGATGGAAACTCCCAGTCAACAACATATAAATAAACCAAGTTTATCACACAAGCCAATACGGTAAGAAACTACCTCAAGCTATTGCACACGTGTATAGAGGTCATCGCTCTTTAGCGTTAGCCGCAGATGAAAAACTTGAACAGTCAGAATGATACTACTATCTAATACATTTTGATAATAGATGTGCAAAGAGATCGCTTTAGAAAATGTATGGGCATATCGATTACGAACGATACTGATAGTTTCTATTCGGACTACGAAACAATATTATAGTTTTGGTGATCGCATAAGAGATTATTGCGAAAAGCAACTATTTCTAGCTACCGTACACGATTTCAATCTGATATAAGCTTTCACCCAAATAAAATAACGGACCTTGGCCGTTTAAACTTTCTTATAAAATTATAATTTTAATTGCAAGTAGGACGCTTGCACATGTAGACTTGAGTGAAAGGCTAGAGCTGCTATGGTGCTGATGTGTGGCTGCATCTTACTGTACCATACCGCCCTGTTAGCATTCTGGTTCAGGGAGTTATTGATTGACAATAATTATGATATGATGAACATCTGCTCAAACACATACATTCTTCAGAATTTAATAGTATCGATAATGTGAGTAGATGTCACTTTGTGCCGGGCATCGAACCGGAATCTCCGTACGTTACGTGCAATACACTCTACAAGGTGTCCTTGTCATTTTTGCAACAGAGAACACAATTAGGTATACTTAATACTTATTGTTTTACGTTTGCGTGTAAATAGTCAATACAGTACAAGGCCACGTGTTTCAGCATTGCGTTTTATGAGATGGAAAGTTTTGTTGTACCTTTTATATTCTCTTCAAACTAAACTTTATGTTGAAATAGTCATCATAATAAAAGTTTGACAATGTAAATTAGCCCATAAAGCTTACTTGAATATAAAAACCAGTAAATAAAACAAAAATATATAATGATGTGTAGGTCTACCAAATATTATAATACGAAGCATCCAGTCGAAGACCAGAAAATTTTCGGTAGACATATTGGTTTCATTGTAAGAATTTCTTTATTTAGAAGCCTTAATTAGAATTTCACAATTACGCACAAAATAATCAACATGATGCATTTCGTATTATTTACAAATTATTACAGTGGCTAATAATTGTCAATTAAGAAAATTCTAGGACAAAATTAAGCGAAATGAATTGAACCGAATTATAACATATGTCATAAATCTTGTGTTCGCGTACAAAGGGGAATTTAGACGATGACTCGAATGCAGAAGATGTGCACATCAACCGTCCAACCAGATATGAATTCAAGGGAATAGGCTTCGAGTCCCGCTCAAGGCATAACTCTTTGTGATCGTCACCCATACGAATAGAACAGCACAGTACTGACCAGTTCAACCCATAAACAACCGCGCCCACAAATAAACCACAATGTACGTCGACCTTTTAATGGTGTTGTGCTTAGTATCGGCCCCAATTACAGTTCAATTGCGGTCGTCAAATCCGCCGAAAGTCGACTATAATAGCAGTAATTAAAACAAAAGTTAAACATAAAACGCCACGCGAGTCTAGCTAACGAGTTACCGTCACACTGCCACTGCACTGAACAAAGTAGGTTGCAGTGTAGAAAGGATTCGAGATTTAAGATGACTTGCTAATAATTTGTGCTGCCAAAGTTACAGGACTCATTGCGCAACGAGACATTGCATCACAGATGGATGCATTGTTATGTCATCCTCGTTCTTGGTGGAACAAAAATAAAAATGCTTTATATACACGAGACAGTGAAGCGAATCACAACACGTCACATCATCGGTTTTGTAAATAATAATCACAACATTATGTCACGAGTATATACAGCATGACTTTCACTCTTCAAACTCTCTCCATTTCTTTCCATTTCACTTGCATGCTCTGCAATGGAGTAATGGACTTATTGTTAGGGTTATGTCGGCACGTTGTTACAGCGATTAGCTCGGTGGTTATTGTGTATAAAAACTGTAATTGACCGCTACACTTCAATGGCTACGAGTCGCTAGACTGAATAAAGCTATTTTGATAATCAGTTAAACTGGACAATGGTGGCTTATGTAAGTTGGGATGCGGTGGTCAGTTATGTTACACCGGAACCCGGCTGGTTTCCGGTTGAGGCTATCAGGTGACTGCCCTGACAGTGGAGCGGGTAATCTGCGTGAGACACACGTGGCTCGCTGCTAGCGCGAGGGTGTGGGTTCGACTCCCGACACGACACCCACGTCCCTTATCTGCACCCTTGGGGTTAAAACCCGATCCTGGAATTCTGGTCACATACAAAGGGTGCAATGTACCTTATCATATTTGGCATGTGTTTTTGTGTTATTTTGAATGTCCCCCGCCCCGAAAATAGTCTGAATGTTTTTGATTGATTGGATATTGCTTTACGTCTCATATTTATGCAACTTGGCTAATCGAGACGAAGGGAGGGACGTAAAGGGATGACGCGGGGGGACAAGGGGTGGACAGGCCTGTGCTGGTCAGAACCAGCCACAAGCATATGGGGAGGGCAGGGGTTCCCCCACGTCGTGGTCGTCTCCGTCTGTGTCATCATCCGTCCGTGTTGTCTTTGTCGTCGCCGTCGGGGACGTGGTCAAAGGGAAGGGGTTCCCCGACGACGACCCAGAGCTCGCACATTAGTTTCAAGGAGATAAACTCCCCTAATCACGGGCCAAACCACGAGAAGGTTGCGAGTTGGAATTTGTTGGCCTAGTCTGAATGTTAATGTACAAAAATGACCTTGAAACCTATACGTCGTGAATATTTAATACAATTCAGAAGTTAAAAAATCCATCCCGATCGGGGTTCGAACCCGAGTCTCCCACATTCACCAACCAAATCGAGAACTATATACGTCGTGATCCATAATCAAAGCTAAACAAGTGAAAACATAAAAATGGCTACGGCTACTTTTTTTGCAATAAAACTTTAAAACATTGTTAATAAACACGACCTTGAATTAATAAGTTAAAATTGTCCAAGATGAGAGGAAGGGGGGCACGTACGACTTCTTTGGTATATACCTACGTAAATACGTGCTCCTATAACTTCTAAACATGAGTAAACATGTTTACATGTCTAGTCTGCCTCAAGGTCAATGAATTGTGCTGGGTGTAGCTTGTGCGTACGCTATGTGGGCGTCGTGCCCCGGGGACATCGTTAGAGGTAGCTCATACGAACCACGCGAGACTCTGATTCGAGAGGTCACGGGCTCGAATCCCGCCTCTGGCAATCCTAACTACACACCGACAGTGATAGCTCATGCGTAACGCGCGAGACTCTGATTCGAGAGGTCACGGGCTCGAACCCCGCCTCTGGCAATCCTAACTACACACCGACAGTGATAGCTCATACGTAACACGCGAGACTCTGATTTAAGAGGTTACGGGCTCGAATCCCGCCTCTGGCAATCCTAACTACACACCGACAGTGGTAGCTCATGCGTAACGCGCGAGACTCTGATTCGAGAGGTCACGGGCTCGAATCCCGCCTCTGGCAATCCTAACTACACACCGACAGTGGTAGCTCATGCGTAACGCGCGAGACTCTGATTCGAGAGGTCACGGGCTCGAACCCCGCCTCTGGCAATCCTAACTACACACCGACAGTGGTAGCTCATGCGTAACGCGCGAGACTCTGATTCGAGAGGTCACGGGCTCGAACCCCGCCTCTGGCAATCCTAACTACACACCGACAGTGGTAGCTCATGCGTAACGCGCGAGACTCTGATTCGAGAGGTCACGGGCTCGAACCCCGCCTCTGGCAATCCTAACTACACACCGACAGTGGTGGCTCATGCGTAAGGCGCGAGACTCTGATTCGAGAGGTCACGGGCTCGAATCCCGCCTCTGGCAATCCTAACTACACACCGACAGTGGTAGCTCATACGTAACGCGCGAGACATGTAAGTCGGGAGGAGGGGGGGCAGGGGGGGCAGGGGGGGGTCTACAACTGATATGTATTTTCCGAGATTTTTTCAGCGGGCTGGAGTCTTCGTAAACATACATAATTAATTCTCTTGATACCTAGTCACTTGAAGACGGTCTCACAGGGTGAAACGTTTGTGTAGGCCTACCCTTCCGGTGCCAATGTGCCATACTTTCGAAAAAGTTATATTTTTCCTGCACGGGAAAGGGAGAAGCCACACACAACACATGAAGCCGGATGTTTGCAAATCCATGGTCACGCATCCCTTGGTTAAATAATAATTTATAATAATTTTTTGTGGGAAGCCTGCCCAGGGTGCAATGCATGCCCCTTTTCAGGTGTCTAACTATAGGTATGTTGCGGATAGGACAATTGTGATGGGATGTCCGAGGGCTGTTTATGAGGACTCAATCCCTTGCATTAGCATTAACGACTGAGGAAAACATAGGAAAAAAACCTTCAGTCAGGATTGCCGGTCTCGACGGAATTTGAACCCGGGACCTCACGAATCAGAGTCGCGCGCCAACACTGTCGGCCATCCCTTGGTTGTCGATTTAGATAATGTGAAACAAAACAATTATGACAATATAAAACAATACTACTATTCTATCTTAAAAAGTTAATCAGACATATGCTGATTGTTGCGGGCAAAAAAAGAAAAATTGCGGTAGGTATCTATATGGGGTAATATAATATTCAATGCAGAATACATGTTGAGAACATAATAGTCCTACATAGACATACAAATCACAAAGGTAATTAGGAATACTGATATAAATATTGAAGAGCTACGGTTAACTTAAAATTTGATTGCTAAAACATTAATTTGTTTTAGTTAATTGTAACCACACTTGGAATAGACATCGTCCGTAATAGTAATACAGATGACGTCACTCTTGAGATTGTTTGTCTGTTTCGGGCCCAAGTGGCGGGTGTGTTTTGTGTATCTAGAGACTGCAGAGTGTTAACAAACAGCACAGCACGACCTGTTTTGTTAGTTAAACAAAGGGTTTTTTACTCGACTGACTATTTTACGTAACCAAGCGTGGCCCTCGGCTGGCAATCTTTGTAATACAACGAACATGAATGGGGCAATGGTATAGTTTTCAAGTTACGTCACTAAGGTGTTTATAATGAGTTTAATAAAAAGCGAGTTTGCGTAACTTGAAATTTGTTTTTAGGACGGCGTGATATTTTATTTTACGATTTTTCATTTATAACCTTATTCAGAATCACAGCGTTTACCTTTCTCTTCAAAACTTTTACGACGTCTTCAATTATTTAAGTATATTGTACTAAATGTTAGGTAAATAAATGAATGATTGCGCGGTTGGGGTCCATTCTTCTTCGGCTATGGAGAGTATGAACGAGATTTTGAGATTGCGACACAAGAAAGATGGCCTACATAATATTATCACACCATCACACGCGACGCGAACCAAGTTGGTAACTACAGTAGACCTAATTAATTCAGGAAAACCTTGGACAAACGTTAATTATTCAGGATTGTCCGGAGACTGGTATCGAATCGACTGGAAAGCAAACCTGATAATTGTTGTCAAACCGGCATTGTTTCTTCACCATGCAGCTTTAAAGTTTAAATATAATGACGAAATCTTTTGAGTACCGGTACTTAGGCTACTTTATTTTACTGTCCCACTATTAAGTGGGAATTGGTTGGTTCGACTATAAAGTAATTTCCCCCAATGTTATTTAATTTTATCTCAATTGATTATTTAAAACTTGAAATTAAATTAATGATTTTTTTGTGCAACCACAAAAAATGTTCATTTGTAGCATTCTTTTAGCTGTAGAAACAAAATATGGCAATAAAGATTACACTGGGATCATGATCCAGGCCTACAAAAGTTTGTGGACATTTTCTCGTAAATTTATTATTATAACATTATAAAATGACTTCACAATTGTCCTATCCGCAAACATACCTAGTTAGACATCTGAAGAGGGGCATGATTGCACCCTGGGCAGGCTTCCCACGAAAAATGAATATAAAATATATTATAAACGTATCCCAAAAGAGGGATACCTTTTCACAGTAAAAATTAACAAAAGTAACTGAAAACGTATTATGCCAAGTTGCAACAGCCACACTTCCTTGTAGGGAGATCCAACACAACACTGACACCTTGATTGTGAAATCGTCACCCACTAGAAGGGGGGGTGGGGTGGGGGATACACACACATAACAGTTCTGGTTGTGAGAATTTAGCATAAATTGAATGCGACATTGAATTGAGAAAAATAGTTTTTGTTCCCTCGTTTGCCCCGCCCATGTATTACGTGTAGTCGCACCCACAAAACAAATAATTAGTCAATACCTCGCACCTTGCATTTCGTAATTACTGATGACCTGACCCGATTGGGATGCGTGCATATTATTGTATGGTTTCTGCGCGCGCACCTTCAGGCTATAAACAACAATACAGGTGATAATTTCACAACGATGCTAATGAAGACGAGTGGGGGTGATGTATATAATGAAGATGACAAACACCCAAGGCCAAGATACGAACCTGGTACCATTGAGTTTATTCTACACACAAAATCAATCCTTGAACGCAGAAGCGACAGTATATTATTATACCCTGTTGTTTATTGATGCTGTCGCTCTGGCTAAAATCTATAATAATAAAGACACTCTCACACGCCATATGGTGTCAGAAGTGGGATCAATAACTTTTGTCGATATTAAAATTGGCAATTTAGTTAAAAAACTGTAAGTGTATTTCATAGGACTAGGAGACAACGAGTTCTTTGATAGATTTGTGTTAAGAACATTTTGGAAGAATGCGGAAGTATTTTGACACTGTTATGATTGTCAAAAAGTATTCATGGTTATGTACATGCGCTCTGGTGGCAATATCTATTAAAGACACTCACGTATAACATATCCAAACAAAAATGTTTTCAATAACTTAATTATTTCTCGATTTGGATAGTCGGGAAACACTCCCGTAGGTGGAATAATTAATATTTAATACAATCCAGAAATTAAAAAATCCATCCCGATCGGGGTACGAACCCGAGTCTCCCCCTTTCCGGGTGGACGCCTTAGCCAACTAGACCACCGAGATGGTAACTATTTAAATTCTGTATTGTCGTTACATTATAGAACTTGAATGGATGGAACAATAAAGCATTGAAAAACTGTTGCTGTTGAATTGACCAAACAAACATATTTATAATGTCATTACCTTACGCAGGTATGAGCGAGGGTATATTTCTCGATTTGGATAGTCGGGAAACACTCCCGTAGGTGGAATAATTAATATTTAATACAATCCAGAAACCCCGATCGGGATGGATTTTGTAATTTCTGGATTGCATTAAATATTAACTTAATTATTATTGTAGACAACTCCCAGACACAAGCACGCTGCGCTGTTGTCGTTGGTTAGCGACGGCGATGGTGCCTGGGGATGAGCTCTAAAAATATATGTATTATGTATTGAAATTCGAAAATGCGTTGCCGATTGATATTTTCTTTCTTCTGGTCCACTTGTTAATTAAAGCACTTGTGCTCGATTGCAACGAAGTACTTCTGATTTTGTTCTTTTGATTAGGCTACAAACTCACACCCGACACCTTTTCATATACTCATTTAAAGTCTTTTTGATATTATTGGGATCAACATCTACCGAACATGTTTAAAGGTAGTAACATTTTGCTTTATGGATCAAAGATAAAAAGGAGCATTTCTCAATTAAAAGGTAAGACTGTTTGGTCTCTTTGAATTTGAATCTCGAGGATTTGCGGGGTGTATAACTGTATATTCATTATTCATGCATGGACGAATTACCCCCCCCCCCCCCCCAAGTACCATTGAGTAGTGGAGAATGAACCGCAAATGAGAGTTGCAATTAGTGCATTTTGTCTCCTTTCACAATGAAAGTAGGTAATTGATTAGTTTAATACGTTTCTAGTCAACGTGATAAGGTATCATTATAAAAAAAGACAGTTCCCGAGTAAATGAAACTTAAAATAGGTACCCCCCCCCCCTCGGTCACAAATAAAATTAAGCGTTTTCAAAAGTAGCTATTAATAATATATGCTTTTTATCAAGATTATAATTGGATGAGCGTAGCGAGCGAAGCTAAAACTTCAATTTCACTGACCCCTCAAAAAATTTAGCACCAATGTTTTTTTGTGTTTTTTTCTGTCTGTTTGTTCGCACGATTCCGGGCAAACGGCATATGCGATCTTGATGAAAATTGAAGGGGACCTTCGAAATCTCTGAACTTAGACGTGCCACGTTTTTGGGTACAATCGAAGAAATATTTCTCATGAATATCGCACTTTTACGATTTTTTTTCGATTTTTAGTGCGATATTTTCGTGACATTTGGGCCGATTCTGACCAAACGGGTGGGGCTACAAAGTTCATATTTTACATGGACATTAAGGTTATGGTGATGTAGTACCTTGTGAAAAAAAAGTTGAAAAAGGTACCAGAACCCATAAAATAAACGTACTTTTACGATTTTTTTTCGATTTTTAGTGCGATATTTTCGTGACATTTGGGCCGATTCTGGCCAAACGGGTGGGGCTACAACGTTCATATTTCACATAGACATTAAGGTTATGGTGATGTAGTACCTTTTGAAAGAAAAAGTTGAAAAAGTTAGTCGGAATCCATAGAATAAAGGTTTTGATATGAGTTTTTTTGAGGTTTATAAATTAAGAAGTAACATTAGAAACTATGCATTCACAAAGCACTTGCAAAGGAAAAGTGGTCCCACGCAAACTAAAAACTTACAAAAACGCTCATCCATCAACGCGGCGGGACTTTAGCGTTTTCCTAGTTAAATATAAAAATAGTTGATTTTATTACTTACAACAAGAATGGAACCTTAAATTAGTCCATTTTTAATACAATCCAGAAATTGAAACATCTATCCAGACCGGGGTGATTAAATACAATTTTAGAATAAATTTATATGAATGCCATACATATATTATGTACTTTATCTTAGCAGAAGTCTTTACGACGCTTTTGGTAATTCTGTCTAAAATACCATCTTTGAGACTTTGATAATAAATAGGTTTGATATAACAGAGTTCAAAATAATTTGTTTGAAGGTCAAGATTATTGTGGCTCTTGACCGAAACAAAATCTATGTAACAATACATCAATGTGACTGTCTTATCATGGAACTACTTATAATTTGGTTGTGCAATAGTCTTTACTCTTTGAATTGAAAGTAAATTGAAATTATATTGCCAGTGCCAGCTATCCGTTTGGTTGTTGTAGGCTAATAACCAAACGGTTGACGCGCCTGTACAGACTTAAACCAAATAATATGGTTGTGATGTATGGGTTGTGTACTTATATGAATCTTTATGTATATTATATTTAGGTTATTGTATAGTGAATCAATTTAAATTAATAACATTTTTATCAATCCTCATATCATATCAATCATCATTAGTTGTCTTAGTTAATTAGTTAGTTATTGGGGTTTTAGGGCACAAAACAGTAAAGTTATCAGTGCCCATCGAATTTTCTGATTGCTAAATAAATATGAATTTCAAATTTAATTTCAAAGGTTTACTTTACGTAAGAAATTAATAACGTAATCGCTTGTCGTGGAGTTGTCTGATAAAATTTCTTTGAGGGAAGGTTTTAATTTAAAATCTTTTCTATCACTACTATATTTTGTACAGGTTTCTAAAACGTGTTTTATAGTTAAAACTTTGCCACACTCATCACAAATGGGAGGATCTTCACCTCTTAGAAGATATCCGCGAGTGAGGTATGTGTGTCCGATTCTTAAACGAGCCAGAACCACTTCTTCACGGCGTGAGGAGCGACGTGAAGAGATCCAGGCTGCCGTGCTATTCTTGATTTGGCACAATTTATTGTTTTCTATCTTGTTCCAGGAATATTGCCATTGCTCTAGTTAGTTAGTGTCATTAGTTGTGTCAGTGTGGCTCGTTGGTCTTGTTGTTAGCGTATCTGCTTCCAATGCAGAAGGTCCGGGTTCGATTCCCGTCAAAGTCAGCAGTTTTTTAACTTCTGATTTGGACTTAAGTCCATCAGTTCGTGTCTTAGGAGTTTGTGACTATTATTTATACTATTTGGTGACTTTGGAGCCGTCCTAGCAACGAAGCACATAATAAATTCAGAGTTGTTCTGAATCGGCCTTGTTGATTCTGGCGTTGATCCGCGGGTGTTCGCACTCTCCATACCACTGATTGCTACATTTCCTATTAAAAATATCGATCTTTGGTTGGTTATCGCTCACTCGTCGATTGCGTCGGGGCCTACAGGGTTGGCTTGGTCACTTTGATTTACTGTCCCCCACTGAAAATCTGTTATATAACTGAGTGGGTAGACTCTAAATACAATTTATTTTTATTTATTTTTTGTCCTTTGTAAATCAGTTTTTATAACTGAATAAAATAAATAGTCTAACCTAACAAAAAATGTTTTCTTTTTCGCCCTTTCTTTTTTAACTAAACTGTTTTCTTATTTTATGAGTTTTCCAATTTGTATCAATTATTCAATGTAATTTATTTCAATTCAACTGACTTTTTTTCAATAGGCATTATTTAATGTTAGTCCCATCTGGATCAACAATTATTTTTCAAATTTCTTCAGTACTGATTTGTATTTTGTGCTGGTGTTATCTCAATGCAACTATAATAATAAATGTCCTCTTTAGGAAATCAGTTTATTTACCCAAACTGAATAGGATAGATGATTATTAAACATATTATTGTTGTCCTCCTTTGTAAATCAGTTTTTATAACTGAATAGGAAAGACGTTAAATAAATAAATAAATAAATAAAAATAAAATAAATAATTAATAGCCTTGTCTGTCCCTGTGCAGGATCCCGAACGCCCCTTGGCCAGTCGCGCAAATGGGTGAGCGATGCCGACGAGTACGTGTGTCCGCTCTCTGTGGAGACGCAGCGCGTCGCGGCGCAAGAGCTGAGAGAGACGCCGATGACGCGCAAGCAGGCACTGGAGCAGATGAGAGACTGGATCAGAACTAACTCACGCATCACCAACTGTAGGCTTGGTGAGTACAACTGTGTGGGTTAGATTCCCACTGTCAGTACAATTGTGTGGGGTCTAGGGTTCGATATCCATGTACACTCGATCAGTACAATGATGAAGAGGCCAGGGTTCGATTCCCGCTGCAGGCTCGGTAGTACGTCAACGGTGTGGGGGCTAAGATGTAAACACGGATCAAAGGTTCACATTTAATATTGATTGTCTCATATCTGGTTTTAAAGCTATCAATGTGTAACAAAAAATAGAGTTGCTTTGTTTATAATATTTGGTAGATTTTATTTTTTATTCTTACCATAAACATATTGCAAAGTTAGGCCTACAATATGGAATCAAAAATTTACAGCAAATTAAAACTAAATGCGATTAATAATCATTTGTCCTTCTCACCTGTTCAAACACGGTAACACCCTTGAATTTATTAATGTAAGGAAACCAAACTGGAGACCGATCTATGGTGTAGACTAATCGGCTCTGGCAAACACGGAGGTTGTCGGTGCAGTTCCGGTCATCCCACTGTATATTTTCCTCAGTAAAAAACTAATGCTGGACAATGAAAACCATAAAACAGATTTTTTGTAACGATTATCACTACACAGTACCTAGTAGGTCACCTGAATAGGGGTGTCCCTGGACATTTTTTATAACAAATATATAAACATATACAGTAAAACAGTTTGTATACTATATCTTAGCACCAGTCTTTAACAAACATGACTGCGAGTTGTTGAGTAAAGTGCAACAACAAACACTAACAGCTCAGTTGACGCTTACTTTTACTTTACATTGCAAGGTTGCAGGTTGGTTTGGTAGCCTACTTGCAAACAATGTTTACCCTGTCAAGTTGAGCTGAATTGTCATTAAATTGACCCTTGAAAAAATTTCACATGTAACTATACAAATACAAAGTTTTCATTTACATATTAACACAGCCTGAGGTTATAAAGAAACCCAAAGGTTATACCCTTGAGGACACTGCACATAAAAACATCATAATATGTTGTCGGAGGTAAAGTTAGATCATTGAATGTAATCCAAGTACAACATTAAGGACCAGAAGACTGAGTAACATCATAACCAAAATGTTATTAGAAACAGAAAATAGCAACAATAATGACACAATACTCGGAAAAATAGTTCACTTCTCCCTCCATTTGATTAACATTGGATATTTAACATTGTGGAAATTGTTGTGACGACCTTGTCTTGAGGTTGACCTTGTACTACATCATTCAAGGTCCATGAAAAATAAACAATTTTTTTGTTGTAACAGATGCCAACTTCCTTCTTCGCTTCTTGCGAGCCAAAAAGTTCAGTGTGGTACAATCGTGCGAGGCTCTGGAGAGATACCTTCTGCTCCGACAGACGATGGCTATGGGTTTCAGAGACCTCGATGTCAACATCCCCATCATAAACAGTCTCTTCACACAGGGGTACGTGACTCATCCATCACACTTTACAGAATATAATGCAGTGTTCAAACTATCATTCACAACTGTCAGGCGGCCACGAAGTTTAGATGCAATTTTCGTAAATTATTTACTCATTTTTAAAGAGGTCATCATAATTATCCATTGCAGTTTCCTGCTTCTGGCAAGGTCGGCTTGGGTTTAGCAACCAAATTTTTACACTTCTTTTTATCCTCATACAATCGTACCTCTTCCACATCTTCCCAGCTCTCTCCTCTTGCCTCAAAGTCTCCTGCTATGGTGTCCTTCCATCTCTTCCTTGGCCTCCCCCACCTTCTTCTTGCTTCTTTCATACATTATCATGGGCATCCTGTCTTCCCCCATTCGTTCCATATGTCCATACCATCTCAACCGTGTCCTTTTCCATCCTGTCACTTAACTTCTTTACACTTGTCACCCAGCATTTCTCTAATGTGAGATAACATTGTTTTACATTAAAATATGAAACAATGACTATCTGACTTCTAAATGCATAAATAATAAATATTAAACATTCAAAGATTACAATACGTACTATAACATTTTCTATTCCCATTTGCATGAAAGATGCACTTCATACACAGATTTCAAACCGTGCACATGGGTCATGGAAGCATAAATTAGGGAACCATACTCCCTGAAAAAATTTCACTTTTTGTCTGTCCATCTGTGCATGTGTGTCGATGTCTCACGATAAAAACCTAAAATTATCTCCGATTGTCATGCATTTTTTGTTGACATTGCCCTTGAATAAGGATGATTCATAATCTTTTTTTGCAACTGTTGGGTCAGGGGGTCGGGGTTAACCGCACTGAAAGTCGGAATTATAAATACCCATAATACCCATACCCATGATTGTGAATATTATGTACTGCTACAATGCCAATTCTTTCTAAAAGGTAGCGAAACATCAACTTGCAACAACAGACACTTGTGTCAACACTATACTACTAAAACAGTTCAATGACCCACAAATTTCTAATATTGAAATAATTAGAGTTGTGACAAGTTTCATTATACTGATGATTTTGGATTAGGATAACACGTCCTTGATCAGTGATGGCGAACCTTTTTGAAATGCTGTGTCAATTATTGTCAAGTTCTCAAGTACTACAGCCGATTTAACTACGAGTGCCATTAAGTGCCATATTCAATTATTTGTAAGGGGGGTTTCGTGAACTGACATTTCAAATTGTATTACAATAAAGGGTTCAGCGACTCGTCCCCGCAAAAAATTCAACCTCAAGATCATTTTGGTGCAAATCTGTTATATTTGGATAGGAACAAAGAAATCAAATTATTTCTAATCTACCAAGTAAATACATTTAAATGGGCATTGCCTGTAAAATGTAGCACCAATTTTCTATCTTCATGCAATTTTATATTAAATTGGAACATGCATCAGTTATTACGAATTATAGGGTGCAAAGTACTACACACAACCCAGCAAGAAACAAAATCCTTAAAAATTTTAACATTTTTTCCCTAGCAAGTTTTTTGAGTGGCATTACAAATAAAAATTCAACAGTCACACATTGTAGCTTATATTGGCGTTCTACCATGTTCAAACAAAAGTAATTAAGTCATGAAGCCACGGAATCATGCCTTTACCCAGACATTAATTTGTAAGATGTATTTATGTAAGTAGGAACCTATGCAACAACTTGTTTTTTTCTCATACCACACATTTTAAAAGTTAACAATTAAATGTGACAAATCTAAGGATCGAGTTGTGTGCCACCTAAATTACTCTTGACAAAATGACAACCATGTGAAATTTCATAACAATCAGATGGATACTCGTTAAAATAAAGGATGCCAGTTAAATTCAAAAGTAAACATAGCAAAGAAAAACTTATATACCAAAGAAACATACATCCAGCACCTAAAATAGTGTGATGAACTTTTAGCATTTATATTAGTCTAATTTATATTTGAAGTGCCAATTAAATGCAAACAAATAAACGCATAATAATAAAAGGAAATACAAAATAAATGCCCAATATGCCTACCTAAAATAGTCTGATGAATAGGCCTATATAGGTAGTTGAAAGAATTGTACTTTAAATTTGAAGAAAGGACAGCCCGTATTGTAATGGAATCACCGTAGCGTCACCTAACAGTCCACCCCTCCCGAGTGTAGGCTAACCTTCGCAGTGCCCGAGCGAGACAGCCTGGGTCGGCGCGTCATCATGAGCCGTCCGGGGGTGTGCGACCCGTACAAACACTCCAAGGAAGACATCTGCCGCGCGGTCGGCATTATGCACGAGACGTTGATGCAGGATGAGGAGAACCAGGTGCGAGGGTTCGTGTACGTCAGCGACGGCGCGGGAGTCGGCTTCCCGCATCTCACGCTCTTCACGCCCAAGGAGGCAGTGCGCATCGTCAAGAATGGAGAGGTACAAACATGAACTGAAAGGTGGCGAGTAACTATAAGAGTGCAACCTATAATCGCTCACAATCGGATTTAAACTTAACAGATAATGTTGAACGGATTAGCATAAAGCTCACATGTTGTGAATGAATAGAGAACATACAAACACCTTGACAAGTTGTGAATTAAGAAACAACTTCAAATTAACTGATAGTCATCAGGGGCTAATGAAAATTAGTTGTACACAGCCCAGCTATTTAACCACCAACCAGCCTTTTAAGTTGAATTTTGTTTTATTATGTTCTCTATTTTTCCCCATCCTGTAAACTCTTCTCCAATCCTAGTGACATAGCCATTTTAACTTAATTTTTACCCATTACTAGGCAGCAAGGTTATATCCTGTGTATGAGAAACTTTGTTAATATTCTTTGTCGGTTATTTACAGCGGACTTTGCCCATGAGACATAAGGAAGTGATCGGATTCAACGCACACCCCTCACTCAAGTATGTCATGGACTTTGGAATGACTTTGGTCTCGGACAAGATCAAGAAACGTGTCAAGGTGAGTATCCTGTTCTTACTACATCTCATGTTATTGTGTAAGTTAACCTTTAATGAATTCTTCAACACATCCTCATTGGTACCTCTACTCAAGCGGTCAAGCCGAGTGATAAAGACCACGAAACGTATCGGCAACTTGTCTTTTCATCTATTTGTGTCCGTGTGACCCACCTAACGATTTTAAGATAAGCCGTCGTCTTTCTGTACCTTTCCCTTCACTGAAACATGTTTATTCATGTTCCTAGTTTCATTACGTCATATTTATGTTATATTTGAAAAAATATATATTTTTTAATAGTAGGTACATACGTATTTATTTTGTATCATAAGTACTTTTCTCCCCACCGAAACATGTCTTTTCATGTTCCTACTGTCATAATGACATATTTATAACTTTAAAAATGTATTTGTAGTAGTGCATATTTATTTTGTGTCCAAAGTTTTATTTGTTTTGTTATGTACTATTTGCAGGATATGTATCCTATTATGTCTACCTTGAACATGTCAATGGAAATAAATAAATAAATAAATAAATAAATAAATAAATAAAGTATAAACCCAAGAACATTTGAGACATAAAAAACTAACTCTTACAATAAGAATGTGAGAAACATGTAGAGATAGGGTAGGAGACCAACAGCTTACCTGAAGTGGAGTAGGCGCGCCGTGATAGAAAACATAAACACAATAAACAAATAACACTACATTTCAAACGTTTCGGTCTACGTGACCTTCCTCAGTGAGTAGAGAAGAGTTACTGAGGTGAAAAACTAAAGCTAGGTAGCCGTTGGCTAGGGTGGGGGTGGGGTGAAGTGAAAGATGAGTGGGGGGTGTGGAATGGGTGACAGGGAGGGGTAGAGAGGAGGAGAGGGAGGACTACCTAAGGTTTAAGTTAGGTTTGTGGCGCGATTTGCAAATCCATTGGTAGGCCAGTTCCCATCTTCTCAGTTCTCCATCGTGTACAGTGGGAGGGAGTGACCTGATGACACAAACTGTGAAACAGGTCACGAAGGGAAGGCCATGCCCATTGGCATGCAATGCCACAGGTTTCTCGAGGTTCTCCTCTCTTACATCCTGTCTGTGCCCATTCATTCGGGTTCGGAGAGTATTAGTGGTAAGTCCAACATACTCGGCGGGACATCGGGTGCATCGAAGTTGGTAGACGATGTTGCTAGTGCCACAGTTGTTGTTGTTGCGTATGTCATAGGTCTTATTAGTGAGGTGGGCAGAGAAGGTCTTGACTGGTTCATGCATGGGCACGTCTTGCATCTGGGTCTGTGGCAAGGGAGGAACCGTGCATAGACCGCTTCTCCTTGTTGGACCTTCTGTGGATCTCTCCTCACTAATAAGTCACCAAGGTTGGGGGGACGCTTAAATGCCACCCTAGGGATATTCTGGCTGAGATCTTGAGTCATGGGTGACGCAGCCAGGATGTGACTCCCCCCTTGAAGGATGGCATTTAAAACGTTGGAGACCAGGGTGCCACCTGGTGGACTAGCGGGACGATGTCGGTCTTGGTGTTAGGTTGAGTGGGTGGTGTGTGTGACGGTGTGCTGTCTGGTCAGTCGTTGATGGACCTGTTCCTCCGACAATGAATAGTCCAAAATAAAATATGTAACATAGTACCCTACTTGTTCTACAAATCTTAACAATATTCATGAATTCCACTAAAGATGAGGTTGACTGTTTCTAGATTTACACTTGCTTGAAAGACATTAAAGAGCACGTGGACTGCAGTCTCTTGCCCAAAGAATACGGCGGCACAATTCCCATGGCGGAAATGGTCACACTGTGGAGGAAAGAGATGGACGCTGCACGATCGACACTTCTATCGCACGACTCGATGAGCGTTCGTCTCGAGCTCTTCAGCGAACAGGCGCGCGTCGGGGCTGTGTCGGCGTTGCGCAACGGAAACTCATGCGGAAGCTCTCTTGAAAACAATCTAGTGGGGGTTACGGGAAGTTTCCGGAAGCTGGAGCTAGATTAACTTGAAAAATGTTGTTTTCACTTGAGTGGAGAACTGTTTTATATTATCTCTTTTGTTAATGGTACCGCAATTCAATGCATTAAAAGTAAGCAGCATGTCTACATGTGGATGAAATGGGCAGGGATCCACCAACTTACTTATGTTGGGAAAAGAGTCGGAAATAAACTTCCTGGTTTAGATCTTATCGAGCTAACTTGTCCAGTAGAAAACTGGTTTTCCCCATAGCGGCTTTTAACTAAGATTCGCTCAATGGAACTAAGTATCTGCATTAGCGTTATTATTTTAGAGATGTAAACTATTTTTGCAAATATTTAGTAATGTAAGCCTAGTCTTTTCACTGAAATATAATGGTAGGTTGCAAGTTCCAAATTTGAAAAGTGACAACATTTTAAAATTTATATTGTCTACTTGTAATACTTATGTGACGATAAAGTGCATTTCCCGATATTTTACGTAGGTCCCTAGCACCGATTTCGATTAATGTCAATGTCCAAAGTACTGTGCAGCTTATAGGCCCTACTATAAGGAGTATGTAAATAGCAAATAATGTGGAAAAAACTAAAAGGCTTATTGTTTTCTTAATGCACAGATGGTAAATTGAGACCATGGATATGTAAATGCATGTAAGTCAACCGTAATGAATGATCCCTGATGATAGGAGTGATAGCTTGATAGGTTTCAGTGATCAAAACAATGTTAATAATTGGGAATATTCACTTCCGCCAAATACTGTACGAATAGATTTTTTAGAAGAAGTATTTCGTCCCGATTGCAAATATGTACTTTGTTTTTCCGTGAAATAATAATCCAGTGATTTATAGCCGTTTTAAAAGCAGCAGTTTTTTAAAGCGGCAAAAACGACTGTGACGTCAGAACTGTGTTGATCCAACGCCGTCTGGATAAACATACATCCAGACCAAAGATGTTGGAATAGTATTATAGTAGGATCGAGATATACATCAAGACGGCGGTGTTTTAAACAAAGCAGCGCCTAGCGTAGCCTACAGTAATGTAAACAGATGGCGGACATTTTACATTTAACGCCTAGCCAGAAAACGAGAAAAGTTGACATTGCAATCAAAAAACAAAACTGAAACAGTCCTAGGTCTAGGCCTAGACGTAGAAAATTATTTATAATACAACAGTCTAGGCCAATCGTTCCTGTAGGATATAGGCATTGGTATGTGAATACTAAAATTACTCACTTGACAAACCCTAGGCTTAACTTGCCAACCCTGGGCCTGCACGTTCATGTTCTGACACACATCCCGCACAAAAAACTTACTTTGATGACTAATTAAAGCCTATTGTAGATAAAGAATACCATGATAGTCCTAGGCTATGCAAAAATTCAAGACAAATTAATCGTTATTCTTTATCACGATGATCTCGCGAAATCTCCTGTCACAAACGAAAAAGAAAAACAAAAGACGGTGAAAATGTACATCCCTGTGGAGTTGTTTGTGTTGAGCGGATGGGCGAGCACCGCCGTCTAGATGTAAATATGTACAAATATACGTACATTTAGTTTCCAATTGGCCTTGACTCAACACAGTTATGACGTAGTACCGTCCAAAGATGGCGCACGCTCGTTTTTGGTGCGCAAACTGGGGGTCCAATTTACTTCGAGTTTTAATTGCACAAAATACATTTTTTTTAAATAAAAAAAGTGCATTGACTATTAAGACATGAATAAGAATTAAAATAAAATATAAAATATTAAGTGGAATATTCCCTATTGTTACATGAATCACGACAAAGACACATACCGATTAGAATCAGGAACTAGAACGCAAAAAAATAATAACATAGTTTGCACTGAAAAACACAAACCACAGTTGACGGGTTTGAAGAAAGAGCCACATGAAAACAAATTTAAATAAGGAAATTTTACTCTTGATATAACTGATTATATCTTACATATTAACTGTTAACGTTTCACTAGAAATGTAATTCCTTATTTATCAAATAAATGTACAATGTCAATAAGTCAAGAACAAAAGGTAGTCAAAATGTGATTTCCCGAGATTGTTATTTTTTTGTTAATGGACCAATGGTTTAGCTTTGATTTACGCCCCTTGATGTTATGTAAAGTGTAGTAGATTGTTAATTCATTTTGGTTAAATTTTGAGTATAAATGTAATAAATATAAGCTAATAATTAGTGTTCATTTTGAGGAATACAGTCAATCTAATAATATGCATTTCATCCTTGGCAGGGCTAATGTATTTCATGGGACTCTACTCTAGTGATTAAATTATTTAAAATAAGTCAGAATAGTGTGTAATTTCAACAACCTCTGACAAACAAGGCATAGGTACTACTGGTACACATTATGTTATGTGGCATGTTCAGAAAATTGTCAATTTAACAAGTCACTACAAAATAATAAAATATAAATACATAACCCATCCATAGCAATAGTAAACAATGAACACATTTTGGATAACCACTCTTTTATGAGGTAATTGTGAAAGCAGGGCAAACGGTGCATTAACAGCATAAACCTGGAATCAATATTTAAATGCTATGCTCCCATTACCTGCTCAATACAAGTTGAACAACTTGTTGTATGCCATGCGAAAATTCATGACGTCAATGATAATCATGGAAAATAGTGTTTTATTTTATTCACCAATAAATAAAACATCTTTTCTCATTTAGAATGGTTTGGACATAAATAAACCTAACAGAAGACCACACAACACTGCAAAAATTTTGTCCATAATTACATTGCAAAACAACAGTAGGTAAAATTCCTTAGGTGCTGTTCATTGTTTTGAATTTACCCATGACAATTTGAGTGAGCGATGACTAATCCGTGCTAATTTTGTGCTTAGTTCTCCGAGCTGCCCACAGAACATGCACTGTATCAAAATGTTGTCTTCACATCCTGCCTAAGCCAGGTTTGTGCTTTTAAATTAATTTTGCACTCTTTACCAACTAATGATTATGAGATGAGATGAGATGGAAAAATTGAATGGAAAAATGTAAAAATGGTTCGGTAAATGTCACTTAATGCCCAAATTTAACAATTAGGTCAAGCATGACACACAAGTGACATGGCGTTAATACAGGTTCTTGTAACTTTCATTCAAATATAAACAAGTTAGCACATTCATTAGATTACTCCAGCTTTGCGTAAAAGAACAGCCTTCTAAAGAATTTTGGGCTTAGTAATATTAATATTTTTGTTTTAGACAAGAGGAACGTAAACATGTTGCCGAGTATTACATACAATTGACATTGACACATTCACTTGAAACAATTAATTTTACTGTATCCTTTTCCATACATGAAGTATGCCTCTGCTCACAACAAACAGCGGTACCATACACCACGCCCAGCTACTACATACCATAATGTATTACTGTACTTAAATGTTATCCAGTTTTATAAGGTTCTGTATATTGTTTTGTCTTGTCATGCTTTTATGTTTGACTCTGGTTTAGAATAGTTATGTATAAGTATTAGTATTAGTAGATATGGTAGGCACCATACACTAAGTTTGGTAATAATACCAACTTATTTAATTAATTGTATATTATTTCTACTAGTATTATATTGTTGGCAATAGTAATCAGGAACCACTACTATAGCCTTAAACTGTTTGGTGGTTAATTGTTACTGAAGCAATGGAGAAGGTTGTGTGCAATGAGTATTGAATATGATTAAAGTTATTATGCTTTTCATTAAAGTTTGTTTCAATTTAAGCTAGCAGCAACCCTTGAAAATTGTGTAACAAATCAACTCGCACTCGTCTTTTAGTACTCGCTCCTAGCGGGAAGGTACTTTCGGCGGGAAGGCAAGGGGGGTTTGGGGGGCGGAGCCCCCCAACAATAGCGCCGCAGGCGAAAAATTTTGAGGTCAGGTTTTATTAAAGAGCGTTTGGTGCGTTTTAGGATAACATAGCGGGCTTAATTCAGTACTGAAAAACTTCAGTATTTATACCGTGAAAACTCGTAAACCACTTGCAGATAAGATAAGATAAGAACACTGATGGATGGTACAAATCATATGCGCCGCATCAACAAAATGCCCAATGACTTATGTTCGCGATCGCGTCTTACAATAATGTGTCTGGCTGTTTACTTGACTCAAGTTTCCGCGACGTCTCATGTTGCAACGTCTTTCGATTCTTGAAACAATTTTCAAGAATAACCTTGAGTGACAGACTGACAGTGTTGCTTGCGCAATAGCCTTGCAAACGAAGGCCTGAACACTACCCGTGCTGCTGCTGTCTCCTCCCGTTGTATCTCACGCTAGTCATCGTACGGCTCGATCGAAAAACATCGCGAAAAAAAAAGCGACGAAAACCGTAGGCCTACGCACGAGCGGCGAACACACGGAATCACAATAGCTTCGTCACGCTCAACACACTCCGCGGCTCCTACGACTCACGGGAATCACCAAGCAGACTTGCAGTTGCCTGCATGATCGTACAGAAGCCCACACCTAGCGGCGCCATTCAGTAACTAGATCCGGGCGGCGGGCGCTCGATTCAAATTCTCGCAAAAATGATATTTTGAAGCACGTCCATAAAAGTTACTCGCAAGAGCCAAATTGTCACTCGCAAAATGCGAGCGTGCGAGTGGGATTTTCAAGGGTTGGATTACAGGTAAGCTGAATATGTACTCTCCTGTTTTTCTGTGTTTTGTACAGTATTTATGTCACTTTTCTTCAAGAAATTCAGCAGCCACAGTCACTTTTCAAAGGTAAGCTGTTGGATCCTATCTCACATCAATACACTAGTATTGAGATGTATGTACATTGTACAAACAAAATTCATTTTCAGGCATTTTGCATAAAATGCGCCTCCAAAATTTTATTGCATGATAACCGTTGAGCTACACACTAAAGCAAGCTTATCTAGATACTAGAACTATAGTAGTTGTATTATAAATAAGAATAAGATATAACTTTAACACATCCATTCAATAAATTTAGAAAATCATATCAGAGTCTACCCACTAAGTCACATAACAGATTTAGTGATTTTTATTTTTCAGAGGTGGACTCTAATTTAATTAGGCCAACTCCCAAACCAACCCTGTTGGTGCCGACATGATCGAAGTAGGTACGAACAATAGCCAACAGGAGACTGGTATCTTAAATAGTAAACAGACCAAACAAGTGGCACACAATTCCTCAGTCTTGGGGAGAAGCGCGCTACAAGTAGCGCGCTACATGTAGCATGCTACTTTTTCGTGTAGCGGAGCCAGTAGCGCGCTACTTTATTAAGAGGGCATATTGTAGCGGTAGCATGCTACAATTTTTTGTAGCGTTAGCGTGATATTTGCGCTACTTTTTAAGTTCCGGCGCCAGCAGTCCCAGTACCACGTAAAGTCAAAAGTCGGCACTGCAAACTAACTTGTAACGCCCGCCGCGCCACGTCATGTGTTCGCCGTGTAGACCGGCCCGTAATCTCGTCCCACTTGCACACCATCTCCCTCACTCTCTCCCAGCGAGCCTCTGTCTCGCTCTCTCTCTCTCTCTGCGTCGTCCGAAGGATGCAAGCAAATACCTTACTATGCAAGCGATCGCCGGTCTGTCACATCGTGTGAGCTGACTTTACCAAAAATATTGCAGTGATTATTAAATTGCGTGGTGCATCTTGAGTGATATTTCAGGGTCATAAACAAAGATGTAGGGCCTATCCACGAAGTCGTATTATTGATTAAGAGCAAAAGCCTCGAAATAATTACGGCAATCGTCTGAATTGCACATTAAAATGAAGTGATTATTGTCATATCCCCCCTCCCTTGGGACCAACCACATTCCGGGCTATATCGCTATTGTCCGGCACCAGTAGGCCTATTCCGAGAGTTGTTTGTCGCATTCTTCTACAGTGATTCCGCGAAAAACACGTTGTTGAAAAGAAGAAATGCAACATGATTGTTGATCGTTAGGCCTAGGGCCTAGCTTGCCTAAACGTTGAGAGAAAGCCTTCTATCACAATGGCAACCGAAACTATGTGCTTTTCATGATAGATCACAATCGAGTTGACATAAATGGAGTTAAAAATCATCGCGGCACGACGTCAAAAGGCTTTAAAAACGGGATAATTCGAGATTTCGTCACCCCCCGAGTAAACATGAATATGTAGCGGAAAAATAGCGCGCTATATCTCTTGTGTAGCGCGAATGTAGCGTCGCTACATCTGAAAAAAAGTAGCGAAAAAGTAGCGAAGCTACTTTTTTTGGGCATGTAGCGGTAGCGATAGCATGCTACTTTTTAAAAGTAGCGTCCCCAAGACTGCAATTCCTATTGACGCAACACCAGGATTCAATAAGGCTAATTCGGAACAGCCTTGGCATTGATATTTAAAAATTAATCGAACTTGTGTTGAACTGTGTTCAATTACTTTTTAAATAACATTTACCTGTTCTATTAAAGTTTATTTTTAAATACTTGGCATTGATGATGTGACTCATTCATTGGAGGGCTCTAAAGACATTGATTTTCAGCGTTTACATGTTCCTAAGCCAAGAACTGATGGACAAGTCCAAATCAGAAGCTACAAATCTTCTGCATGTAGCACGATTCAAACAGGGGACCTGCTGCAACACTAACTACTGATGGACCGCCCTACCACCATTATAGTATTTGTGTTGTGTATGAATGCTAACAAACTAATTTTACATTCTTGTGATAACAGAGGCTCAAAGATTTCACACAGTTTAGTGATTTTGCTAGAAAACATTGTGTTGATTTACATTTTTTATTTTTTATTTTTTAGACACAAAATTAATCTCGCTTGTCTGTTGCAGACATTTGGATCTTTTTTACTAACATTATTGTTTAATAATGCAGTCACCTTTTCAATAAAATTATTGATCATTTTTATTTTAACATTCATTTGTACATCCATGTTTTTCACCAATTTAAAATAAAATAATATTTTGAGCCCTAGTATTGAAGCGTTAACTTGCTCTACTTGCTGGGAAATAACAGAACATTGTGTTGACTATACACTATCACAGTTTAGTTTAGATGTTCAATGATTGAATGAAAGTACAAAGTAGAAACCAAAAAGTATGTACTACATGTCAACTTAAATGATTTACACAATTGCGAGGAAAAAGAGGCCTTTCTCTCCTGGAAACCCAGAAAATGCATGATATTGATGGCCTTGTAATCCAAAAATGTGGGCACATGAAAAGTAGAAGACTGTCAAAGAATGAAACTAATAATGCAATACATTTTTAAAAATGTGTTATTTGTGCTGTATTCTTAATTTTAGACTTGCCTCGTTTCTGCTGCCAACCACGAAATACGTTGGCCAATATTAGGGAACTTTTGCCTCTACATAGTCATACAGCACGGCGATTCTCTAAGGTCCGCGTTAACATTAAATTTAACGCTACCACGTTAAAAATTTATCGCACGTTAGGTTAACGCGCGATTCCCTAAAACAAGACTGTAAGGTGCGTTAACCGTATCAAAAGCGCGTTACCGGTGTAGCAGACTGGCGCCTGTTATATATTAGTTTGGCCATTTTCTCGAGAAGGCTGTGTGATCGCAATCACTCAACCAATGAAAACGCTGTGAATAAAAGACAAACCCTTAATTTCTTTTGTTTGATAAACTTTTTTGTATATTTTATAAATGCAGTAAAGATGTTACTTTACTATACTAAAACATATAATATTAATCCGAAAATTGATTATTTAGATAGCTATTACGTACAAAATACGATTATTCAATGCCTCAAAAATTTGAAGTGGAGGTGAAAAAACGTAAACATAACGTCCATCTTTTTAAACGCAGGGCTAAAGGCAGGGGTTTGGATCGCGTTAAAAATGACGTCACTTTTAACGTCCGCTAGTCCGTTAGTGAATCACAAACTCACAATGTTATCGTTAATTAACGCCAAATTGATATTTAACGTTAACGCGGACCTTGGAGCATCGCGGTGCAGAAGGTAAAAATTGTAATTTTTTAAAATCTAGACTAGCTACAAGTGTTATTTATTTTCTAAGTCAGTTCTAGAGTGTTTGAAAGTTTGAGCATTATCTTCCAAAAACAAGTACATAGGTTGTTAAGACAGTAAACATCGGTTGTTAAGACAGTAAACATCGGCCATCTTCGACGATGGTTCTGCAACCCTTTGCCATATACTGGTACTACTTCTTAACTGGGAAAGCCTTGCAATTTACTGTAGTGTATCCGTATACCATCCCATATGACATGATATGAATAATCAATGTTTGTTTTTAAGATTACCGTATTTTATGGTAGATACATCCCACATTCATGGACATGAATACGTAGCTATTTTACTCATCGGCCTACAGACATGTACGGTACTAGATCATGATCATTTTAGTACCTAATCTGGGAGGTCATATATAAGCAGAGAATTAATGATAACATTCCATCCGTCTTTCCGTTGTGAAAATAATATTAAAAATCAGCACTGAGTGACTATTGATAAAGTTAAGATGATGTACTAAGAGGAACATATTGTTGATCTTAAGCAAATATTTGATAATACTCGGCTTAGGTTGCCGATTGCCTTGAAATGACACGTCACACGTGCCACTTAAAAGTTTAAGAATCTATCTATTGGCAAACCAAATACTAAATGAATAAATGGCATAGTATCATAGAAGACATATACCATAAGTATGTTATGTACATAATATTCATAAATTAGATTTTACTTTTAGAATTTTGCAGTAGGCCCTATATTAGTTTCTTGTACCGGTATGTAACTTTTCAGAATAGTATATTAATTAATATATTTTGTACCTAACATGCAGTTCTTCCTAAAAATAAAGTACACTTTCATAATATGTAGTTACAAAATGTTCTTAATTCTTAGCCTGCACAATAATTAAACTACTGTACTCTACTAGCTTCTTAGTGAAATACTCTAGGGCCCTTCCATAGTTTAATTACCGGTATTGCTTAAATGATTGGTGACATGCACACTTAGGTATTGTCTCTTTTTTGAAGACTGTTATAATTATGTTCCGCCAGATAGGAGAAATGGTGATACGTACATACAATTGGCTAAGAAAGATTCAATTTTGGTAAGATAAAGAAGATTAGTATACTGTATAAGATTGAAACGCTGTTGTTTGCGTTAAAGATTTTCAATGGGCAAACATTGGCTTGAGCTTCTAAAATCTAAACCAATCACTAGCTAGTCTTCAACCCACCACCCATGGGCCATTGGCCACTTGCAAAACTACATCACCAATCAGCAAGTAGCAGCACCAGAGACACTTACTACCGCCACTTGTTTACCAAGCCAACACCATCAATATTGACAACAAACTACATGTAACATGGGTAATCAAAAGAACCAATCTTTAAATTAGATTCTAAAACAAAAACATTTTCAGTATTTTTATTACGCCGTACGGTATGAAGTTTGACTTCTTGTTGGATGCACTTTTATTTTATTTTATAACAATGTATGCGCTTTCTTAGTGGCAATAAACATACTATAGTAAATAACTTTATACCCAGATTCCAGCTTCATATTGATTTGATTGCTGGAGCTAAATGTCCCATATTAATCCAGCAACACTAATCAGTAATCAGTAATGAGGAGCACAATCATGTACTATAGAGGTAAAATGTAATTTGTCACTTGCCTTAAAAGTTGCTTTTAAGTATGTACTTAAGTGAAGACTCACAGCATTTCACGTATTTTCAAAGGTTGCATTTTTCAATGTCTTCACAGAATGCTACTAAAAGTGGGAAAGTAGCCACGGCCAGACTTAAAACTGTGCCGTGTAATTGTCCTATGGTTTGCACTCTTCGTGGAAGGATTCCAATGTGCGGAAGTCTCGCCACGTTGGAGGCAGAGAACTGTGTAGGTAGTTGTTGCAACGCTTGCAAGGATCGCTGAACAGTGTGATGTAACTATGGAACCATGTCTAGAAACATGAACAATAAAGAATTAATAAAGATACGTCAATGATTGCAGTAGGTACATACTATGAACTAGGGCCTACGTCACGTGTAGTGTTATCTTTTTCAGTTTTAGTAGTACAAGAATTTAAATACCTAGTTGTCTTATATTGTTGGTATAGTATTAACTATTAATACTAAAAGTTGTAGAAGAATCGGAGAAGAATGTATGAAAATAATGTTATTTGCAGAGGATCTTTTGGTATGGGGAGAGGAAGAAGAGGAGGTGCAATCTCAAGTTGATGTGTGGAGTGTGGTGGCAGGAGAATATGGTCTGGTGTTTGGAAGTGGCAAGAGTGAAACAATGCTGATGACATGAGATAAAGCGAAGAATGTCAGGATTCTACTAGGACGACAGACTTTAAAGCAAGTGGAGAATTTTAAGTACCGTACATGGGGAGTTTAGTAGCCTGCGATGGAAGGATTCAACCAGAGATAGGAAGAAGGACGCAGCAAGCTGTTGGGTTATTCTAATCTATCCGAGATCTCATATGGAACAGAGAAGTACCAAAGAAGTGCAAGGTTACCATCTACCAGACCTACCTTGTTCCAATACTGACATATGCAGCAGAGACTTAGAATATGACAACAGTGGATGAGAGCCTTGTGCAGGCTGTAGATATGAAGTTTTTGAGAAACATTGCAGTGTTCTCCCCAGAAAAAAAATTCAATGGTTATTCTAAAAACATTGCCGGGTCGGTACTGTGTTCACATGGCAGAAAATTTTGAGATCCTAGATTTGATTTGGTGAGTTTTAGAGGTCTTTGAAACCCTCTTATAGTAACTTACTTTAGTTGGTTTTGTGGTAAGAGCATTTCTAATTTGATAGAAATTATAGACTATGCCTACATTATTTCTCCGGAGTATGTAGGCTATGCACAGTGTTGGGTCAGTTCTTTTTTTAAATGAACTTTTTAAAAGTTCAGTTCACAGCTCAAATAATGAACTTTAAAAAAGTTCAAGTTCTTTTAAAACCTAAAATTTTTAAAAGTTCAAGTTCGTCAAAAATATGAACGAAGTTCTTTTAAAAGTTCTTTTGTAAATTTTTTTTATTAAAATTTTGCGTAAAATGAAGAAAAACATAAATGGAAGATGTTGCATTCTGGCATAGTTACTAATGTAGGCTTACCACTGTGCTAAAAGCTTTTTAAAAAAGGTCAAGTGAGGATAATTTGATTGTACTATGGTTTGAATAGATGTTATTATCAATACAATTCACTGGTCCATAATGCAGCTAAAATGTGCACATGACAGGACATAATATAGTTCGTCTATTTTGGCTATAGCGATTTCGGAAGAGGCACGGATGGTGAAGGACACCATGACAATGGAGGTTAACACTTTGATACTGATAGGAAAAAGCGGAATCCAGGGAAGGTCGATTTTGCCCATTAAAGGGGTATGAGACAGGCATTGACCGCATGTGTTCCCACAATCACTGATATTAATTTCTTCCAAAAGAAAAAAAGGCTTAAAATTTTTCCATGGTAACACATTTTTTTTGTGTCGTTTGCGGCTCGAGACCATTATCATCCTCGTTTTCAGATTCTGATGGCACCGTGAAAAATTAACGTCAACAAAAATAATCTAACAAAACGCACGATTCCGCACAACCGGTAGCACAGACTTAAAAGCACGTGCGGCACTAGATTTCATTCAACTGTGTGAAGTGTAAACATAGTTTTCCGCTCCCCCGCCGCCCTACTCTCATATCTCATATCTCGTGTCCAATCAATGAGCAGTGCACCGACCCCAAGGCTTTTGTGGGAGGGGTAGGTGAGCGACTTGACCATCGCCATCGGGCATCGGAGTCTCCCGAAAATGAACGAAGTAACTTAGTTAGACTTCGTGAATCGTGCGGGACCTTGTCAAAATCAGCTGAACGTGCATCAACGTAGGCCTACGATGGAACAACGATTTGTTATTGTTTTTAAGCGACGACGGCGGCGAGTCGATGGCTGCTCGACGCACGGAAAGAACTTTCAAATGAACTTTCTAAAACTGAAAAGTTCGTTCTCGAAAAGAACTTTTAAAAGTTCAAGTTCATTAAAAAAAAAGAGTTAGTTCACTGAAAAGTTCGCGAAAAAAAGAACGCGTTCTCGCAAACGCGTTCTTTTTAAAAGTTCTTTCCCCAACACTGGCTATGCAAATTACTGTTACTGAAGTCCTATTGCTACAATTATTAGTAGACAGTACAACTTAAAAATGTGTTATAATAGGCCCTTATAAAGGTGATGATGTTATTTGTTCTAAGTAGTTATTATCTAGGATTTGTAGTATAGGTTAACAATTATTAGGCCCTACAACTTGAAACATTGTTGTACTTGTAGGCCTATTTGATGACTTTATTTTTATTAATTTGAAATTATTTGTCGTAACAATAATTAATAAAAACGATAAAAATACAAAAATATGTACTGTATATGCCTATACAATATAAAACTCTCTTCATTAAAATCAAATAATTTTTGCTGCCAACCCGTCACCACCACCAAAAACAGAAATTACATTTTAAAAGTGTTTTTGAAAAACTTATCTTGAAAGTTTTTTTATAGTGTTTGGGCGAATTTCATTGTGTTGCAATAGTATTGTAATACACGCCCAAAATTAAAAAAAAAAGTTTTTGAATTTGTAACAAAACGACTAATTGCACGACCCACACATGATCGAAGCATAAAAAAAAAACTAAAACAGGTTCTCCCACTACTGTCCAATAGACTTTCTTGAAAGCCTACCACGTAAGGCGTGCCCACAAAATACCAACCAAAAAAAAAAAAAACGAATCAAACAGCCAAAGATTCAAATAACTTGACAATTACTTGGAGCTAGACTGCCTAATTAAAATGATCACATTAATTAAACACACAAAGAATTAAATATATTGAAAGTTTAAATTCTAATCAAGGCTAAACCCCTCACTACCTGAGTAACAGACGTTCCTACCTAAGAATACCTAAGTGTGAACTTAGTTAGATAATAGTCAGGGTCCCTAATTAGCCCACACACTCCTCTAAACACTCACCACAATCCCACCAATATTGAGAAGTCACCACAGCCAACGAAGCCAACCCTCCACTGAAAGGCAACTTACAATGAACTAGAATTAATAATGAACTGTTCAGAAATCAAATAATATAGATGAACAAATTGGGCTATATTGATAGTCAAACAGCGTTCTCCCACTTTGAGAAATACAGCGTAAAAAAATTCCTACCTAGCTTCAGTACTGATTTCTAGCTGACGAATTCATAATTTTAGTAATATTAGTCAGATGGACAATTAGATTAATCTTAAATGATGACGTTGAAAGGAAAAGTGCCAACAATACGGCGTTTAGAAAGAGGTAATAGTACTCATCGCTTGGATTGTTCCTCTCTTCAACCGTTATCCCCTGATGCTGATGATGGATGTCTTGAATTTCCAATTGTTGTGAAGATTCCCTGCCGAAGACTGAAGTTCCAAAGGTATTACTTGACTAGAAGTTCTGTCCCGCGTTGTTCCTCGAAGTTCAGACGTATAACTTGCCTGGAAGTTCGTTTCCCACGCTGTCACTCGTAGAAATCATGATGTAGGCGAGTAATTAATTTTTTCATTGATTAAAATTATTACCTCGTCCGCCCTTAGCTTCAGTATTCTTGGTAACAATTTCTTAACATTGTAATACTTTGAAATAGTCCTTCAGCTGTCATATTTCCCTTTGACAGGATCAAATCGTAAACACCGCCATCTTTAATTGCCAATAGCATTCCCTTTCGACCTTCATTGATAATATTCAACCAATCAGTAGCCTTCAAAGTATAGACCAATCACAGAGCAGGATGTTTTTTATTCAACAATACAATTCCAGCTCCTCTGCCGCTCGAGTCAAATTGAACAATGTCGCCATTTTGAAATACGCCAAAGACAAAACCTTCGATGCCAAATCCGATTTGATTTCACTAAATAGGGGACTTTTATATTCCTTTAGCTAGCTAATAATGTTCCTCGATAATCAATACGTAATATATCTCTAGGACCAATCGTCCAGATAATTACTTCACGTAATCTAGGAAGATCAAACTTCCCTACATTGCTCCAACGATTCTCACGTATCCATTCTTCTTTGCTTGCGACTTTATCATACACGCATAACTGTGCTTAACTAACAAAACTGAAATTCAATATCGCCCCAACTGTAATATATATCAATATCGGAATGAACTGCTATCTCTTCTTTATCTAGACACTTTCAAAAACCGCTTTTCCAACTCATTCAAATCTCGTAATCTCATACACCGTTTCGCAGCTTATCAATGACTCACTTTCCTAACTTTGATTTAACTCCTTAGATATCACCAATCGGCTAACGTAGATCTCTTGATAATAACTTCTCGATGATGCACTTTTCCAACTTTACACTTCAACCAAATTAAACCCAGGATTTGTATCCCCAACACGTTCTTGCCCAATAAACTCCGGACCACCTCCTCACACACACCCGCACACACCCACAGCAAAAGCACGCGCGGCTCCTCAGCCCACACAACCACTCGGCAATACGCCTTACTCCAGACTGCGGAAATCACCCACAATGGCTACCGCCAAACAAATTGGAATTTAGGAAACTGATATTGACCAATCACAACGCCGCAAACTCCAAAGCTGTTGAAAAGTTTAATATTGATGGCGCTGGTAAGATTCACCCAAATACACCTCGTAAGCTCACAGCTGTTATTTAAATATTTGATTACATCGATAAAATCTATAATTAGATTTTTATTTATTATGGTGAAATTCAACCGAATCACATGATTCTTAATACAAACTAGAATGAAATTCCATTACGTTTCTGAATTTTTAAAAGTCCACTTTGCATTCTCAATATTTAAAATTTAAATAAATAAATTAACATTTAAAAATCTAGGTAGGTTGTCTCAATGAATAAGTTAGGCTCCTCTGTTTTGATTGAAAAATAATGATCGATTTGATGTTTTAAATTGACCTCAGACTATCAATTGATTCAAAAGGCCCAAGTCCACCAACTAGAGAGACCGTCCTGTTTCAAATTTTTTTTTGGGGGGGGGGGGGGAGTAATCTATGCCGGGCGGAATTTTTGCCCCGGGCGGGTCGCCCGGCTAACCGGCTCTGGGGAGAACACTGCATTGTAGGTAAGACTAGATGGGACCGAATACGGAATGAGGATATCCGAGATCAAGTAGGCGTGAGGAATTTAATGGAGTGGATTGGAGAGAGAAGATTAAAGTGGTTTGGACATGTCAAAAGGATGGAAGGAGCGAGATTACCGAGAAGGATGATGAAATTGGAAATTCCAGGTAGGAGACCAAGGGGCAGACCATGACAACAATGGCAGAATAGTGTGAGAAAGGATGTAGAACAGCGAGGAGGAGACTGGAATGTGGTGGAAGGAGAGGAGTGGTGGCAGGACAGAAGAAGATGGAGAGGCCTGTCTTCAATGCCGACCCAACGCAGAGTTGGACGTGGCAACAGATAATGATGATGACTTCAAACTTCTCAATTATATTTTTAACTAGGAAGCTTCGCAAACGTTTTTTCAGGCGCGTTGTTGGATGAGCGTAATTGTTTAAAAACGAAAAAAAGCGTAAAATTGCGATTTTTATGAGAAATAATTTTTCGATTACGCTCAAATTTCACACGAATATATAAATTTATAAAATTAAGGTTCTGTGAAAAAATCATTGCAATCGAATAAAGCATGTCGGTGTTACAAGTCAAAGAAATTTTAAAAATCGAAAAAAATCATAAAATTGCGATTCACGAGAAAAAATTTTTTCGTTTCCCGCCAAATTCCATGCGTATAAAAATTTCACAAAACTAAGGTTCTGAAAAAAAAACATTACAATGGATAAAGATGAGGTTTTAAAGTAGCAGAATTTAAAAAAATAAAAAAAAATGTAAAATTGCAATTTTCATAAAAAATAATTTTTTGATTACGTCATTTTTCCCCGAATATTTTCAGAAAAAAAGGTTCTGTGAAAAAATCATTACAACGAATAAAAATGTAGATTTTATTCGTGGGAAGAAATTTTTTAAAAACAAAAAAATCTAAAATTGCGTTTTTATGAGAAATAATTTTTCGATTGCGCTCAAAAAGATGGCGTTTTTTAAAGTTCAGAGTTTTCGAAGGCCTCCATAAAATTTTTTTGCAATTGGAGTAAGGGTTTTTAGCCGGATCGTGTTAAGAGACAAAAAATACAAAGAAAAAAAATACAAAAAAAGAAAGAAAGAAAGAAAAAAAAACATTCCGGATTATTTTCTCCAGTGTAGTGAAATGGAATCTTCGCTTCGCTCATCCAATTATTGTGCGCATTTATTTTTATGTAGGCCTAATAGGAACTAATTGTGTTCAGTTGTCCTTAGTAAATCAGTTTTTATAACTGAAAAGTGAAAAGGATAGACATTAATAAATAAATAAAAAAACACAAGAAAAAAATATTTTATATTGGTCTTTCTTATTTTTGTATTTCCAGTGGTGGGTAAGTTCCTGCCCAAAAAAAATAAAATAAAGTTTTTTTGCAATGTTAAAAAAACTTTGGGTTGCCGTTTGATAATAAACATCCCAATATTTTCCCGAAAAACAAACGTAATCCAGGCTTCCCCAATTTATTACCTATTTTCGATAATAAATAGTTTTTCCCTTTTCCCAAATTTTTTAAATTAACCCCCGCTCGGCAGAACTTTTAAAATATCTCATCAAAACAATTCTTTTTTTTGAAAAATTGTCCCCCAAAAAGATCTACAACACGCGTAAGGCACAAAGTTTTATGCGCAACGCATTTCCCCTGCCCTGCTGCAGTGAAGAAAACTTGCATGGCATGCAAGTGTTGCCGGGCGGCTTCACTCGCCGCGCCTGCAGGCGTCGATTGCTCAAATTTTGCCTTGTCACAATCGATGTTTTTAGTATGCCCCTCAAAGGGCAAAAAAGCACTACGGACGAATTTCATAGTTTTAAGATTTTTGGTGGGGCTAAAGCCCACCAGCCTCATCCCTGGATATTCCACTATATTAGGTGATCCCTGGAGTGCAGTGAGAGTGGACCATTAACTATCTATGAATATGATTCATCTTGGGGTAGTTTAATCGCTGATTCTACTCACCATAAACGAGCGAACGGGAAGCTGGGGAAAGAGGGGGGTAAAAATGTGCATGGCGGCGTGTGCATTCTCGGTGACCTTACAAAAGACTTTGTGTCGCGACTCGGTCCACAGGTCAAGAGTCTCATCGTGACCTTTGACCACCACCCACCGTCATCAGGCCTTTGAACGCCACCACAGCTTTCAGGATCCGACCAAGAGTGATCTGTAAACAAATAACAATACAACATGGTTAGAGACAGTGAGGGTAACAAGATTTTGATAAAAGTGAGACTAAAGATTTATTTGATTTAAAGGAAAATACTAAAATAGACTGGAGATACACAGAAAAACTTTATTAATTCATCAATCTCATGAGCCTATGGCGCAAACAAGCGCTGTGCTGGGTAGGGAAGAGCAAAAGCCTGTACTTTCTTTCATACTTGTAGGCCTATACAATCTTGGCTATCAGCGCAAGTACAATCTACCTACACATGTATGTTTGGTTTTGGATAGCTTAATAATTTTTTTTTGAATATTATATTATGTTTAGTAGTGTTCAACCTATAGGAAGATCACAGTAAAAACAAGGGGTAGAAAGAAAGACCTCAGCCCCAAACTTTTGGACAGCCGGTGGTCGGTCGCACACAACATAATACTACATTCGTTTATTGTTGGATGAGCGTAGTGAGCGAAGCGAAGATTCCATTTCACTACACTGGAGAAAAAAATCCGGAGTGTTTTTTAATCTTTTTTTTTCTGTATTTTTGTGTGTCTGTTAACACGATTCCGGTTAAACCGATACTCCAATTGCGATGAAATTTTATGGAGGCCTTCGAAATCTCTGAACCAAGAGCTGCAACGTTTTTGAGCGCAATCGAAAAATTATTTCTCATGAAAATCGCAATTTTACGATTTTTTTCGATTTAAAAAAAAATTCTTCAGCTTATAATTCACCTACATGCTTTATCCGATTTTAATGATTTTTTCACAGAACCTTAATTTTATGGATTTTCAATTTAGGTATTCCTGTGAAATTTGAGCGCAATCAAAAAACTATTTCTCATGAAAATCAAAATTTTACGTTTATTTTTTTAACAATTATTTGACTGATAACACTTGCATGCTTAACCCTATTGTAATGATTTTTTCACAGAACCTTAATTTTATAAATTAATATATTCGTGTAACATACGTGTGCAATCGAATAATTATTTCTTATGAAAATTTCAATATTACGATTTTTTCATTTTTTAAAATAAGATTTATTAAAAAAAATTAAAATTTTAGTTAATTTTTTATTTAATTTAATTTAATTTTAAAAAAATCTTCAACTTAGTAATGATTTTTTCACAGAACAACAGAAAATCCGCATAACACATGGCAGCTCAATGCACCAATTACGCTCATCCAACAACGCGGCGGGACTTAAGCGTTTTCCTAGTTTTTAGAGAAACAGTTAACGTGTAGGGCCTTCACCCATAAAAATACGTGTACACTGTCCCACCCCAAGTGCTGAATAGCCACACCAGCTATGTTAAATTAATTTGATGAAGTTACAAAATCTAGGCCTACTTAGAAGAGGGTGGTTTTTGTTTTGTTTTTAAAACGTCTCTTTTAATGCACTAAGGCTATTCGAGACGATGACTGGTGATAGATGACGATGAAGGACGATTAAAAAATAAACATGCCTGAAGTTATGCGGGATTCAAACCCATGTCTTTGTAGAGCCACACGCTTCGGACCAGCTCCCTAATCGTATGCCACCGCAGACGTTTCTAGGCCTACTTAGCTCACCTTTTATAATAACTAGATGCTAATAAATTGCAATTGCAGTTCATCTGTTAATTTAATATAAGAGATTGGAGTACCTACTACTACCTACAATATGACAAAAAAAAGAAACGCATCATTGAAAATTGAATCATTACATTTTGCTAGAATTATACGATTGTTAGTAAGTCACACAAGAGCGTATTCCGAATCTGCTGCGGCTGCAGCATTAAGAAGTGGGGGTAAAAGCACATGAAGCATTTAGATTTGGAACGGTCTGCATCATATTAAATGGCAGACTGTCTAGCTCCCTGGCTGTCAGAATCCATGGATAGTTAATTATTCGAGAACTGATCACAATGACCACTTGCTAGGCCAAAACGTTGTTTAGTTATAGGATTGTGGATGAGGATAAAAACAGACTTTCACGAAATCCACTCAATTTCTCCTGACATAAATTGGAAAATTGGTGGTAAATTCTCAATCTGAAACGTTCTGGCCCCAGCGTCGTGTTTGAATCACGCGTCCAACCCATTGTTAGTGTGGGAAGAAGGCTTAATTAATGGTTATTTAATTGATAATTTCATCAACAATTATTTCCAGCCTAAAACTATTTGAACATTGAACTACAGGAAACTATGGCATCATTTAAAATTTTAGCCACAATCGACTGCTTTAAAACGGAACAAGTTAATTCTGCTTGTATTGTTGTACGTTCCTGTATTGGTATGACGAGATATAATGTACTGATATGTAATGTTACTGATGTAGGCCTATCAATTAATTAACTGAACTGAACTGAAAATACATTTTGTTGAAGAATATACCTAGGCCTAGGTATAACTAATTTTAAAACTTACATAGGGCCTGTTGTTGTTCATAATTTCTTTGCCAAGCATTTGATTTGATTGATTGAAATTAAATGTTCAAACTTATTTACAGAGAAGCACCAGGATTTATTTGAAAATATTCTAAGAACAGGTAGGTACCTACTCATAAAATTCCTTTCAAAGAACATGTTCATATCAGCAACCAAGGGGTTATGAACTTATTTATTTTCCCATGTAGGGTACCATATTTATATTTTATATACGATCCACATAGTACCCTTTTGAGTCCAGTTTCTTGGAAATTACATAAATAAAGAAGCAGAAAAATACCTTCAGATCACTCTAGGAAGTAGCAACACTGCAAGTTTCACTCCTATAAATCTCCCAAGATATCAATTATTAAATTGGTTTTAAATTGTTTTGTTTTTTTCTGAATTGGTCTTCACAGTAGTTATCCTTTGTTGTTGATGGTACTGTATAGAAGGCTAACTGGTCTACAACATTAACTGGTAAAGCCTATCCCTATAGTATCTACAGATGAATGTTATAAAGTGGTACTTTACCGATACCTGAAGCACAGCATTAGTAGCAAATGGTCTTGACACACTAACAGTCATATCTGGAAATAGTCGGTCTACGGTAGCAATTACGTTGTCCACAGTTCTGAAAAATTAACAATGTACATAGGCCTATGTCAAATAGATACATTTCATGGAGGGGGGAATGGCATAGGCCTAGTTTTGAATTAATACATTCATTTGTATTCATATTGAGCAAGTACGTCTATTAGTATGGGTACGGAATGAAGAACTGAAGACCGATAGAGAAGAAAAAATGAGAGTTGTATGGGAGCCTAATTGAAGAATTATTATTGGATGAGCGAAGCGAAGGGTTCAATTTCACTGACCCCCTAACAAATTAGCGTGGGTGTTTTTGTTTTTTTTTGTTTGTTTTTTTTTTGTCTGTTTGTTCCCTCTCTACCGGGCAAACGGTATATGCGATCTTGATGAAAATTGGAGGGGACCTTCGAAATCTCTGAACTTAGATCTGCCACATTTTTGGGTACAACCGAAGAGATATTTCTCATGAATATCATACTTTTACGATTTTTTAAAAATTTTTAGTGTGATATTTTTGTTACATTTGGGCCAATTCTGACCAAACGGGTGGGGCTACAACGTTCATATTTTACATGGACATTAAGGTTATAGTGATGTAGTAGGCCTACCGGTACCTTTTGAAAAAAAAAGTTGAAAAAGAGCCAGTATCCATGGAATAAAGGTTTTAATGTGTGTTTTTTGAGGTTTATAATAACAATTAACAAGTAACAATAGAAACTTGACAACAATCACCTACAATGCATTCAAAAAGCACTTGCAAAAGTAAAGAGATCCCACGCAAACTAAAAACTTACCAAAAAGCTCATCCATCAACGCGACTAAAAAAAGCGTACGCGAAGCGGCCTAGTTACTTAGGATATATTTTAATTTCTGGCCAACAGCTAATACACAAAACTAATCTTGCTGAATGATGCTAGGTAGGCCTACGTATAATGCCTACAATTTAGACAATCACTTACTGAGGCGGAACATTGTGGCTACTTGTGGTTGTCCTTCTTCGTTTTGCACTGTTAGAGTTGATATAAGATCTCTTCAGAGAATTTTGGCCAAACAACGTGACAGCATAGTTGCTATATTCGTGCACCTGCAACACAAACAAGGAAATTAATTACATTTAGAGGTAGGATGACTTCGGGTAGGCCTACCCGAAACCGGTTTGGAACCGGTTCTATTTTCAACCTAAAAGTTGCCAAGGGTCTAGGCACAGACGAGAATAAATGAGCCAGAAACACCCGTGTTGCAAATTCTTAGGCCTAGGCCTAGGCTCTATGAATGTTGCGTCACAATTTTGACCTAGGCTTAGCCTAGGCCCATGTGTTGTGTTATAATAACATTGCAGAACTTGTTAATAACATTTTAATCATATACTTATTCTATTTTTCACGTTTAAGATCACATAATCCAAACTTTATGAACGAAAACGAAAGCAAACAATCTTGTAGGCCATTGTTTGTTCAACTGTTCTCACTTAGCAGTTCTTACAATGTCTGGGGCCCCCTATCGAAATTCGAATCGATTATCGCCCCGCCCATGTTTCAATCGAAATTAGCCCGCGCAGATTCAAATTTACGAAAATTGAGAAAGAAAAATATGTGTAGGTGTGAGGGTGGATCCGGTTCCGGATTTTTCGACCCGAAGTCATCCCTATTTAGAGGTAATTATTACTTTTATTGCTCATTCATGTGGCACATTTGGGCATTAGTCATGTTCATTTTACAGCAGATATGGCAAAACTACGGTAAGATTACTGTAGCCTTCAGGTACCAGGTTTATTGGCAACTCTGAGAGTTTATTTAAACTGAGAAACAAGTTACCCACATTTTCAATATGATACATTGTGCCAATCTTCATCAGTCCAGTGACCTTGATTAAATATTTATTGGATGCCGCGAAAGCGGCGAAACATGACTAGAAGGGGTGAGGGTCAATGGTTATGGGTACGGCCAAGGGAAATAAATATGTACAACTCAATTATGACACACCACACCTATTAAAGGAAGCGAGTTTAATTCTATAGGCCTAGTAAAACTATAAACAACTGCTGCCGTAATAAAGTAACAGTCCTAATAACAGACCCCTAACTTTTTTTGGCAGAAAATACTTACAAAATTTGTTGTGGGAATGTTCTCTCCATAGCAACCAATAGTGTTGTAAGCCTTGAAATATTTCAAGCCTCCGTGAAATATTTCACAAGTGATAAAATATAAATAAATATAAAAATAGGTACCGGTACATATTAACAATATTTGTTTATAAATTAAGTAGTAAAATAAAATGATATTTATGATCTTAAAGGAAACAATGTCAACATGTAAATATAAAAGAAAGGCACAATTTTACATAGGCCTATATAAGGAAATACAAAGAGTTTAAATTGTCCTTGTTTAATATTTCCATATTTTTATTCTTCAACTAACCTAGGCCTACTGTACTGCTGTACTACAGAATGACTCCACGCCACGTCAACATACCTTACCGTACATAGTTGGAGAAAAGAATGCTTGCCATAGCAATAAAATTCTCATAGGCTAGTCAATGTTACATGTAGGCCTAAAGCTTACGTGATGTAAAATATGGTGACATTACCATCAGGAGGTATATTTTAAAGGCAGTGAAATTTAAATTTAAATATTTCATGAAATATTTCACAAAAATAAATTTCATGAAATTTTACAACACTAGAGAACCAAGCAACAGTGAACATAATCTGTGAAATTTTTGTATAATTAGTAGCCCATTTGGGCTGTGCCTACCTTGTCTGTCCATTTGTAGCTATTAACCAACTCTGCATACAGTGCTTGTCTATCTTGAGTGCTTTCCTGACTCAGAAAAGTTGTATTCCCCAAATTGAATGGCCCTGGTGGTGGCGTTAGGATATTAACAGCTTGTTCAACATCCCTGAAATAGAAAGTAGGTTTGGTAAGTAGGCTTACGATGATGGCTCTAGCAACAGTTGACAAGTTTGGCCCACTAGGCCTAGTATTGGAGATATTGCACTGCACTACTAGGCGGACTAGGCCTAATGTAAGGTAGGCCTACTTCTTCTGTTGGTATGGACCGGTTTTTTACCACTGTTATTTTTTCAATAAAAACACTGAAAAACAACTACCGGTAAGTAGTTTTGTAACGAAAAGGATTTCGGGTGCGCTCTTATCGATTATATTCTAGAACTAGCGCGGCGCACTGTAGCCAGCGGAAAGTTCGGCTAACCTAACGCAAGTAGTTTTGTAAAACCGGTCCATACCAAGAACCAACCAAAGAAGTTCCTAATGTAAAAGTATGGCCTAGGCCTAGGTGCTCTGGTCTGTGTCACTTCTTCCCTAGCTGCCTAGTAGCCTGGTAGCCCCTAGTCCCCATGGCTTCGGAGTCCTCTAGGCCTAGGCCTATATCTTAGCCTATAGGCCTAAGTAAATTGTGAGGTGTGTATGCAGGGAATGGCCAAACCACGAGTAGGCTGGGTCGTCGTCGGGGAATCCCCTTCCCTTTGACTACCTCCGCGACGGCGACGACAATGACAACACGGACGGACGATGACACAGACGGAGACGACCACGACGTGGGGGAACCCCTGCCCTCCCCATACGCTTGTGGCTGGTTCTGACCAGCACAAACCTGTCCCACCCCTTGTCCTCCCGCGTCATCCCTTACGCTCCTCCCTTCGTCTCGATTAGCCAATTTGCATAAATATGAGACGTTAAGCAATATCCAATCAATTAAATAATTGAGCGGTGTTACTTAACTTACATGGTTTGTGGAGTGTTTTAACTTTTAAGTCAGCGCACGTTCATTTGAGTACGTTTTTAGGTCATTTGAAAGGTTTGTGTTGATTGACATATTATGTTGATGTTTACGTTGTGAGTGAGTGTGTTGTATGTCAGCTGGAGCGACAGCGGGGTGGGGGAATTATGTATTGTAGTGTTGGCAACTAAATCCATTCCCAGGGATTGGGAGGCAACGCTCCTCCATCAGTTGTGCATCAAATTTCATTTTGGAATTCATAGTAGTTGATGGCACTGGTTTAGGCTACATTTGAGCTCGAAGATGGCTGCGTGTGGAAGAGATAGTGGGTAGTGGGAGTGGTTGATTGTTACCAGTTGTTAGTGTGTGTATTTTGTAAACACTTGTGTGCGCCTGTTTAAAAATGATTTAAAATTGCTCTGTTACGGTTCTTCTGGTGTTTCTTCAACAAAAACGGATTAAACATCGTTAGGTAGCCCTAACCCTTCACTTTTACCTCTAAGTAGGAAGAGGCAAAATGAAAGATTCCATTAGCTGTATTAAGGATGTGCGAGTCGCGCGCAGACAGCAGCGATGCGCTAACACAAACTTCCAGTTTACCATTTTTTGTTGAGCTCCAAACATAAGGAATGTGGCCCACAAAGTAATCATTCCCTAGGGAATTTTATTCCCTTTCTTATGGTTATCGTATTTTTTCGATACTAAAATCCATGTTTAACGTGCCGCATTTTAAAGTTTGCAATGTGTTCGGTTAATTATAGTTATTTAACGGTATGTTTTGTATTTTTGAATATACACAGTTACAAAACACACCAAATGTAGGCGAGTGAATTCTGCGGGTCATGAAGTTGTTGCTATGTTGATAACTCATTTAATCTCTTTTAAAACAAAAGGCAACTGTTTTGTGCGTGTTTGCTTGGAGAGTGTCTCCACGCGGTGGCAGTTTCATGAAGCTTTGCTTCTTCTTCTCCGCGGGCGGAGGGGAGGACAACAGTCGAGCGAGCGAGGGTTTCGCTGGAGCTCACACAGGCAGGTGGAATGGCCTGCCAGCCGTAAGGGGAGAAAGTGTGTCCTCGGGGCACAGGCGAGACCTGTTTTGTCAACACCGTACAATAACAACAGACTGACATCCTTTATTCATTCTATAACAGATTGACAATTTTGTTTTGCTTGGACTGGGAGTCTAGTACCACACCACGAATGATGTGATTGGGAACTAGTAATAAGGTGTATCATCATGATAATGTTTCTCGGTGCTACTTGCTTTACGTCCTTATTACTGTAATCATACTATTCCGATCGATGAGTGGACAATTTAGCCAGCGTAGTTGGCCGCGGACGATTAGGCGCAGTATAGAAAACCGCAGTCTCTGCTCGTTCCTGGTTCGAATCCTGACTAGGGCGTGGATCTCATGTGACGTTTTTCCTCTTCATAATCACCCACTCATCGTCTAGATTAGCATCGGTGCAAAAATATGAGGCGTAAAGCAACAAAAAAATGAAGGGCAATTACAAACAAAACATGCCTTGAATGTGGCACTCAGGCATGCCTCAGGACCTGTGCCCCAATAATATGATCCATCGCGGACGGCTAGCAGTAGAATATTAATAATAATAATAATAATAATAATAATAATAATAATAATAATAATAATAATAATAATAATAATAATAATAATATATTATTTTTATTATAATACACAGTGAATAACAAGGAATAATAATAAAACACATGACTTGGCGAGCAATTGTAAGTATTAGCAAATAGCAATATTCATTTTTTGTTAATTACTATACTTTCTACGTGCAATATATTTTCGTGGACGATTCACTCGCTATAATAAAATAAATGTACGGCTTTGCTTCCAAGGTTACTTGAAATGTTTTCTGTAAACGGTTTTCTATTTCTGGCTATTATTCAGAGATGAGAAAATTCTTCTAACCTGCAATGAAAAAAGTTACCATAAAATAATAAGTAATTTATAATGCCATTACTATTAGACGTAATGCCACAATCAATAGATATCTTCAACCATATTATTACAATGTGTTCTTACTATATTTTAACTGAGGTGGTGATTACCATACAATTGGTTGTGGGCTGTCTTCGTCAGGGGCGCCGGATTTTGAAAATTCCGAGGGGTGCTCAACTTCGTGGAGAATGGACCAAGCACGGGGGTTTGGGGGCAGAGCCCCCAACATCAGCGCCGCAGGCCAAAATTTTGAAAATCACGTTTTTTGGTGCATTTAGTGCGTTTTAGGCAAAAATAGGGGGCTGGATGCAATACCGAAATACTGTAGTTTTTATACCGCAAAACTAGAAAACTACCAACAAGAGAATTGGAACACCAACGAGATAGATCATCATGTTACCAAAATAATGCAATTCCTTACAGTAAAAAACTAGAAAACCGTAAAAAAAATATGGAAGTGCGAGATAGACCATGACAGTTACAACAATCGAATATGCATATCATTACGTTCGCGATCGCGTCCAACAATCATGAGCCTTCCTGCATGACTCAAGTGAGTTTGAAGTTTGACTAGCTCTAGCAAAATATTTCAAAATGCAAAAACATTGTTTTAATCTCTTTGATTGCTTCCAAGTGAAAAATAGAAACATTTTTTTTTTTTTTTAATACTCAAAACTTAGATAGTTATAGGCCTAACTTTTATTTTAGTCAGGATTTTTGGAGGGTGCTGCGCACCCCTCGAAACAATCTGAGGGGTGCTTCAGCCCCTGAGCACCCACATAATCGGCGACCCTGGTCTTCGTCCGAATCTTTTTGTTCCAGATTTACAGTTTGTTGCATGTGCTTCTGTTTGCGTTTAGCGCATTGTGATTCGGTTTTAGTTATTTGCATTCTGAATGTACGGAGGATCACGAATTGTGAGACCCCTCGGTAAACGTGGTCGGCTATTTCGGGCAAAACACATTCCATAGAACTGGCTGATTTTGGCAGCATATTTGACGCCCAAAAATCTCGGTTTCGATGAATAGTTGAATACGTGTTATCTAAAAATAAAAACCACATTATCGTGATGTATAACACTGTACTAGACAACAATATACACAAAATCAGTCGAACCCATATGCATATTTTTAGAAACCACGAACCCAAATCTGGGCCTTTATCAGTCACCCATATTTACTATACTTTACTCGTCTCAATTACGGGTGTGTGTACGTTGTTCATGCATCGAATGTCCAGATTTCAATAATAACAGCGTAAAGTGAGTACTGAGTAGTGACAACAACAATCACCATTATCTTAGAATAGAATAATGGTAAAATAAAATGTTATGAAGTAGCAATTCATTCTTCTTGTTCGTATGCATCAATTGATGTTGCGATTACTGCAACGAATGTAGTGATTTCGAGGCCAAACCCGATTTTACACAATTCTGGCTTAGGTACTGAAAAGTATACTAAATTCCGCGTTATTTCCACGTTATTACGCTATTTTTGTTTAAAAACGAGCATCTAGAAAATAGTGTTGAGTATTTAATTATTCACACAAAACTAACAGAATCTGTAGTATGGTGGTGTACTGACAAACTTTGTTTTAAAAACAAAAGTGATTTTATAGACCATGGCGGATGGATGGAGGTGCGTCTGTTATATTGCACCTGTTTTCGAGCAACATTCAACAAGTAATTATGATGGTGTTTTGTTATAAATAAAATTGATTTCGTTTCACTGTTATTGACAGAAGTTAGAATGTAAGCACAGAAGTTATTTGGCTAGTGCGTTTTAAATTTGCTACATTTTATATTGTTCTAATACAAATTTGATATTTCTCGATTTGTTTGGTCGGGAAACACTCCCGGCGGACTTTTTTAATTTCTGAATTGTAGTAAATAATTACAAATTTGATAATTTTGTAAATTAAATAATACACAGTTGCCTTCCCTTACCTTTGGATGAGCACAGGATGTGACGAAATGTGATTTTCAGTGTAGCCTTTCACAACTTCCACGTTTTACTTGTAAACTATATGAATCAGCAAATTTGCATCTTGTTCATTTTCGTTGACACTTATTAGGTTAGATTTGTTTCGTGATCTGGCCCATGCGGCAAGTCTGATTTGAGATCTGGCTTTTGCCAAGTTAGGTGCGCTTTTCGCGAACGCGCCCTTGAACGACCCATTATGAATTCGGTGTATTTCCCCTATTTACAAATTATTCGCAAAAACATTATATACATATGATTTCAAAACTAGTAACTAAATAACAGCGATAACAAGATAAATTGTGTTATCAGTATCACCCATAAGTTCATAACCACGACACACTATTCACTACGATCCTTCCTGCAATAGCAGGATGCCATATTTATCGTATAGATTCCCGGAATTAGCCTTTGTTTTTCAACGCCTCCCTCCCCCCTACCCAGTTCTCACACACTCATTTGTCCCTCTTACTGGTCGCTACGTGCTGGCGTATGGTACTCTGATTTGGGAGGTTACAAGGTCGATTTCCACCACATTAAATCAATCGCAATGCAATGTTTTTACCTCTTCCACCTACACCATGTCAATCACACTAGATGGAAGGTAGTTGAATGCCTGAATTATTATATTATATATTTTTAAAACTACTTGTAGCGATCGGTGCCAGCAAAAAAGGCTCTGAAGTATGTCTTTTCGTCATATCTTACCTCACTCATCCTTTCTTGTCCTATTTTTTTTATAGCTTGCTACATACTAACATATTATGCACCAGCCCTTCTTGCGAACTGGATCACCCTCAATTCCCCCTAATATATGCATAGATGAAAGATTATAAAATTAATTATAAATGTGTTTCTCTAGCGGACACCATTTGTGCCCTAAACGCCCACCCAAAAAATGAGACGTTATGCCCAATTATCGTCATCACCAACCCTCCGAGCCATGCCCCAACCCTAACTGACCCCCCCCCCCAATCCCATGATGGATTCCCTTATGACAACCCCGGCGATGTGCAATCGTTCTAATTCGGGTACGGATTTCATGTAACGTTTTTCCCATCTCCATAATCACCACTCATCGTCTCGTTTAGCCTCGTTGCAAAAATAAGAAACATAAAGCCCAAATATAATCATAATCTAGCGTACATATTGTGTAGGCCTATAAGGGCGGTCGAAGGGAAAAGCACGTATACTCGGGAAAGGGAAACAAAATAACATACCATTATATGGTAAATATTAATAATAATAATCAATGATCTTGTAATATGTCAATAATTTTTCGTTGGAAATCTGTCCAGAGACAACTTAGAGACTTTGTCAAGCGATTGTGGTATTTGGATAAATGGGGTGGAATGTTTCGATGGCTGTTAGTATGACTAAAACCCAGCAACGAGCCCAGCAATTGCATGAGTTAGTAAAACCTTGGAAAACCTTCAGCCTTCAGTCAGGATTACCGGTAGCGAGTATCGAGCAAGCGACCTTCAAAATTCAAGCCTCGTGCGCTACGCAGTGAGCCATCTCTGTCGGTAATCATGTAATAGGTTCAAACGATTAGTTATTGATCACTCTGAATCAAACACAGCTTGAATGCCAACATAAATATCTTATTCTTCCAAAACGCTGGTTCTCAGGTTTCGGAATAAAGAAACAACGATACTAATATAAAAAGAATAAGAGACAAAACTAAAAAGAATCGTCAAGATGGAAACTGCGGCTGTAAATAGTCACATTTGTACTTGATTGATGGTGAGGGTGGCAATGCGATACGTTTAGGTGGGGATGTGAAGTAGGACTTGTTCCCTATCTCGCTCCTTCTAACAGTAACAAAAATACTTCCTGGTTATATTCTCCTCCCCCCACCCCACCCCCCTCCCGCCGCCGCAAAACACTTCTCAACACTGCAAGTGGTTTCGGCGGCAAAGGATGGGTCGGTCTTTTCAATGCCAACACCGCCAAAACATCTTTCTCTCTCGATCTCTCGCTCGCTCCCCGTCCCACCTTCCCCTCAAGAGTTGGAATTGTCATAGCAAGCAATCTCGGAGAGCGCGTGAAAGAAACGGACGTAGTGTCTCCTTCAACGTCCAATCTCAGACTGAACAATCCCTCGAGCGAGCAGGTATAAAAACCCAGGACCTTTTTGACGACGCAGAACCTTAAGACCTAAGCTTTACGTCCATCGTCTACGGCCACACTGACTTGACCTGGCACCAAGGCCGCCAGGCTTGGGTTGGGGCTCCCCTAGGCCGGCATCTTTGCCTAGGCTAGGCTAGGCCTAGGCCCTAGGATAGGAGGCCCTACTCATAACCTCACTTTTTAAAAACGCAGTGCTTTGGCTACGCCTACTGAACCTACGGGCTGGCCTACTCACCTTAGATTTGTGTTAACAGTACTAAGAAGTTCCTGCAGTTCAATTAGGAACTTCGATTCCTTTCCGTCTTCTCCATGCTCAGCTCTTATTCCATTTCCAAGTGTGTCGAAAACATGGCCAACACTTGATCGAAGAACTTTCACAGCATTCAAAGCTTGGTATAGAGATTCTACTGACAACATTGCAAGGCCAGCCTACGACTGGTATAATTGAATATTATGTTACCTGACGAAAATTAAATAGTTTTAGACGTTAAAATCCCATAGCATAGCTAGCTCTAGCCTAAATTTTATTTACAGATCAACTCGAACTTTGTTTATAGTGGCAATGACGATGACAAGTGTTACGAGGATGCCAACGTAACCGCTTGATGATGAACGCGACGCTTTCTTGCATGATTTTGGACTAGTTATGTTGGCGTCAGTGGCTCTGACAAATATATCGATAGATCGAAAAAAGTTTTACCGTGGGGGAAATTTGAAAACGTGAGTAAATGACACGCAGAACATGTAATTTAACTAGGAAAACGCTTAAGTCCCGCCGCGTTGTTGGATGAGCGTAATTGGTGCATTGAGCTACCATGTGTTATATGGATTTTCTGTTGTTCTGTGAAAAATCATTACTTAGTTGAAGATTTTTTTTAAATTTATTTAAATTTAATGAAAAATAAACTTTAATCTTAATTTTTTTAATTAATCGTAATTTAAAAAAGAAAAAATCGTAAATTTTCGATTTTCATAAGAAATAGTTATTCGATTGTGCTCAAATTTCACAAGAATATCTTAATTCATAAAATTATGGTTCTGTGAAAAAATCATCAAAATCGGATAAAGCATGTAGGTGTTATAAGTCGAAGAAATTTTAAAAAATCGAAAAAAATCGTAAAATTGCGATTTTGATGAGAAATAATTTTCCGATTGTGCTCAAAAACGTGGCAGTTCTAAGTTCAGAGATTTCGAAGACCTCCATAAAATTTCATCGCAATCGGATTATCGGTTTAGCCGGAATCGTGTTAACAAACAGACAAAAATACAGAAAAAAAAAAAAAAAAAAAAAAAAACATTCCGGATTTTTTTCTCCAGTGTAGTGAAATGGAATCTTCGCTCCGCTCGCTACGCTCGCTACGCTCATCCAATAATTAGGCTATTGTAATTAAGAGAATTAATTGCTTATATTTTTTATTGTTTGATTATTCCTGTAGATTGACATAACTCTTATAGAAGCTACAAACCAAGCTAAAAACCTTTTATATTTTTCAAAATAGGCTAAATAATGTTGTGTAATGATGCAAATTGCAAATACAAAAAATGTAATCTCGATTTCAAATTCTATGCAATGTGATCGTCAAAGATGTGATTGTGCAACAAAACTAATTGTGAAATCTTGTGTTTAACAAGACAGAAAACTTACAGTTACGTTACCTCTGTTACTGTTGGAGGTATTCGTCTGAACATTTTCTAGCCTACAGACAAAAACATAGACGATAGCACAGAAGCTACACACAATGTTTAGATAAATATAACTTAGTAACACTTAGTTACTTTCTAATATTTTGAAATAAGTTAAATTGGTGAGCATTAATAAAAACATGTCTGCAATCAGCTTTTGTCCAGTAAGCTTGTATCCAGTGTCCAGTAATTATTATTATTATTATTATTATTATTATTATTCGCTGAATAGGATTGACATACAATAAATAGATCTACTTAGATCTACACAATACACAACAAGAATAATACATTATTCAATATTCCCTTTATTTTGATCTATTATAAGTGGGGCTCTATAAATATATTTTGTTCTAGAATATGTGCGTTGAACTTTAAAGAAACGAGAACAATCGATAAACATGCCATTAGTGCGTCAATTTCGTTTTGAGTATGTGGACGCGTCTCCTATAATTTGTACCAAACTCTCACTCCCCCTTATGAAATATTTGTGATGCCCTATCCTGTGTGCGAGCGCCCTACCGACCGACCAGGCCTCTCGCCGATCAATATTGCTGTCGAGTCGGAGAGAGGTGAACGCGTGTGTTACAAGCGATTCACCCTCGCTCGTGCCGTCGGCAATGTATGACCTCATCAAGAATATCTGTTTAGTGCTTTTAATAAACCTCAGCTACACAACAGGTAAGGGCAACAAGTCATTGTTATCTTCAAGTGTCGAACGGGAGACATTTTTAGACACCTTCTTCTCCGAGTCAATAAGGTGTCTATACACACACTCGGTTTTCAACGCTGAAATGATGTCGGTGCAATCTTTAATAAAAAAGCAAACATTAAGAGCAACAATATTTACTACGTTGCAATGTATTGTGTTCGTTTTTCTATCATTTTGCAACAATTCATTCGTCAATACAATAAACCGCTGTCTATAATAAGTAACACATTGAAAAGAAAGACACATTGTATATAACACATTTGTTCTAAGGATCGTATCGTGCAGCATTAATTATTTACAAAACTCTTTATGTTCTAAGAATGTTCAAATAGTTAGTCTTATCTTTGTTGTTATATTATTATCTACAATTTATTTTTTTAAATTGGAAAGTATATAAATTGCGTTTTAACATGCTGTATAGATTATTTGGCTGTAAAAGAACGTATACGGTATATACATATTGCTGTTATTAGTTGGGCTCTTTGGGGAAACTTGTGTGTTATATTTTTGAAGGATGCTATTCGAGACGTTGCGTGGGTGATGTTCTCCTTTGTAAATCACTTTGTTCAAGAAAGAAAGAAAGAAAGAAAGAAAGAAAGGAAGGAAGAAAGAAAGAAAGAAAGAAAGAAAGAAAGAAAGAAAGAAAGAAAGAAAGAAAGAAAGAAAGAAAGAAAGAAAGAAAGTAAGAAAGAAAGATTAATTTAATAACGATACATAATCATTTTAGTATGAGGTGGCGAAGGTTATGAAACTTCTTTGTGACAGAAAGGATAATATTATATTATGTGATATATTTAATGTAGGCCCAACCCATAATGAATGCTTGCTCAAGCAGTAAGTTAAGCTTCGTCAAGTTTAAAATAATGACTTGTAATAATTAGGTATCAAAGATCGCCTATAAGCATCATCTATATGTCTTTCCGTCTGTGCGTGTGCGTCTCACGAATAGAACCAAACATGGCCTCCGATTGACATGCGTTTTATTCTGTTAAATTTTCCCTTCAACAAAGATGGGTTTTGGTGACCCTGGGGTCAATGGAGAGGGACTATTATTGTTTAAAAGTGGAATTTCTCTTAAAATTAGCCCCTCCACTATAAAATTTGTGTTTAATCAACAATCTGTTGATTCTGTATTGCTATTTGCTTTGCTCCTCACTTTGGGTAACCCGTACCCGTGATTGTTGTATTATTAATTATTATTATTATTAATGAACTCAGGAACCATGGCTCGTGCCTAATCAACCATGGCCACTACGTTGGCATAATATACTTAATACTTAATAATAATTACAGGAATCAAGGGAATGGAGGTCGAGTTACGTGCTTCGTTTACTTTGCGTGTCACTTCTTTCAATGTAACCGCGATAGTGCGAGGAACTTTTCATTTCCAATATTCGCTATGAACGAGTTTGGTATGCAAATGATTTCTCTTTTCCGGCAAGCGACGAGCGAATCGGCTGGTGACGGTTTTCTATTTTCCACGCGGCCGGTTTCGGGCGGTGCCTCGACTTGACGCTAGTGTCTTGTCAATCATTCTTCGTGCGCAGAGCTTCCGTCTGTGTGTGCTATGTGTTTCTTGAGCGAAGCTTGTACAGTGCCCAGGATAGTCTAGGATGCGCAATGGTAAATACAAAATAATAAACGTTTGTTTTACGATTATTAAAATAGTTTCGTAATTTATTTAAGAGTTGTAGGGACTATGGATACCGATTTAAAGGTCTTTATCGTTGGTTGCTTCTGTTAGCGATGGTATTACCATTCCATACTCAAAGGTATTACACATCCGCTGCTAGTTTTGTGGTTTTCTCTGAAGTAAAAGTGAAAAGTTTGTGAATTTAGCATCCAAAGTCAAGATGTTTTATTGGCTAGCTTTAGCAAAACATACACCGTTTAGTATACAAAGTAACAGGTTGAACCAGAAACAAAGACAAACGCAAAACATGATGTTTTACTAGCGTAACAAGACATGCAACAATCTCATCACTCTTCCTACATAGTGTTGTCGAGATAGGGGGGAGAAACACACGAGCCATACTGCCATTGAAAGTTATGTCATGGAGGGCACATTATCAATTACTATAATTAATTGTATTATAGTCCTATCATAGCTCTATAGCCTTTGTGTGTAAATTACACGATACCAAATGCGATATATATAATATATATATATATATATACACACAGTTATATAGTCATGGTCAATGTAGAAATCTTGTACATCATTTACTTGACCTAATTAACTCATTATATCGTTGTAGAAATTCTGTGGGTGTATGATTTTAGTCGTTTCATCCGTATATATGTACTGAAGGTAATTCTACGCTGTATTCTGTTATCTGCATATCTTCCGGATTGGTGTAGTAAATTAGCAAAGTTCAATGTATTTTTGTATTTGTTTTTATTTTTCACGTATGTGTTTTTAACAAATACTTCGATATTTTGTTATAAAATATTATTGTGTATGATCGGAATGCATGGCTTGGTAAATTCGTCAAGTTTATAACAGACAGCTGTTATAGTGGAACAACATGTTTTTCGTCTTCGATATGCTGATATAAAGCAAAGGGCGGCATTTGAAAGATTGTTCTTTTCTTAGTACAATCTAATTACGTCGCGCGTCTTCCTAAAGACATCACATCCCCTAACCTACTCTAGTAAGGAATCGATTTGTTATTTTTAGAACGTTTTACTGAAAGGTTCCCGAATGACGTAAAATACTGTGTTGGCATCGTGGTTGTCACTTGTCATCGTATTCTTTGAGATAATTTTAAATCTAAATAGAACGTTTTCGTAATTCGCACAATTGCAAATTTGTTTTTCGTGATTTTATTTAATACTTAATCAAGATAAACAAAATTTCAAATAATGAATTGTGTATTTTCTGAACGGTTAACTCACAACTGTGCCTAACCGTTGGTTGTTGCCGGTGTTCGAATAATTTTAACGTATTCTTGTGGTGTGTTCAAATTTCTACAGTCAACATCCGACGGAAATAGTTGTACAGAATATTATATTTCTACTAGGAAAACGCTTAAGTCCCGCCGCGTTGTTGGATGAGCGTAATTGGTGCATTCAGCTGCCATGTGTATGCGGATTTTCTGTTGTTCTGTGAAAATATATCACTAAGCCGAAGAAATTTTTTAAATTAAATTAAATAAAATAAAAAATTAACTTTATTTTTTTGTTTTTTATTAATCGTAATTTAAAAAAAGAAAAAATCGTAAAATTGCGATTTTCATATGAAATAAGTAATCTTTGCGCTCAAATTTTACACGAATATCAATTCATAAAATAATGGATCTGTGAAAAAATCATTACAATAGAATAAAGCATGTAGGTGTCATTAGTCAAAGAATTGTTTAAAAAACTGTAAAATTTTTGATTTTCACAAGAAATAATTATTCGATTGCGCCCAAATTAACATAACATATAAAATCATAAACTTTAGGTTCTGTGAAAATATCATTACAATAGGATAAAGCATGTAGGTGTTTATAAGTCGTAGAAATTCTTTAAAAAATCGAAAAAAATCGTAAAATTGCGTTTTTTTTTATGAGAAAAAATTTCCTGATTGCGCTAAAAAAAGTGGCAGTTCTAAGTTTCAGAGATTTCGAAGGCCTCCATAAAATTTCATCGCAATCGGAATATCGGTTTAGCCGGAATCGTGTTAACAGACAGACAAAACACAGAAAAAAAAACATTCCGGATTTTTTTCTCCAGTGTAGTGAAATGGAATCTTCGCTTCGCTCATCCAACTATCTAAATGTTATTATAACGTTACCGTACATGACAGATCGTTAGTCGTTACCATGTATAATATTGCTGCTTAATGTAAGATCTAGGCTTGACTGAATATAACATAACCCTTGAAACATTTCTAGCGAAAAGGTCTCCAGGGTAAAACGTGTTGTTGAAGTTTTTGTTCATCGATTATCGCGAAGCAGTGGAGTACACTCAACGGAAGGAAGTCTTGCCTTGAGTTGATAGATGCCTCGAAATCAAGTGCCTCGCAAGTCGAACCAACTTATTGCGAAGTTTGAACGGAAATCGAACAACCAGCGTTGTTTGTATAGGCCTACTCGTACATATACGGTGTAAGCTCACTCCTTCACCGGTGATGTGTACCCTCAAAATCCAATGCATGAAGTAACGACGGTTTGAGAACTATCTGTTTGTTTCTCAATGTATCTCCATACAAGTCTGGCAAAGTACGTACTACGTAGGACTATACAGGGGATTCATTGTTTGGATATATATCTTGTGTGGAGTGAGTGGGGAAGAGATCAAGGACCAAGATATAACTGAACAGTTAAATATAAGGACGTACACCAAGTTGAATGAGACAACAGCGACAACAATCAATCGTCAACAGTCTCTAAAGAGTCGAGATATTTCCTTATAACGACGCGCGTTTCGCGAACAATTATAAACTCAAGATATTTATTCACATTCACAATGTTCTAAACACAGACAGTGTTATGCTCTGCCTTTGCTTCTTGCACCAAATCTTCAATGAGACATTTGGTGGACCCATGTGACCGAGGGTCCAACCAAGAGGCCCCACCGAGCAGACTTGCACAGGCAAACACGACCACTGGGTCATCTAAGAATCTATTGGAACTTTCTTTGCAATACAGTCTGTATACGTGACCCACATATTATTTTGTACCTACTTTTGTCGGTGCCTAGTCTAATAATTTGCATTAATTGTGTATTTATTGTTATACCTGTCCGTGACGGGATATGGTTGTTGTCAACTGTTTGTCACATTTATTATTCACATTCTGTTTCTAATGTATTCAAGTATGCATTGTATGCTGCAAGAGCGTAAGCTCATTTTGGTAAATAAAGATAATAATAATAATAATATACTGTTGTACTTCTGTGGGTAGCTTTGTAAGAACTGTTCACATATTATGAGATTTGGCCAATCAATATTATCAATAAATAAATAAATAAATAAATACAACATGAACAAATACATAATATTGAAGTGAAAATAAGCACGGGTACGTGTGTAATCAAAAGCGGGAGCGAAGCTACTTAATCAACAGATCGTCGACAATGAACACAAATAAAATAATTCGCAGTGTGTTGATCGTTTTGGAGGTGGCTTACTAATAAAAAAATGTTCGTCGATCGACATTGTAATGGTGGAGGTGCCGGGTCATGAATTTTCAAACCTTTTGTAGCCACTTACTCCTTACCCTCAGGGTCATCAAAACATTCTGTATCATTCTTGTTGAACGGCAATGAACTTCGTGAGACGTGACACGCTAGATGTACGTACAGAAAAGTGACGCTTAGATGCTCGGTAAAATTGAAATATTGAATTGAGTACACTGTTAATCCTGTCAAATAAGATCGTATATTGACGTTTGGAGGAAAAAATTGCGATGTCGCTGAATTTTTGCAGAGACCTTCCTTATATAATACTTATTAAAATACTAAAACTCCCCTACAATCGGACTGGAGCTTCGGCCGCCATATTGGAAAATGGCGGCAAAAAGGTGTTTGTTATCGAATATCTCCAAATTGGTTTGAGATAGACTAAATATCGCAATGGCAAAATATTCCCCATTTAATTCTCTACAAAACAGGTGTCTTCTATAGTTTTGGTAGGGGAAAAGGTTACGTCACAAAATCGTGGTTTATATGTTGCTCATTGGAGTACCAGCTTATTTCCAAATTTTTACGCCCAGCATCAAACAATGCCGGTAAATCCGTAAGAAATCGATTTAAATACAAAAGGACTTTTGACCGGCGTTCATGAAAGCTACCATTAGTATTTAAAAAAATCAGGTCTGCGAAATCGTATTTTGCATTTACCCGGAATTTGGATTTTCCATTGTTGGCATTTACTCAAAAATGCCCTTTTTGACTGTCCATTATTAAGCACTAAATAGCATTGGAGGAAACATTCTTCCTGCGCACATTGAAATGACTCAAATAATGATCCGATTACAACCAAAGTTTAAATCCAATATGGCTGCTAATTCCTAATATCCACAACATCAAAGTGAATTATGTAACAAAATAAGTGTAAAAACAGCACGAAAACAGTATTCATATTGTGAATACAAGGAATAAGCAGTCATATTGGATTTTAACTTTGGTTGTAATCGGATCATTATTTAAGTCATTTCAATGTGCGTAGAAAGAATTTTTCCTCCAATGCTATTTAGTGCTTAATAATGGACAGTAAAATATGGCATTTTTTAGGAAATGCCAACAATGGAAAATCCCAAATTCCGGGTATATGCAAAATCCGATTTCGCAGAACTGATTTTTAAAAATACTAATGGAAGCTTTCATGAACCCCGTACAAAAGTCCTTTTGTATTTAAATCGATTTCTTATGGATTTACCGGGCATTGTTTGATGCTGGGCGTGAAAATTTGGAAATTAGCTGGTACTCCAATAAGCAACATATAAACCACGATTTTGTGACGTAACCTTTGCCCCTACCAAAACTATAGGAGACACCTGTTTTGTAGAGAATTAAATGGGGAATATTTTTGCCATTGAGATATTTTGTCTATCTCAAACAAATTTGGAGATATTTGATAACAAACACTTTTTGACCGCCATTTTCCAATATGGCGGCCGAAGCTCCAGTCCGATTGTAGGGGAGTTTTAGTATGTTGATAAGTATCCTTTAAGGAAGGTCTCTGCAAAAATTCAGCGACATCGCAATTTTTTCCTCCAAAAATTCTTATTTGACAGGATTATGTCTTGTTCATTGGATTGATAGGATATTGCTTAACATCTCATTTTAATGCACTTTGGCTATTCGAGACGATTAGTGGTGATAGATGAAGATGAAGTATGAACAGAATGGAGGAGGGAAACCCAGTCCCGGCACGTAGCCTACTCCTTTCGAAAAGCACCAAGAGGACCAACGGCTTAACGTCCCATCGGAAAGGACGGTGTAACCTTGACAGTCATATAGGTTCCTCCACTAACCCGGACTGCCGAGCAGACGTAGAGGAGAACGAAGCCTTTACACTAGCTCTCGAACCCTCCATCTGCTCTAACCAGCGGTATACGTAAGTTTCAGAGCTTAGCGGTCACCCACTCTACCCCTGACCACGCCCGAAGGCTGCTTAACTTCGTTGTTCGAGTGGGAACCGGTTAAACGACCTCGGCTTACCCGCTGGCTCATTGTCTTCCATCGTGTTCCAGCTTCAACATACGGTATCAAATGTCGGTACGATACGGACTGTTCCAACAGCGACGGTTCACCCAGCGACTTCGTGTGCCTCTCAACGGGGGAGTCCCGCGCGTGTCGCTGTCAATTCCCTCTCGAGTGGGACAGCGTGTCCAGACACTGCTACTCCGACGACGACAACTACAGTGAGTAATAAAAATAATCATAACAATAATGTCACTTTTATTCTTCAAAATTCAATTTTTACATTACAATTTTACATTCCAGGTTTTATATAATTTTTATTTTATTTTATTCTTATACTGATAGTTTAAAAGCTAAAAACACGTATAAATAAATTAAAATAAAAAATAAATAAAAATAGTAGGTAGTAAATTGAAGAATGCTCACATTAGTTAAAACTTGAGTGTGAGCGTTTCATACATTGTAAAATTAGGCCTATATTTTATAAAGATGGTTTAGGATGTGATTTTTTTTTAAGATAAACAAAAAGTAACTAATATCGAATACAATTAATTATTATTCTCGATAGAACTTCATAAAATTGTCATAAATTAAAAGAAATAGACTAATACAATGAAAATTGTTATTATTTTTTAGAGATCTTGTTTCATATTATAATATGAGTTAACTGTCATTATCAACTAGGTTATAAATTACATGACAGTAGTATGAACACAATTGGAGGGCGTTATTTAGTTGTGGGGGCTCGTGGTAGGAGCAAAAAGGCTATAACTACCCCTAGTAAATTAGTTAAATAAAGAACTATGTATAGCAATTTAAAATAAATTGGTTATTTTTGTTGTTCTTTCCACTGGGATTTTACGCTGATCCTGGTGAGCGTTAGGACGTCATTTGCGAAAGCATAAGTCAAGCTTTAGCCTTGTTACAGTACCGACTGTGTTTGCTTAAAGGGGTATACACCCGCTAAACTCAGAAAATATATTTAATTTAAGCTATAACTAGTTATGAATCCAGAAAGTAACAGAAAAATTATTGGTTTGGGTTGGGACCACCATGATTTGAAAAAATTGTCAAACTTGGTAATTTTCAAGCTAGGTCCCATCGGCAAAAAACCTTCCATAAGAAATAACATTAGGACAATCTTTAAGTCCCGTGACCTTGGAGGATTTAACCAAAAATCGCAATATTGACATTAATCCTGTCAAATAAGATCGTATATTGACGCTTGGAGGAAAAAATTGCGATGTCGCTGAATTTTTGCAGAGACCTTCCTTATATAATACTAAACAACATACTAAAACTCCCCTACAATCGGACTGGAGCTTCGGCCGCCATATTGGAAAATGGCGGCCAAAAGGTGTTTGTTATCGAATATCTCCAAATTGGTTTGAGATAGACAAAATATCTCAATGGTAAAAATAATCCCCATTAAATTCCCTACAAAACAGATGTCTTCTATAGTTTTGGTAGGGGCAACGGTTACGTCACAAATTCGTGGTTTAAATGTTGCTCATTGGAGTACCAGCTTATTTACAAATTTTCACGCCCAGCATCAAACAATGCCCGGTAGATCCGTGATAAATCGATTTAAATACAAAAGGACTTTTGTACGGGGTTCATGAAAGCTTCCATTAGTATTTTAAAAAATCAGGTCTGCGAAATAGAATTTTGCATTTACTCGGAATTTGGGTTTTTCCATTGTTGGAATTTCCTAAAAAATGCCCTTTTTGACTGTCCATTATTAAGCACTAAATAGCATTGGAGGAAAAATTCTTTCTACGCACATTGAAATGACTCAAATAATGATCCGATTACAACCAAAGTTTAAATCCAATATGGCTGCTAATTCCTAATATCTACAACATCAAAGTGAATTATGTAACAAAATGAGTGTAAAAACAGCACGAAAACAGTATTCATATTGTGAATATTAGGAATAAGCAGCCATATTGGATTAAAACTTTGGTTGTAATCGGATCATTATTTAAGTCATTTCAATGTGCGTAGAAAGAATTTTTCCTCCTATGCTATTTAGTGCTTAATAATGGACAGTAAAATATGCCATTTTTTTAGGAATTGCCAACAATGGAAAAACCCAAATTCCGGGTAAATGCAAAATCCGATTTCGCAGAACTGATTTTTTAAAATACTAATGGAAGCTTTCATGAACCCCGTACAAAAGTCCTTTTGTATTTAAATCGATTTCTTACGGATTACCGGGCATTATTTGATGCTGGGCGTGAAAATTTGGAAATAAGCTGGTACTCCAATAAGCAACATATAAACCACGATTTTGTGACGTAACCGTTGCCCCTACCAAAATTATAGAAGACCCCTGTTTTGTAGGGAAATAAATGGGGAATATTTCTGCCATTGAGATATTTTGTCTATCTCAAACAAATTTGGAGATATTCGATAACAAACACTTTTTGGCCGCCATTTTCCAATATGGCGGCCGAAGCTCCAGTCCGATTGTAGGGGAGTTTTAGTATGTTGATAAGTATCATTTAAGGAAGGTCTCTGCAAAAATTCAGCGACATCGCAATTTTTTCCTCCAAAAATTCTTATTTGACAGGATTAATACTCTACAACCTTTTCTGTAAACCTGATATATTTTGTTTTGTAATTTGGGCAAGTGGTTCGGTCAAAATATGCTGATTAGTGAATGATTACTGATTACCAAGACGGGGCATGATTTTGGAATGCATATTTTTATGTGTTTGATTGTATATTTGTGCACAGTTTCAAGACACGACGTTATATAAAGGGCCATTTTTGTTACGGTACTCGAAAATCTACGCGGAACAAAAAATAAGCAGGTTAAAGCCGATTTAAGAAATTTCCCAAAAGGTTAATTTTCACAAATTTTAAGATCTTAAAATTTTAAAAATTCGTGTGAAATCCCAGTTAAAAGATATAATTTTTAAGCGGTCATTTTAGTGAGGTATTATGATATAGATTAAGTGGAAAAAAATTGAGGGTACTTAAAGCTGCATACTCTTATTCAGGACTCGAAAGGTCCTGGTTTTGAATCCCGTCGAGACCGGCGATCTTGACTGAAGGATTTCCCGAGGTTTTGGATTGAGTCCTCTTAACCATGAGATACTTTGTCAACTACCCTAGACCATAATAACCTAGTTAGTCTCACCAAGTAAATCTACAGCAGGCTTCCTACAAACAAAAGTTATTACAGTGATCCCGTAAGGTAACTAAAGATGCAGTTACTAAGTATAATATCAGGGCAAGGTTGGTTGGTAAGTAAAAAGTACACTGTAGCCTGTGTTGTACCATTGATTTTTGTACATACACAACAATACAATACATAAACATACTCCACTCAAAATCATATTTTTAATTAGGTGGGTGGGAAAAACCTTAGTTAAGAAAACATTAAGGAAGTGATTTTGTCTAAGTTAAAACAATGGTTATGTCTTGTGTTGTGTTATTTAAAATGATGTTCGTTCAATATAATAACAGAGTTTTCAAGGATTTAATGCGATACATTGCTCGGTTTCCAGCCACCAAGTTTGACCCGGTTAAGGATCTGATTATCCCTGGTATAATCGTCGCTACGATTGGTGCCATGGTCTACCTGGGTATCAAGCTCTTCTGCAACTGGTATGTTTGTAGAGTAGAAGTAGTTTTATGTAATTTTTGGATGAGCGAAGCGAAGACTTCAATTTCACTGACCCCCAAAAAATTAGATTGGGTGTTTTTTTGTCTGTTTGTTCGCGCTCTACCGGCAAACAGCATATACGATCTATGAAAATTTGACCTTCTAATCTCTCTAACTAAGACTGCAGAAGCTTCGTCACAAAATCGTGGTTTATATGGTTTTTCTTCATTGGAGTAACCAGCATTATTTCCAAAAATTCTTTACCGCCCAGCATCAAAACAATGCCGGTAAATCCGTAAGAAATCGATTTAAATACAAAAGGACTTTTGACCGGCGTTCATGAAAGCTACCATTAGTATTTAAAAAAATCAGGTCTGCGAAATCGTATTTTGCATTTACCCGGAATTTGGATTTTCCATTGTTGGCATTTACTCAAAAATGCCCTTTTTGACTGTCCATTATTCAGCACTAAATAGCATTGGAGGAAACATTCTTCCTGCGCACATTGAAATGACTCAAATAATGATCCGATTACAACCAAAGTTTAAATCCAATATGGCTGCTAATTCCTAATATCCACAACATCAAAGTGAATTATGTAACAAAATAAGTGTAAAAACAGCACGAAACAGTATTCATATTGTGAATACAAGGAATAAGCAGTCATATTGGATTTTAACTTTGGTTGTAATCGGATCATTATTTAAGTCATTTCAATGTGCGTAGAAAGAATTTTTCCTCCAATGCTATTTAGTGCTTAATAATGGACAGTAAAATATGGCATTTTTTTTGGAAATGCCAACAATGGAAAAACCCAAATTCCGGGTATATGCAAAATCCGATTTCGCAGAACTGATTTTAAAAAATACTAATGGAAGCTTTCATGAACCCCGTACAAAAGTCCTTTTGTATTTAAATCGATTTCTTATGGATTTACCGGGCATTGTTTGATGCTGGGCGTGAAAATTTGGAAATTAGCTGGTACTCCAATAAGCAACATATAAACCACGATTTTGTGACGTAACCTTTGCCCCTACCAAAACTATAGGAGACACCTGTTTTGTAGAGAATTAAATGGGGAATATTTTTGCCATTGAGATATTTTGTCTATCTCAAACAAATTTGGAGATATTTGATAACAAACACTTTTTGACCGCCATTTTCCAATATGGCGGCCGAAGCTCCAGTCCGATTGTAGGGGAGTTTTAGTATGTTGATAAGTATCCTTTAAGGAAGGTCTCTGCAAAAATTCAGCGACATCGCAATTTTTTCCTCCAAAAATTCTTATTTGACAGGATTATGTCTTGTTCATTGGATTGATAGGATATTGCTTAACATCTCATTTTAATGCACTTTGGCTATTCGAGACGATTAGTGGTGATAGATGAAGATGAAGTATGAACAGAATGGAGGAGGGAAACCCAGTCCCGGCACGTAGCCTACTCCTTTCGAAAAGCACCAAGAGGACCAACGGCTTAACGTCCCATCCGAAAGGACGGTGTACCCTTGACAGTCATATAGGTTCCTCCACTAACCCGGACTGCCGAGCAGACGTAGAGGAGAACGAAGCCATTACACTAGCTCTCGAACCCTCCATCTGCTCTAACCAGCGGTATACGTAAGTTTCAGAGCAGAGCGGTCACCCACTCTACCCCTGACCACGCCCGAAGGCTGCTTAACTTCGTTGTTCGAGTGGGAACCGGTTAAACGAGCTCGGCTTACCGCTGGCTCATTGTCTTCTATTGTGTTCCAGCTTCAACATACGGTATCAAATGTCGGTACGATACGGACTGTTCCAACAGCGACGGTTTCACCCAGCGACTTCGTGTGCCTCTCAACGGGGGAGTCCCGCGCGTGTCGCTGTCAGTTCCCTCTCGAGTGGGACAGCGTGTCCAGACACTGCTACTCCGACGACGACAACTACAGTGAGTAATAATAATAATATAAACAATAATGTCACTTTTATTCATCAAAATTCAATTTTTACATTACAATTTTACATTCCAGGTTTTATATAATTTTTATTTTATTTTATTCTTATACAGATAGTTTAAAAGCTAAAAAACACGTATAAATAAATTAAAATAAAAAATAAATAAAAATAGTAGGTAGTAAATTGAAGAATGCTCACATTAGTTAAAACTTGAGTGTGAGCGTTTCATACATTGTAAAATTAGGCCTATATTTTATAAAGATGGTTTAGGATGTGATTTTTTTTTTTTTTTACATAAACAAAAAGGTAACTATAACTAATACAATTAATTATTATTCTCGATAACTAAATAAAATTGTCATAAATCAAAAGAAATAGACTAATACAATTAAAATTGTTATTATTGTTATTATATTAGATCTTGTTTCATATTATAATATGAGTTACATGTCATTATCAACTAGGTTATAAATTACATGACAGTAGTATGAACACAATTGGAGGGCGTTATTTAGTTGTGGGGGCTCGTGGTAGGAGCAAAAAGGCTATAACTACCCTAGTAAATTAGTAAATAAAGAACTATGTATAGCAATTTAAAATAAATTGGTTATTTTTGTTGTTCTTCTTTCCACTGGGATTTTACGCTGATTCTGGTGAGCGTTAGGACGTCATTTGCGAAAGCATAAGTCAAGCTTTAGCCTTGTTACAGTACCGACTGTGTTTGCTTAAAGGGGTATTCACCCGCTAAAACTCAGAAAATATATTAATTTAAGCTATAACTAGTTATGAATCCAGAAAGTAACAGAAAAATTATTGGTTTGGGACCACCATGATTTGAAAAAATTGTCATACTTGGTAATTTTCAAGCTAGGTCCCATCGGCAAAAAACCTCCCATAAGAAATAACATTAGGACAATCTTTAAGTCCCGTGACCTTGGAGGATTTAACCAAAAATCGCAATATTGACATTAATCCTGTCAAATAAGATCGTATATTGACGCTTGGAGGAAAAAATTGCGATGTCGCTGAATTTTTGCAGAGACCTTCCTTATATAATACTAAACAACATACTAAAACTCCCCTACAATCGGACTGGAGCTTCGGCCGCCATATTGGAAAATGGCGGCCAAAAGGTGTTTGTTATCGAATATCTCCAAATTGGTTTGAGATAGACAAAATATCTCAATGGTAAAAATAATCCCCATTAAATTCCCTACAAAACAGATGTCTTCTATAGTTTTTGGTAGGGGCAACGGTTACGTCACAAATTCGTGGTTTAAATGTTTCTCATTGGAGTACCAGCTTATTTACAAATTTTCACGCCCAGCATCAAACAATGCCCGGTAGATCCGTGAGAAATCGATTTACATACAAAAGGACTTTTGTACGGGGTTCATGAAAGCTTCCATTAGTATTTTAAAAAATCAGGTCTGCGAAATAGAATTTTGCATTTACTCGGAATTTGGGTTTTTCCATTGTTGGAATTTCCTAAAAAATGCCTTTTTGACTGTCCATTATTAAGCACTAATAGCATTGGAGGAAAAATTCTTTCTACGCACATTGAAATGACTCAAATAATGATCCGATTACAACCAAAGTTTAAATTCAATATGGCTGCTAATTCCTAATATCTACAACATCAAAGTGAATTATGTAACAAAAAGAGTGTAAAAACAGCACGAAAACAGTATTCATATTGTGAATATTAGGAATTAGCAGCCATATTGTGATTTAAACTTTGGTTGTAATCGGATCATTATTTAAGTCATTTCAATGTGCGTAGAAAGAATTTTTCTCCTTGCTATTTAGTGCTTAATAATGGACAGTAAAATATGGCATTTTTTAGGAAATGCCAACAATGGAAAACCCAAATTCCGGGTTAAATGCAAAATCCGATTTCGCAGAACTGATTTTTAAAATACTAATGGAAGTTTTCATGAACCCGTACAAAGTCCTTTTGTATTTAAATCGATTTCTCACGGATCTACCGGGCATATTTGATGCTGGGCGTGAAAATTTGGAAATAAGCTGGTACTCCAATAAGCAACATATAAACCACGATTTTGTGACGTAACCGTTGCCCTACCAAAATTATAGAAGACCCCTGTTTTGTAGGGAAATAAATGGGGAATATTTCTGCCATTGAGATATTTTGTCTATCTCAAACAAATTTGGAGTTTATTCGATAACAAAACACTTTTTGGGCCGCCATTTTCAATATGGCGGCCGAAGCTCCAGTCCGATTGTAGGGAGTTTTAGTATGTGATAAGTATCATTTAAGGAAGGTCTCTGCAAAAATTCAGCGACATCGCAATTTTTTCCTCCAAAAATTCTTTTTGACAGGATTAATACTCTACAACCTTTTCTGTAAACCTGATATATTTTGTTTTGTAATTTGGGCAAGTGGTTCAGTCAAAATATGCTGATTAGTGAATGATTACTGATTACCAAGACGGGCATAATTTTGGAATGCATATTTTTATGTGTTTGAGTGTATATTTTTGCACAGTTTCAAGACACGACGTTTTATAAAGGGCCATTTTTGTTACGGTACTCGAGAATCTACGCGGAACAAAAAATAAGCAGGTTAAAGCCGATTTAAGAAATTTCCCAAAAGGTTAATTTTCACAAATTTTAAGATCTTAAAATTTTAAAAAATTCGTGTGAAATCCCAGTTAAAAGATATAATTTTTAAGCGGTCATTTTAGTGAGGTATTATGATATAGATTAAGTGGAAAAAAAATTGAGGGTACTTAAAGCTACATACTCTATTCAGGACTCAGAAGGTCCTGGTTTTGAATCCCGTCGAGACCGGCGATCTTGACTGAAGGATTTCCCGAGGTTTTGGATTGAGTCCTCTTAACCATGAGATACTTTGTCAACTACCCTAGACCATAATAACCTAGTTAGTCTCACCAAGTAAATCTACAGCAGGCTTCCTACAAACAAAAGTTATTACAGTGATCCCGTAAGGTAACTAAAGATGCAGTTACTAAGTATAATATCAGGGCAAGGTTGGTTGGTAAGTAAAAGTACACTGTAGCCTGTACCATTGATTTTTGTACATACACAACAATACAATACATAAACATACTCCACTCAAAATCATATTTTTAATTAGGTGGGTGGGAAAAACCTTAGTTAAGAAAACATTAAGGAAGTTGATTTTGTCTTAAGTTAAAACCATGGTTATGTCTTGTGTTGTGTTATTTAAAATGATGTTCGTTCAATATAATAACAGAGTTTTCAAGGATTTAATGCGATACATTGCTCGGTTTCCAGCCACCAAGTTTGACCCGGTTAAGGATCTGATTATCCCTGGTATGATCGTCGCTACGATCGGTGCCATGGTCTACCTGGGTATCAAACTCTTCTGCAACTGGTATGTTTGTAGAGTAGAAGTAGTTTTATGTAATTTTTGGATGAGCGAAGCGAAGACTTCAATTTCACTGACCCCCCAAAAAATTAGATTGGGTGTTTTTTTGTCTGTTTGTTCGCGCTCTACCGGGCAAACAGCATATACGATCTTGATGAAAATTTGACCTTCTAAATCTCTCTGAACTAAGACTTGCCACGTTTTTAGGTACAATCGATCAAATATTTCTTATGATTATCGTACTTTTACGAATTTTTTCCCCATTTTTAATAAGATGTTTTCGTGATATTTGACAAACGGCTACTCCGATATTTATTAAATATTATGGAAACGTTTAAAATCACTGAAATTATATATGTTATAATTGTAAAAACATTTGAAGAAATATTTCTCATAGAAATCGTACTTTTTCGATATATTTCCCGGTTTTTAATACGATTTGGGCCGATTCTGACCAAACGGGTGGGGCTACAACGTTCAAATTTTACATTTACATAAATATTATGGTGATGTCTAGTGCCTTTTGAAAGAAAAAGTTGGTCAAAATTCATTGAAATATATGTTTTAATATAAGCCTTTTACAGGCGTATAATTTACAAGTAATGTCAAGTAACAAGAGAAAAAGTAATGATATCCCACTTAAAAACGTTATCATTGGACAGTGATATTAAAAAAGCTCATCCATCAACGCGACTTGAAAAAGCGTTCGCGAAGCGGCCTAGTCATATCCCATGACGGGACAGGTCGGCCAGTGTATCCCGTTTACCCTCTTCACCGTCTTTATTTGCGTTTATAGGATTACATTAGGTACCAAACCATTTTACTACATTATAATGATGATATTAGCATAGGACTAAGCTAAGATCATTGATGTAATAATACTTGCACATTCACCTTTTATTCACAATGGAATTAATTATTATAAATATTAGATTTTATTCATGAATTTGATGATGATCAGCTTATCTAAATGCTAAATTTGTAAGGTATCTGTAATGAATGTTTCTACATGTATACACAACAAAAACAATTTAATATTTTCGTTGTCATTCATTATGGATGGATGACGGCCATAGCCGCAAGGCGGAAGTATACGCATGTATAGCATGAGTGTGGAGTTAGTGGCACAGTTTCTACCCATTGATCAATTCAATCAGGCATTTGGTGGTTTCAATAAATAATTAGCAAATAGCATTCTTCCACACTCATGTTATTAGTAGTGTATTTAGGGCAACTACTCGGCAAAGAACGCGAATGTTTGCTTCCACAGGACTTGATTCCTAAAGTTGTTACCAAAAGCGTCACGATGTGTTGCTTCTTCATGCATTATTGAGCACTTGTGGACAGTCAGTCACTCAGCCACATGCGACTCTTTCGCCACGATCGATCCCGATAAGGAAAGTCCTAGAGAACCAACACTGCACTGGCTGTTTTAAATGACTCAAACCTACCCTAAATGCACCATTTCTCTGTCTGTCTGTCTGTCTGTGCGTGTAACGATAAAAACTGAATACGACATCCTGTTGAATACGAGCTTTTTGTTAACATTGTACCTACCCTTCAACGAGGGTGATACAGAATGTTTTTGGTGACCCTGTTGGACACGGGGACGAGGCTAGCTTCACTAAAACTTTTCATCTAATTTCCAATACCTGCTCCAGCAACGAGACTCGAATGTCCGACAGAACGTATTTTTATGTTTGTATCCCTCTTTTACCCGGCACCTCCACCAAAAGCGAATTTTGAAACCAATTTTATTTTAAAATTCGTCTAAGCAGCATCGCATCCCCTTTTGGGTACTCCCGTACCGGCGCTTGTTAAAGTAAATTTCGTTGAATTTACTTCGACTTTGCGACCAAAATTTTTCAGTGTCTTCAACGATTGAGGCATGCATCACTTTTCTTACACGCGAGAGGTCTCTGGTTCGATCCCAGGGTGCAGAGATCATGATGAACCGTTCTTCCGAAGTTCTCTTAAGTGAAATTAATTCGAATGCTAGGATCGAATACGTATAAGGTCTAAGAGACCCTGGTGGGCTTGGACAGCACTTCGCAATCATCCAAATTACATGTTAGTCACCAGTATTATGTTTTGTTGCCATGTTAATTACAAAAAAAATAAATGTACACGTATCATAGCGTTTATCTACACATCAAATGAAAAATTTATAATAATATGTATCTGATTGGAATTGTAAAATAGGACATGCATGGAAAGACCAGCCTAAGTAGCCTCCTACAGGGCCTATAATAAAGATATCGTTGTTGTGTTTAGTGGCAAGCTGTGGAGGAGGCGAAGGAGGAGGTTGGACATGCCTAGAGATCTGGACGAGCCACCGCAGCCGCCAGCAACCTGGGTAGCCTCCTACAGGGGTAAGTTCGACTTCAAAACTTGAGCAATCATAACGAAACATGTGAATAACGTACAATATAAGTTCCTAAAACAAAATACCCAGAGAGGAAAACAAATCGTTGGTCCAGTGGTTAGATCCCCTGCCTCCAACGCAGAAGGTCCCGGGTTCGATTCTGCGTCAGGCAGTACCTCTTTATTTTCTATAACATGAACAAAACTCCATCAATACTTGGGTTTGTAAACGAAGACTTCTGAGCCGTCCTAGGAACCAAGCACATAATAAATAAGGCCTATTCCAAATGTTTGAATCTAACGCGATGTGTGTCCAGTTTTCAGCTCTCTGAACGGCATGGACCCCCGTTCACCGTCGGGTCTGTCGCCTCCCGGCCCACCCGGCTTCCCGATGCACCCCACCCCTTGCATGGGGTTGTTCCTGCCGAGCAGCCACCTCGCCGCCACCGTGTCACCGCCCCCCTACGAGGAGGCGCTCAAACACAAGGTCATCATGAGCAGCTACCCCGGTGTGGTCCCCTCGCACGGGGGGCCTCCGCCCCCACACGACCCCGGGAACCCGAACCCATGAACCTATCTCTAGGCCGCGCGGGGCCCGAATTTGTTATTTCTTACAATCGTTTGTAAATAGTTTTATCAGTAGGTTTGCGTTATGAATTGCCGTCGACAGTTCTATAATAGCAAGGCCGCAATGTTTACGCTTTCTAGACCCCTCTAAGTTGTCGGGTTGATCCTCCAAGATTATATTTTGTAACGTTTCGACTTTGACTTCGACTTTGGACTAAGTGTTTTGAGAAGCTTTAAGGCAAAAGAGCTAAATTAATTACTACATTCATCCCCAAGTATAAAGACCATTATTACACTCGTGAACCACTTCTCCCTAAATTATGTGATTCTGTCAATGCACATGTTGTAACATTTAATGTCATACATGGTCATACGTCATACGTGACTCTGGCAAGTACTGACAGTGGTTATAGCATGCACACATGTAAATAGCAGTTTAATTGAAAATGCTCAGAATATGGGAATGTTGCAATACGATCAATACTAAAGTAAAATATAAATAAGTTACACATACGGGAAAGTTAAAGGCTCGAGTCCATGTATCTTGTGGATTCACACACATGTGCAGTCTTGAATTACAACCCACTCAACGCATGTGTAATTTAACATAGGGATGATAGCATGATGTACATACTTATTTTTATTTATTTCAAAACTATAATGTTATTTTATTATTATTCAATTCATTATATGTGTCTCTCTTCACTCATTATCCCAGTAATTATATTTTAGCCTAAAATAAAATAAAGACAAGATTTTGATAGATAATTATGAGAAGATTGAGCAATGTACCAGGTTGGTCCTGTGCAAGAAGTGGTACAGACTAGAATAATTAATTACTACAATCAACTATTAAACGTTCTCAAATGGGGAAATTATTGGAAATCTAAAAAAAAAAATGCAAGTGCAACAAACAAATACTTATTCAGCAACTGATGATAATGGGTGCAAGAAGTATTTTTGATAATGGGGATAAATATCAATGATGAAAACTGACCAAGGTAGGGCCGAGGATCAGCAGGTCAAGTTTGCTTATCTTTGTGTTCATTTTGTTCTGGGGACTATACCACTATGTAACTGTTACCATTGTCTCATTCTCGTCACATTCCTTAGATCACTGTTTGGATTTAAGAACTCTACAAACGATGGGCAGAGTAAAATTTGTCAGCTCATTTCTTGTATGTTATATCCACCTTCTACAGTTTTGTATACATTTCCTATATCATGTACTCGATCCACTGGAAGCAAGTCAAAACAAACAAACAAAATAAGTTGGATGAAAAAAGAAAAGGTTTTAGACCATTTAAATAAAATCAGAACCATCTTATAATAATTGTATTTATAGTACTTCAAAAATGGCAGTGAAATTATTCATGACCATTGATCATTATTTATTAGCTGGTTTAATGTTACCCCCCCCCCCCCCCCCCCCAAATAAATATAGAATCGATTTTTATGCTCACGAAACATGATGTAAGGTGATACCTAACCGAATATTTATTCAAAAATGAGTGATTAAGATGCAACATACAGCCATCTAGACATACTTTTGTATTAGGTATTACCCGTTTAGTCAAACGGTAACTTTCTCCGACTTAACTAATCTACAGTTAGTTACAAGTTGTGTTAACTTATGTCACGTTTAGCCACAGATTATTCAATTCAAGACTGTGCAAAGCTTACAGTTACATGCCAGGCATCCTCACCGTTCTGTATTTTATTAAACATGTATACATCATACGTACTAACTGACATCGGTAAAGAATATAAATAAAAGTTAAAATAAGCTTACAAAAGGCAAAATGACTTATCTAGGCTTTGGTGGCAAAATTGATGACCTGAGGAGAAAATTTGTTTATCAAAATCACTAAAACCAATTTCATTGAGTTGCAATTCTTGTACCACATATGCTTTGTTAAATTTTGTTAATAACATTAACGTAAAGTGGAGGAAAGTACTGTGGTTCTTATACATGTCACTAACAACTGATTTTTTATATGAGCTCATCATATTATGCATAGACGGTATTAGTATCACATTTTTAAAACGCAAAATAAAATTGTTGCCAGTAAGATTTAATGTCACATTCACAAAGTAACAATAATGTTAACTTTTAATTACTGGCAGGCCTACTCAATAGTTTCTTAAAATAACCTATGAATGTGGTCTCATTTCATTTTAATCAAACTACAGTATGTATCTTAATTCCTTAGTAAACACTTGGTGTTTGTATTGTATCAAATATTTCACGTCAATTGAGTTATGAATGTATTGAACAAATGGCAACAGGGAGAGAATTTTAAATGTGAAATGGAAGACAATGTAGGCAAGATACTACTTTTACATACTAAGTAGCTAATTGAGAAATACTTTGGGTCCAAGTATTGATAGGTAAAGATTGGAAATGGATAATGTCTCGCCTGTGAGAGATTTGTTAATATACGAAGGTTGTGCACTAAAAGTTAAAACCAAAGACTGAATCGAAATTGTAAAAATACGATGAACCTAACTTAAATGTGTCATATATTAAATAATTAATCTAATCTAAGTAAATGTAACGGACATTATTTGTGAAATATTTTGTTACATGATTGGATAAGAATTATTGAAGTTAAAGATAAATTAAGTACTCTCAATAGATAGAAAGTTGTAGGTGGATGTAATTTTTGTAAAGTTTTAATGCATGGACAATGTAAATAGAATGTATGTTGTTTTGTATTAAACCACAATAGTACACACTTCTTGTAATAATGATAGTTTATTGTTTACTTTACACTGTAATCTTACAATACACACATACCAATTCTTGGAACACACATACATAATATGGTTGTTGAATATACAGTGGTAAAAATTAAAACAATAAACATACTTATTTAATAACATAAACAGTATAGCACTATGAATTGAAGCACAGTTTTAAAAATGTGTTCTCTTTCATCCCCAAACCAATTTGATAAGCTAAGCCGGTTATTTTGTCATAGCGCCAACCTACGTAATAACTTAACACAATAATTATGAAAATCATTTATGAATCATCCATGAAAAGTGCTTCTGAAGTTCTCAACCTGTTGAGGACTTCAGAGATGAAATGGAGATGAAAAGAGGATGCATAGAACTCTTTAAAATGATAACTACTGCTTCTACTCCTCATAATTCCAGCATCCTATTTCCTGAATGAGAATTGTCTTTATGATGAAAAATATGTAAAGGAATGGATCAGTTTTAATCACAACCATTGTAATCAAATTAAAATACGGCCTTCCATTATCCATAATGATTGAATTAACATCATTAGGAAATGAAATCATTTAACTTAAAAACCAAAATGGAAGTGTCTTTTCTGTATGGAATATTTACTTCTCAGTCAAATTTTTAACAGTACTCTCCCAACCGTTGCTCGCTCCAGTCAACATTATCTAATCATCTATAAAACGCTAATAACAGTTCTTAGTATCTAAGGGCACTTGCCTAACATCACCATCTAACAAATGCTGTATTGATAACAACTATGAATGAATGGATGATACTGATTCTACACCACTACCGACACATCATGGCAAGACTGGGTTAACACCATCTTCATGGAAGGATGTACAGAGGTTAAATCTAGTTTATTTCCTAATACTGCACATTGGTGGGATCTCTTAATAGTCTCAGTGTTCAATTGACTATCAGTTAATACATCTACAACAATACAACGTGGACATTGCAAGAACAGTAGTCTTGTAAGATGTAGAGTCTCAAGTGAAACACATTCTTGAATTCCCTCAAAACAATGCTATCTATTCACATAACTAAAGAATACTACTCACGCAATGGAGTGCCAATGTAAAACTAACATTCAATCCAACTTAACAAAAATTTAATTTCCATCATATTTTAAAACATTGTATTTACAATAATTAACCATTCAATGGCTTGCGTTGTTAATGGAAAAGAGTTTCCCCACAAAAAGACAGCTTTACAATTCTTAGGATTTTTGCAAGTAAGCCTAAATTAAAATGCAGTTGTGAGCTGGTTTGATCCAGCAAGTTTGCAGAGTCTAAATAAATGTTTCATCTAACGTGTTGTAAACTAATTGTATGATTGACTATTGGGTCCTGCCCCAAGAGTAGATGATATTATTATCTCATTTTCCTAAACAAAGTTAACATACATAAGTGTTATGATTAATCTATGGCCCACTATACTACTCATTTATGTTTGACGTTCCTTACCTAAATTCAGGAATCAACACTTGGAGCACAATGAGGAATTAACAACACTTCAAGGAATTGCGAGAGAGATGTACAATTTTTAAACTAGATTAATAATATAAGTACATTGTAAATAAGTACTCGTAGGCCTACTACACTTGATCATGACTAAATTTGAAGGACACTACCATTTCAAAACCATTGGACAGGATTTCACTATTTAAAAACAATACTATCTTCAAATACAAATTTTATATTTGAAAATATTATCCAGGAATACTATCAGACAAAGAGTAAAATAATTCAATTTCCTTTGAATGATTTTCTAAAATTTGCTGAAGAACTTTTCAAGATGTTATTTGATAACTAGTATAATATTATTGTTGAAGTCATTGCACTAGTAAGACCGATTGGAGAGACAACAATGAGAAAGTATGTTATTTTGAAATCCTGACAGGAAGGAGTTTTAAAACTAAATCTGTCGACAAGTACGTGGCTGTTTTAGTTGTTCAAGTCTCTTTACGATTGTCCGTGAACGACTTCATGGACATCCGATTGATGAGTTTCCGAAAGGATGCCGTCCACTTGGATCGCTGCAACCCTCCCGGTGTCTTGGTTCGGCTCCGAGTCGAGTCGTAGAGCTCGGACGAGAAGCCCGAGTCGGAGGAGAAAGCTCGTGCAGCTGCGGCCGCGGAGGAGGTGGAGGTCATAGAGGTGTCGGTGGGGACGGAGGTATCGAAGGGGCAGTGACACGGCGGACCGTCAAGTGCGTTGAAGGATTCCTCTTCATTGCCAGAGTCGCCTGACTCGGAACTAGTGCTGGCCTGGAAGGCAAGTATAAGACATTGTCACTTGGCGCAAGAGTTGTTCGTTTTACTATGATATTTTGTAAGAAATCCACCTATATCCACAAGGATACAAATAACATATACCTGCACCCTCTCAGATTGTTGATAGTTATATTTTTGTTTAGCTCTTAATTTGGTCAACAATTAATTACATATAAATATATTCAAATCTAGGGGGCTACTTACTACTTAAACAACAACTAGTCTATCGACAGTGACAACTTAATACTAATTATAATTTCTTATGTACGTATATTGTATATGTACGTATTTGTTTTGTACTGATTTTATTAGTTCCTATACGTGTACCATGATGTACACGTACATTGAATATAAATTAATTAACCATGCCTTCATGCTGTACTCTGTAGAATGCAGATCAACAAGTTGTCTTTTAGTTAGTAAATATACCCCCTGCACTTATTATGCATAGGTCAATAAGACCTACCTCGTCGATATAGGAGATGTATGGCCCGGCCGGTGTGTCCAGACACTCGAGGGGTAGTGATGGGGAGGGGGAGGGGGAGCTGGTGGAGGTGTGGGTGTCGGTGGAGTACGCTCGGCGGAACGAGTACTCGGAACGTGTCGACGGAAGTGGTGACGAGTGGCCGTAGAACACTGAGCCACCGGACACTGTGGAGAACCTGTAAGCAGCGAAGTCATTAACACAAACTCTCTCAATGTGAAGACAGATATTTGAATATTAAATCCATGGCAGTATTAAACGTATGTTTAACCGCCAAGTTTATCAGATAATTTTCTTAAGGATTTATTTAAGATGGTTTACTTTTTGTCATTCAAACAGAACAAGATATTTATGTAAGGCCTCCAATATGCCATCTCAATCTTTAAACACCCAGTTCCCTACAAAAAGTGCTTGTTTTCAATTTATCCATTTTAGTTACCCTCAATATACCTTCTTCTAAGAAACTTCATTTCTGTAGCAACTAAACGCAACACAAAATAATTTAATGCCTACAGTTTTATGGAGTAATAAAAATCGCTTGGCATACTTCCCTGCCACCACAGATATTAATTAATAATATTAGTCTTCCTTCTATCACTAGACCCGGCACCTCCACCAAATAAGACAATTAATACTGCAGAATGAGTATTACAAGTCTGCTCAAACATTAACCAGTTAGACTAAGCAAATCAGCGTACTTGATTCAAAATTAAATTAAGTATTATATGAAGTATAGAATTACACAGTTGCCAAAACATAATTTTCTTCTATATACTGAATCCTTTAGTTTCAATTTGAAAATTAATTACCGGTTTTGAGTGTTGACTAACAGTAATACAAGTAATTGAGAGTTAAAACATATCCATACTTTGTAACTTAACAACTAATTAGAATTAATTCACGAAACAAACAAAGATTGGTGAACCAGCTATGACCTGAAGAATAACAATTAATTAATACAACAAAAACAAGAATTTGAAACAAAATAAATGTTGCCAAGTGCAGAAGAATGTGGATAGACTCTGGAAGTGAGATGATAAGATGGTAAGCAATATTATACCAGCGACCATTGTAGCGACAAACATTATAATGCATTCAACCTAATACCCAGGCAGAAAGCAAAAGTTGTGCAAGCCAAACATAAAAAACTAAGGGTAAATCACACATTGAAGCAAGTTACTTGTAATATCAGAATAATGAAATGTTGTTTTGTCTTATCATTGTTTTCTTCTAAAATATTAAAACTAAAAGTAATAGCTTAAATTTTAGGAATAATTGCAGATTTAAATACAACAATGTACAAGGTTATAGAACTTACAAGTAAATTATGTACAATAAGTAAATGGTTAGTAATTAATGAACACGAACACAACTTTAAACAATTGTACAACACATCAACAGAAAAACATCGAGGGTAGATTCAATAAAATCAACAGCTGTGGAATACGGAATTTAATTCACTGAATTCTGGATCATCATCATTTATTAACTAATTAATAAAATCAATTCCTTATATTTAATTATAGGTCTTCATAAATATAATAGAAAAAGTTGTAAAACAAATAGGTATTAATAGGTTATAACATTAAGGCAATATCTCTTGGTGTGTGTACGACTACATCTCTCTTCCCTTCCTACCCCTCCCCCTTCCATTCCCTTGCATAATGTATGACCTAGGGACTGTTAAAACAAAGTGGAAATTAAATTTGAATTGAGATTAATGATCTTGCATAGCAAACAGTCCCCATGCATATATATAATCTTAATGAACAATGCAACTAACGGTACACTACTTTGTAAAACGGTTTAACATGGAACATGTGGGAATGCAAACAGTACAACTGAAGTTCCTCTGAAGATCTGTAGCTATTCAGGAAATATTTGGTAAAACGTACAATGTTTTGCAGGAAGTGGAATGTAAATCGTGTGTTTTGTCACAATAACAAAAGTAAAATGGGTTGGTAATGGTGCAGCATTATTTTATCTCAAATGACACGCAAAATCCGTTGATTCAAGAAATTTGCCCTAAAAAAAAAAAAACAAGATTACTTTTTTAAATAGGAATATGACGGTATTCTGTGGAACACTTAGGACTTAAAAAGAACAGCGTATGGGAAAGTAAATACATTTAAGATTTCGTTTTGGAGAATTTTGTAGAGGGGGCTTTCCTCCCAAACCTTGGTACACCTGTGGATATTGTTTGGAATTGACTGGTATAAAATGTACTAATTTTGTCGACAGTGCCATATTCTGTCATGCTCTTGAGTTCAGGTGTTGTGGGTTAGTGTTAGTGCACAACACATAATGAATGCATGCTTCTACCCTCCATGCACTATTAACATTAAGGGATGATTGTGAGACCACAACCCACCGCTCGCCTTCGCCCTCCTTAGCGCGCACACCCTCGTCGTCAGAGGCGTACATGGACGGACGGATCCAGTTGCGGAGGTCTTGGAACGGCAATTGGAAGCAACCCGTCAACTTATGACTGCGAGAGAGAAGTCACATGGGGTTATTAAGAGTGTCTACGTGCTGCAGAAATGAATTAATAACTTTGGATTCCATTGCCAGTTGCTTGGGAGTAAATGTAAATCATGAAGAGCATTAAAATATATTTTCATAAAATTACTTTCAATTCAGGTAAGCCTCAAGTCAATAGTACAAAACAACAAACTTCAACTGAATGCAATGAAGCAAGCATAGTCAGCAACAGCATTCCACACGGCATTATTGCACAATACTTACATTCTAGAATATGTTCATTTAAATAGCTTTGTGTTGAAGCTCATTTTGTATGTATAGAACAGTGAAGGAAATTTGACCTGCATAATTTATAACAACCCTACAGACAAAGCATAGGTTTTGAACAGAGGGCCTACAGTATAAGCAGAGAGTGAAGCAGACAGTATTGAGCAGAGGCCGGATTAACCATAATGGAATAAGGGATTAAGATTAAGGCATGTGCAATAACAAAGCTTCTTATCTGAAGTAGTGAGGATTTATACAACTTGTTCTCGTCATTGACACAAGAAGGCAGATCAAACGAAATCGTTATTTCATGTGGCATACATGTGTAGCCTTCAGATAATAGTAATCTTTAAAATAACTAAGAAGAAAGGTTTGGAGAAGACACATTCTTCATGTTGATTTTACTGATCATGGATTAAGTTTTGAATGTTCACTTAACAAATGAGAGGACATTTGCACGTTTGACAACGTATTTGCAATGTTTTTCAAAAATACTACTCACTCATTTTAATAATTTAAAAGGATATACAAAATAATGACTAATGAGTACAAAATATTCATAAATCTATTCTTGTTGAATGTTGTTTAAGAATTATTGCCCCAGTTCTGTGTGTGCTAGAAGTACAAGAAGACTCTTTAAAAACTCTTCCCTGTCCGCATACACCCTTGAGCGTCTATAAAGAAACCAATATCCAGTTAAATAGTTCTGTGTGTGCTAGAACTAGTTCTTGTGTGCTAGAACCAGATCTTTGTGTGCTAGAAGTGACAGCAAGTAGACTAAAGATCTTAATCTTCCCTGTCCCCGCACTCCCTTGAGCGTCTATAAAGAAACCAATACCCAGTTAGCTAGTTCTTTATGTGCTAGAAGAAGGATGGCAAGTAGACAAAGATCTTACTCTTCCCTGTCCTTACTCCCTTGAGCGTCTATAAAGGAACCAATATCCCAGTTATGTGTGCTAGAACTAGTTCTTTGTGTGCTAGAACTAGTCTGTGTGTGCTAGGACTCGTTCTCTGTGTGCTAGAAGTGACAGCAAGTAGACTAGATCTTACTCTTCCCTGTCCGCGTACTCCCCGAACGTGGCCTTGGTGTAGGTGCAGACCGAGCACTTCTTCCTCTTGCACGTGGCGAGATGCTTCATCCCCTTCTTGAAGTGATTGTTGAGGGACTGACTCTGGCGGGCCATGTACTTCAGCTCAGTCACCTAGGAACAAGTAGTTTAAACTGTAGAGCATGGCAAGTGTGTACGTGCACAACTAGAGCTAGCTCGTGGTGACAACGTGTGTATGTACTTCACATTACACAAACCCATAAGTTAGGTTGGTGCCACGTGACATAAAATACAAGCTGCAGGTGATATAATTCAGAGGAGCTAGATCCAACTTTTAGCATATCAAGTAGCCCCTACGATGATTGTGGATTGCCAAATATTCTAGTAAGAAACAATTTCTTATCGTTTACTCTGGCTCTTAACCAATACAAAAATCATAAAGTCTTGGATCCTTTAATGGAACGTCACAATTTCTTCATATATGCTATTTATGTTATGTTAAGTGTTTATGTATTGATGTTATTTTAGTTTCTTTTAAAAATACAGATGGTATTAAATGAGAAAATTGCTATGGTATATGCAAAAGTTACTTGGTATGATTGTCTTGTACATGCCTTTATGCTAAATAAACATATAAAATATTGTTTTACACGATTTATTCATCAATTATGAATAAATAACATAAAAGTCACCATGTCAATTTCTTGCCAATAACTTCGAACACAATAAAGTCTGAAGCTATAACAACGCAGCTTACAGATTAAAGGTTAACATATTTTAACTTTTTATATGCACTCAGCCTGCCATTAACTTGAACAAACGTATAAGTTCCAAACCAACGAGAAAAGAGACAACTATCTTAGTGAGTCTGGCAAGCCACAGACATCTTACTTCTATAAATACTACTGAAACTAAACACTGCGACTTCAATTAGCAGACAAAGGTAAATATTGTTTTAAAGAGTGATATTAAACCCACTTCTTTCTCTAATCCCACCACATTGTGGCTGATTCTCTTCTTCTGTTTGGAGACGTCCCCGAGGTAGTTTCCCATTCCCTTCCTCTCCTCGCTCAAAGTCTCCTTCAGACGTTCATTCTGTAAGAATAACAGAGCGTTAGAGACAAGTAAGCGAGCAATGTCTAGTCTTGGTGGAGGTGCCGGGTCTTAACTTAATGACTAATAAATAATAATGACTCTCGTCTCTCCAGCACAAATATGCGATACTTTAGGGCATAGCCTGATTGTTTTAAAACAGTTGGTTGGAGTTCATCGTGCACTATATAACATAATACTCTTGGTTTTGGGTGGAGGTGCTGGATCCGAACTCAATGACTTTAAATAATAGTGACTCTCCAGCATAACTAACGTAATAACAAATATACGGTACACACTATATTATAATACTCTTGGTTTGGGTGGAGGTGCTGGATCCGAACTTATGACTTAAATAATAGTGACTCTCCAGCATAACTAACGTAATAACAAATATACGGTACACACTATATTATAATACTCTTGGTTTGGGTGGAGGTGCGGTCCGAACTATGACTTAAATAATAGTGACTCTCCAGCATAACTAACGTAATAACAAATATACGGTACACACTATATTATAATACTCTTGGTTTTGGTGGAGGTGCCGGGTCAGACCTTAATGACTTTAATAATAGTGACTTTCCTCTCTCCAGCATAACTAACGTAATAACAAATATACGGTACTATAGGGCATAGCCTGATATTTTTTAAGTAGTTGTTTGGAATTTATCGTACACTATATGAGACTCTTATTGTTTTGGTGGAGGCGCCGGGTCAGACCAACCCAGTTAACATGTAAACCAAGCTAACATGAGACGGTATTTTAGGTAGTAGATTTCGTAGGGGCCTACAGGGCTTAGCTTGGTGGTCGCTTTGGTTTTAAGTACCCCACTGAAAATCAGTTATGACTGAGAGGGTGACTCTAAATACGAATTTATTTACTCATTTATTTTAAAAACAATAATGTCGCTCTTCAATGAGATAATGCAGACATTTTCTCGAAAGAACGAAACATTGCAGGCAACTTGTCTGAGAATTGTTTAGATTTTATAGTAGCGTGTTTTGTTTGCTAGATACTGACTTCAAACGAAGGGCTGGGTATTCGGGGCTTAGCACCGATCTAAAGAAAGATAACCACAAATCTAAATTGAAAAACGTCTGTGGGGTTAGGGATGGGGTATTTGAAATGACGATATGAACAAAATACATTGAAATGCGTCGCTCTTTTCGCCGTGGAGTCCCTTCCATCACTTGGTAAACTTAACTTGTTAGAAATACGTATTTTAGATTTCTTTATGTTGTTATGTGTATTTTTGTAAGTAGCAAGAATACTGGCACATCGAAAAAACTAAACATAGATAACGTACGTACAATTCTTGTTGAGTAATGTAAAAATTACAACAAACACGCATACAGCACTCTTTGATGTCATAGATATACACGAATCTTCTCTCTACAAACTCCAAAGAATCCACAATCATTAGTAACATCATTTCTATCCACCAACGATACATTGTGTATTACAACATGCAAGTTTACAAATAGAACATCCATTGTGTGGGATTGAGCGAAGCCTGACGTCGCACAGTTCCTCTTCGAAGTGACATTAATAAATATAATTGCATTGTCGCGCGACGTCCCCCCGCTTCCTGTAGAAAGTGTGATCTATCAGTCAGTGAGTCGGGCGGGGAAGTCGAGCCTGATTCCCGCCATTCTTCTGTCACCTCTTCCATCTAATTCGCTCGGAGTCGGCTTGTTAACCAACGGTCCGTGGTGGGTCATTAGCGTCTGCTATCTAGGCTAAATGCTAAGCCTCATTGGTCTCGTCCACACGCCCACAAAGACACGCACAAGTAGACTACGCCTACAAGCTATTATCACATGTTTGGTTTTCTTTACTTCTAGCGCAGATTTTAGCGTTATTTAGAAGAAAATCTTGCAATGGAACGACAAAATGGAGGGGCACTCATCCATTGGCTACGGTAAACATAACTAATAGGTGTTTGTTACTTTTCTTTGTTAAAATTCTAAACATATTTTCATAAAATCATACATCATGAATATATTATATAAGAGGTCAAAATGTAGGTTATACCTAAAAATGTATTGTTATAGAAGTTCATAAAAAGTACATAAAGAAGCAAGTCGAATATTACGTAGAAATATTAATTTATTTTAAGAGTAGACTGAGTTGAATAAATAAACTTAACATCAATGGGGTATAAAAAATTTGAACCATCGCAGATGCTTGTGTTTCTTCATGTGGTAGTGTGAATTTAACAGCAGTCGTGGGCTTTGTTAGTCGCCCTGTATGACTGCAGGCATACTAGCTAAAAAAAAAACAACCTTGTATTTTATTAAATTTGTTTCAAACTTTCGTCTCCAAAGAAAACAACGGCCTTGCAAAGACAAGCGCTGAAAACGTCGCCTTCATACAACGTGGGGAATACTCTTTCCATCTGCTGCGACGCTATTCCCACCGAGGGACTTGTCTGTAGTCTCCCGGCCGCTTGTAAAACAACGTCAGTAGGTGACTGGGGCACGCAGCGAGACACCCGCACTGCAACGTTCTTGTTGTCCCTCGCAGGTTTGATTTGATACGTGGTGATCGGTGCAAGTAAGAGGGAAAACACAGTTGCCAGCTTTAGTTCGATATATGTATAAACTATTCTACCAATTTTTTAAATTCATAATTCGTTTCCTACTTCTTCTTATTTCCATTATTAGTATAAAAGATACGAATTTACCATGAAACTAGCATTTCCTTAGCTGAATAACAAGCCCCACTGACCCACCAATATTTAGTCATCTGAGGGACATTACATTATACACTCCTGCCTACCAACCCTTGTGGCTATAGCAATGCCCGACATGTACAGGAAGAGTAGATATTTATAATCATCTTCATCCACATATACCTCCTATCGCTTGTTATCAACGTAGAACAATGCACACACTAACTGGAAATAATGAGCTTGCTGCAGCATGCAAGTGGCGTGTTCATACGTCAAGACACGCTTGTTAGAGATGCACTTGCATCAACCTTCGCCTCGTAACGGGTCACGAATGTTTCAATCTAAAGTCAGATAATGGGGTGCAGACAAATGATAGTAATTGTAAAATAAATTGGAAATTATACGGCATTCTTGAAGTGAGAACGTTGCATGTAATTTGAAGGCGTTGTGCTTCCTACATTCGACGAAGAAAACTATACGACAGTCAGCAAAAGCTGCCAGTTTTTATACCGATTTAGTTTAGTTTGTAGAGACCGGTGCACATAACTTCCTAAGGTTTGAGGTTCATGGTTCAACGAAGTTGAAACATGCGCAAGCGTTATCGCGTTCACTGATCCTACAAGGTTTATGGTTTAGGACTCTTAAGGTTTAACAAGATAAAAAATATTTCGTATCGCTAGCTCTTAAGACACTAAATACTAAACCCAGCCAGTGAGAAGCGAGCTCTCATAAATCCGGCCAATGGTAGCGCGCGTACTAGAAAGTGATAGAAAAACATTTCTTAGACCATAAACCTTAAACCTTCGGAAAGTACGCTTGATTTGTTTCCAGTAAACCGTGGACACCACCGCCTTCTTACCTCCCTCTCCAGGTTTTCCTTCTCTGCCGAGATGGCGGTGACTTGGCGGACGACCTCCTGCCTGGCTCGCTCCAGCCCCCGGCGCGTCGCTTCGGACTCCGACGCCTGGCACTTCAACTGTGAGTGAGAGAGAGAGAGACACATTCGTTAGCAGACGCATAACACACACCGCACAGAGTCTAGAATTATCACGTCGATAACGAAACCTTTTTAATATACTGGTGGACATAGCAAAAACAAAAATATGTTTTCATTCAACCCCTTTGCCAAGTAATTCACATTGTAATGTTAAAATTTACGTAAGTACTCCGAATCTAACTGTCGTTTTACCCATGCAAATCCATTCTCATAGATCCATTTATTTACTGACCTGGAAAGTATTTAGCATGTTATACAAAAAAAAATGATACTTTAATAAACCAATATTTTAGTGATCGGATTGAAGCACAAAATTATATTTTCAGTATCTAATCTGCCACATTCATCTCATTCAAAGTCCTATACCGCGAAGTAGAAAATAAATAGGATTTTTAAAATAACCCAACAAACAACAAACAAACTCATCCTAAAATGTGACTTGATTCTTTGTAGTAACTTATAAACAATGACATTATCAAAATTAGCATATTATGTAGGTGTTGCTTATTTCGTTCTTCGTCAATTTTGTCCAGCGCGTCTGCTCTAATGAAAATTGCAAACCTTTACATACATGGAAATAGGTTGTACACCCCTGCTCAACAAACACACATCGACTTCCAATACACCTCACATCTGTGGTACTTTACGGTACGAGTTGCTCAGACCTAGACACATCTATTCCAATATCTAGTCTGTCTCGAGGCCACTGGCTGCAGTGTGGCTTCCATAGTCCCTTATTCCCCTATAGCGAGACAGAGACGTCCAGGAAACTTACTGGGGAGATTGCAGAGTCCTAATAATACCCTGTCCTTTAGCGTTGCAGTTTATTGCATTCGTCTGTCGAGCAAACTATAACAACTTAAAACGTCTTACTTAGAACGACTTATTTACTACCACCAGACTTCTAGAGGGTACCTATACATACATAACATTCACCCACATATGACAGCATATCACTTGGAGATCAACATATTTTAGAGCACTGAGAAATCAAATATACGGCTTGTTCATGTAGAACAACGCGTAGGAAGTCAAACTTGATCGTAACGGTGGCTATTTTCTGGTTTTTGATTGAGGGGCCATCCGGGTTCGATTAAAACAACAACAACAGGTTTTGGTTAGTCTACATTAGAAAAGTGCAAAATTATGATTGTTAAGTCGTAAAAACTGATTCTGTACTAAACCATTTGTTATTATTTTCTCTCAAACGTTCATTTAACTAGATTTGTTACGTTACGTTTATTGTTTTAAAGTATAAAATTACCAGTTGCTGTTTTGGTGATAAATAGAATACAAAATAATAATAACTAAAATATGTTAACCGAAAACAAAAATACTGGAACATCAATAATTCAAAGTATCACTACACTAATCATATAATACGAAAGTATGGTGGTGGTGGCGGAGAGAGAATTGCATGTGCTGTGATTAAAATACATAATTTTGGTGGCATTCCAGTTCTTCCTTATGATTAATATGCCTACAATTTAAAAAGTGCAGACCAATATTGTTGAACAGTTCACATTGCCCATTGGTCCACGAACGAAACCCCCTGAGAGAAGGGACGCTGGGTTCAAGTTTGCGTCCGAGCTGATTACTTGTTCCCTCTGCTTGGTCAGTGTGTTTGTTGTCTTGTTGTGTTTGGACTTGGTGCTTGACACGAGTGAGGGAGAGAGAAACCTCGGTTCTAACTTGCTTATACTGACCAACTCGTATCCGACAGGAAAAAGATTTACGTCCGTCCTGTCTCAAGGAGTTAGGATGGACTAGGCTCGAGAAGAAGACGGATTAGCTACCGCCCACCGTTGTAGCATTGTTTGTAGAGAAATATACCCTTATCATCTGGGGTTACATGCGATGGGCATTGCTGGTGTTCACATTTATTAGGCTTCAGAGTGAGTATTCTAATGCATATTGCTGTTGTGACACAATATCATTGTTGGATGAGCGTAGCGAGCGAAGCGAAGATTCCATTTCACTACACTGGAGAAAAAAATCCGGAATGTTTTTTTTTCTTTTTTTTCTTTTTGTGTTTTTGTCTGTTTTTTAAACACGCTTCCGGCTAAACCGATACTCCAATTGCGATGACATTTTCTGAAGACCTTCGAAATCTCTGAACTTAGAACTGCCACGTTTTTGAGCGCAATCGAAAAATTATTTCTTTGAAAATCGCAATTTTACGATTTTTTACGATTTTTTTAAAATTTCTTCGACTTACAACACCTACATGCTTTATCCGATTTTAATGATTTTTTCACAGAACCATTATTTTATGAATTAAGATATTCGTGTGAAATTTGAGCGCGATCGAAAAATGATTTCTCATTAAAATCGAAATTTTTCGGTTTTTTCTTTTTTAAAACACTTTTTTGACTTTTAACACCTACATGCTTTATCCTTTTGTAATGATTTTTGCAGAACCTTAATTTTATGAATTAATATATTCGTGTGAAATTTGAGTGCAATCGAGTAATTATTTTTTATGACAATCGCAATTTTACGATTTTTTTCTGTTTTTAAATTATGATTTATTACAAAAATTAAAAATTTAAGTTGTTTTATATTTCTTTTATTTTTTTAAAAAAATCTTCAACAAAGTAATGATTTTTTCACAGAACAACAGAAAATCCGCATAACACATGGCAGCTCAATGCACCAATTACGCTCATCCAACAACGCGGCGGGACTAAAGCGTTTTCCTAGTTCTAAATCAGTTTTATATCAGACTTGGATACAGGCACCATAACCAAAATATGTCCGAACGAGCCCCAATCTTTATTTCGGGTGAATTAAGCAAGTCGCTCATAGGGGTTGACTGATATTTTTAAACTTTAAATGTTGAATATTAATTAATTAATTAATTAATTAATGTGATGTTTGATTTCGTCATTTACATACAGAAACCATAATATTTAATTTGATCACTTAGCTTAAAAGTCTTCGTTTTCTAGTTTATGTTAAAAACGTTACGTAACTTGATTATTGTCGAGTGTCGATAGAAGAAAACACACACACGACAACGACATTATCTCGTGTTAAGCAAACAAATCGCGGTATTATACACAGAAAAAGAAAATTAACAATAATGAAGTTTGTGAACATTAAGAGGTTATACAGTTGCTTAAACAGATAGGTCATTAGTGAGAACAAGATAAATCTTAATTAGGAAAGTCGTGCCCGCCTAAAGTCTTCCACGGAGCGAGATCAGCAGGATCTCGGGAGGTCATAAGTAATTAAACTCGACGACTCACGCGTCTTGGTCGTTTCATGTGCGTATGTGTTATTTGTTCCTAGGTGACAACAACGATTTGCAAAATGTGGTCAGTATGGTATAACGGAATATAAAAGATAATTAACAACACGAAACAGTGATATACACTCAAAGGTGAAAGTGAACAGTAAGTGGCATTATTAACGATTCGTTGAATGGTAATCAATAAAAAAAACTTGAAATGGAGATATTGTATTCCTTCGAAAAACGAACTGTGTAAAAGGACAATAATTACAATGCTACTCGTGTAATGTGTGAATAGAGAGGTTGTGTAAATATAACAGTAACAGTAAAAATGGGGAAATATGAGAAATAATGAGAAATCACAACAAAAGAAAATATAAGGAGGGACAGAAAGAGAACACGATAGAGTTAAAGAGAAACTAACAATGGTTTGTAATGTCCGTATTTACGAGTCATGAACTAGCCATACATGAAGGCAATGTCCGTGGACGTGTGAGCAAGCCTAGTGAAGGATATGTCAACCTGTTGGTGTTGATATGACCAAACTCATTGTACACATGCACATTCGTGAAGTGCACGTCACTTTCAAGTTTTTCTACGCGCTAGCTAGGATCTTTATGGCTTTGTAGTTCGAGTTCCAGTTGATAGCATGGCTGAACGAGTACAGTAGACATGAGACACTAGTTCCAGTCAGCAAGGTGTAGCATGCGATTCTAGCATCCAGTTTTACCATATACAGATAATACATGTGGGGATATATAACATGTAGCAGCAGAACTTATTGACTTACACGAGGTATAGTGAAAGACAAAGCATACGAAGCACACGTCACAATATCGTACAAATCGTCGTATACATGTACAGAAAAATACGTTTATTCAAACCCAGAACTATTTGCAGTGGTTCAGGTTAAACCACACTCATGAAACTGGATCAAGAGTAAAAATTTTCATTCCTTCCTTCAAAAGTCCCACTTATCTGTGCAGTAAAATTTATAATAAACTTCCTCACAATATGTTAGCTTCTTCCTGTGGTGTAGCTTTCTAGAGCAAGCATAAAGAGCATTTACTGGAGAGTGAGTACTACTGCCTTGATGAATATAACCCTCTCCAGTAATTTATGGTAAATAAAAATAAAATGTAAACAACACTAATGTTCAACACGTGTGTTAACATGTGTAACTTAGGATTGTACAGATCTGTGAATGTTATGACTATCTGCTTAAGTGTATACGGTGTTATTTTAGTTTTAATCTTAATCATGATGCTTGACAAGGCCTATGTCGATATTTAAAGGCAAGTTAAGAAAAGAAATGAATCATAAATGATAAATAAGATAATTTCATGTTCAAGTAAATGTAAATGGTAAATTATATATATTTCAAAACATTGCGTCATTGTTTTGGTTTAGTATGTGTATCACATACAATTCTAGTCTAATTAACAATTGAAATCTACATATGAAAAAGAAACAATGATCTACAATATTCCACGGGTTGGATAATGATACCTCAAGATTAAATGACACGTGAAAGATATGTATCTATAGATCTTGATTTTACAATTGTTGAGCAATTAAAACTAAATTATCAAATGTTATATCAAGGTTAATTGATGTCTAGAAGGTATACACCATAACTTAAGCTATAATGTGTCCCTAGAATAGATCATCGTAACGTGAAAATAACAAAATCAAGGTCCATAGTTGCGTATATACTTGCTATGCATCAACAACTTTTGATAAATAATGTTAAATTGAGCATTGTTATTTTTTGAAGATAGATGGTTAGAGCTTTGATCCGTTAAATATACCCTAACTAACATTAGTTTTGTTTTAACACTAGTATCTTGAATAAATGCTTAATTCAAAATAACGTAACATTCCAAAGTATACCTATTTACACTACAAGACAGATCCAAAAATAAATACAAAAGCTTGCATTTTGTCCCTACTAAGAAATACTCGGATAGAGAAATAAATTATCCATTGCTACATTGATGAAGCGTTTCACCCTCATCCTGTGACATGATAAGAAATCGAACTTTCTGTAACTTTCTGTAGGCCTATGCCATTGGCTTACGACAAGCTAGATTTCAAGTGCTTTTCATCCATGCGATGCAGGTTGTGTCTCTGTGACTTATACCGAGTACACAAACCAAACCAATGGTATTTATAGGAGACTCACTCTAAACTCAACTCACTGTAAAACTACTACAATACCTTACGTTACCCAAAAATATCAAGCAATGTAACGAGTTATAATTATTATATAATGTAGAACAATTCAATCACAAAAATGCGCACAAATACATGCACAAAAATTAGAGTAACTTGTATTTTTACAAAACATAGCAAAACTGTGTTGTACAAATACAATTGCCATATGGACGAAGAATAACGAAACAACGTAATTTAAAAACACTATAAAACATGGTTTAAACAAAAACAATAGATTAATAGAAATTAATATGGTAAAAACGTAAATAAATATTACTGCAATGACATAAGTAGAATAAGTGTCAAGTGTGTGTACTAGTTCAGCACTTTGATTTTGATATACTTGACCTTGAAACACCATCTTATTATGTTTGACACGCATGTGCCATTTCTCTGTAAATGAAACGCATAAGTCTGTTCTCATGGGTATCGGTTTCCAAGCAAGTGTGAAAAGCAATATTACCTGTTTGTAGGCTGCGTTCTTCTCCTTTTCCAGCTTGTCTTTCCAAATTCCGAACTTCTCTTTCTCGGCACGCAACTGAAACATGATAAGAACGACACGTTAGACTCGAAATTGAGCGCCGTTTGTTGCAAAGTTAGACAAAGTGATTACGATAGTAAAGTAGTCGAGAATAGGTGACAGTCACGACAATGCTTGGGAGTTTGGGGTTAAGCCCAGTCGAGGTGGTTTTATCAAGCTGCAAATGGTACTAAAATGAAACGGTAGGCAAATCATGCAGGGTCTTTGTCCATGCACATACATAATTATTCTACAGAGACGTTCTAAATAATTATATATTCATATTCTCAAACTAAAAAAAAACATCTAGAGTCTAGTTAAGTACATTGTCGGCAACAAAATTGTTTCGATTCTAAACCACTCAATATTCTAAACTCAATATTCCAAACTTAAGAATGTTGAGATTTCTTACCATTAAAACATAAAATAAGCTCGATTACAATATTAATGGTTTTCTGGTGTGTTTGTGCTCATCACTTACAAACCCTATTCACGCTTGTTAGCATTACAATCAAATTCAATCAGGCATAACCTGAATTGCACTTTTATTTCAAGTGTTACGCAGTGATTACTTAATCGCGTATACCACATTTAATGTGTTTCGTCTTCTACTTATTCTATTCCATTTGCTCTTCCCGTTTACTCTGCATGCAAATGTGACCTATTCCAGAATTGCTTACAGAACATGTTAACTATTAATAATGTCAATGTGTTATATGTAAGCACTACATGCTGGCTGGCACACTTCCCAACTCAATAAACCACCACATTAAAATAGGGCATCGAGATTCTATAAATGCAGGATATTGAATTTAAGACACAACGCGTATGTTAGCAGGGTTGGTTTGTTTTAAAATACAAAACTCTCTGTGATATATACGACACTTAAAATGTGCGCCACTGTTTTCATAACATTGAATATTGGAATACTTCCATTTCATTTTATTGCCAGTAGGCTACAGCTGCATCTTCATCTTTGATGTTAGTACATGACAAGGGAGCTGAACGGGTTTATATTTAAAATTGTTATGTTTAAACGACCAACGAATTTGGGTGAGCCGTCTCCTTTAAAATACATTGATTAAAAGACTCATGTATAGAAAAAAATAACAAAACCACAACATACTACGCCTAAGGGTCATTATCCGGTTTGTAAATATTTTGGTTGGTAGTTACTTTAGTGAAGATAATCTATTCACTGAATTGAGCGTTTTACAATATGTAGCTTCAAATAATTAAGTATTTTTTGCATTTGTTGAATAAATAAATGAAGAAATTATTGAAAAAAAAACAAAAAAACGTACATTCATCATGGTCGATGCCCGATGAAGTTTTGTAAACACACAAACTACGATTATAAATCAGTAATCACATCAGTATGTAGTTGAAAGGGTGGGGCGCTCTAACGCTCGTATCAAATTTAACGTAATAATTCAACTAAATACTAATAATAGTTCTCTAATCCCCGGTTACCTTAGAGTTCACACTATACAGGACGGATGTTTCTCGCGTTGTTACAGAGTGTGAAGATGACGTCAACAACACAACAAAAGAAAACGAAACAGTGATGGCCAATTAAATGAACTCGTAATTAGAAGAAGAGGAGGCGGAGTCGGATAATAATCCTTCTGTTTTATGTCACGTCTGAGGGGCCACGTATAATTGCCGGCGTGCTCACTGTGTGTTGCCGATATCACCGGGCCAGAAGTGACGTTTTCAGGTCAGGAGTTCTCTAGTCTAGGGTGCATGGGAATAACATGTAGGCCTAGCTATGCGGGGCTTTGTCTCTCTAAAAACACGGAATCACTGCCCCGGCCAATAATATATTACCATGCACAATCATACAACGAGCATGTGCACTTTACAACCCCAAAGACAACGGAACAAAACAACACATTACTTATAAATATGAAACTAGTAGAACCTGAGAGTAGAACAGTTGGTAATTATTTGGACATACACTGTTCTTATAATAAAGTAAGTATTTAAGTATTTATCTTAAGAACAGTGTATGTCCAAATAATTAGCATTTAATAACATATTACTTTTTTGACAATACATGAAATGTAACGACAAACAAATAAGTAATTTGTGAATTGCTATAATTTAAAAATAAGCGGATTTTGAACATGCTGGACACAAAATTAAACCAACTCATTCTATCGAATAATATAGGCAATTGCAATCGATCAATATGACTTGCTTATTCGGTTATGCCCAATGGGCGATAAGTAATTATTCAATATTCTTCTAATAACACAACGTATACCGTCCATAAGACTACCAATGCAAAATGCAACAATTAAATATTGCATTATTTTCCTAAGATAGTGATTTTGATATCAGTCCAATAAATGAAACCTCCATGAAATATTGGCGTATTATGTCTTAAAGACATAATATGTCTTAAATATTATGTATTACGCTTAATGAGTAACAATTGTACGATTAATACCTATAATGATCGAAACTAATCTGGAGGTTGCATAGGCCAGTAGACAATTGATTTTGATAACTACAAATATTTTTCAATTTACATAACTTTTATCATCGGGATGGATAAAATGAAATATTTCAGATAGTGTTTGACTATCTACTCAAGTTTATGACATGACAGTCATAAAATGAGGAAGTTTCGGTAACAGTAACATTCTTATAATCATTTATTGTTACTGATTGTCTACACTATACGTTGTTTGTTCCCTGCAAATAGAACATTCGCAGTTTAAACCCGAGTTTCAAGTCTGGCAACGTGTGTTCGGAGAGCTGGCTTTTCTTTCAACCAAACGGCGTCTACCTCTATGTATGGATTGAGAAGAAGAGCGGGTTGCGTCTCTTCACTTTACTTCGCTCTGCTTTCCAGCTTTATTTACGAGATTCGCCGAGCAAAAGTCAAACGAAACACCAACTGTCTTTCAAGGGTCTTTAACAAATCGCAAGTGCATTCTTGTGTCCACCGCTCTCGTGCGTGTACGCATGACACAAGGTCCCGTATTAACACAGCAGTTTTTTCCCAAGCTATTTGAAAAAAAAAATCGTTTACAGTTGTTTTTATGTACGACAAATCTGAAAATGATGCAATTAATTCGCCTTGTGTTCTAAAACTTAAGGTGAAAGTGTGAAATAAAACACAGAAAATAGATGCTATTTCGCAAGTTTCTACACGTTTACTGGGCTATTAAGTCTAATAAAACTACGATCTTATCTTATGTCGAACCACTGTTATTTGTATTTTTCGTTGAACCACGCCTTTTGAATAACTAAAGATGGTTGTTATTATTGGTGGCGATTGAGTCACGAGTTGCTTAGTAAAATGTGGATTGTATGGGAGCAATTATTATACGGTCGTTCGCTATAATTTGTTGTGGGATGTAGTAAGTATACTCAAGGAGAGATAATACTTTTCCAAGAAAAGAAATTGTTGCTTGAATTAGTCATGAAGACGTGTATGGAGAGTAGAGCGACGACGAAGAGCAAAACAACTGTGGGAAAGATCACATTTAGTGTTGACTGTTGATGCACGAACAAAATAGGTTTCCGTGAGTCTAAGTTATCAGCGAAGAAGAAATATAACAGGACCATGATAGCGCAAGATAAGTGGGTAAAACAGTTATTTGACGAGAGATAAAGTAATATAAATATAACTCAAACTTGAAAGCCAACTATAATACGATTGTAAATTACGCAGCGAGTGTCACTATAAGGCATTAAGCATGTTAGGATGAACCAATGGCTAAAATTATCTAACATTTAGAAACAAATTAATGACACATGATATCAGTTCACCATTGACTTTACTTTCTTGAGTGTTTTTAACAATTTTTTATCCTTTCTTTCGTGGTAAGAATGCCTGCTGAAGGCACATCGGTTTCATGATCTTCTTCTCTTCAGGGTGTTTTGTTTTTGTTTTACGGCTGAAAAGGATTGCATTAAGATTCTTCAGCAAGACTCTCCAAATTATGTCTGAGGAACATTTTGAATGTTAATCAGGGTAACTATAGTGGAGATAATCGATCAAAAGCTACGTGCAATGTGCAATAATAACCAGTATGATGACCAGACTGATTATTTACCCTTTTTCCCAGAACTTGCAAACAAGTACCAAAGCCAAGAAAGTTATTGGGATGTGAAAGGTGGGGTTTTGGCAGCTCGAGCAGCAGTGCCTCACTTCATCCAGGACTTTCCTCGGAAATTTTTGTTATACCTGTTTCGATAATAGATTACCTTACTCTTATCAATTCTGAAGAGTTCGTCCATTATTTTGCAAAACCATTTATATAACTAGGAAACGCTCAGTTGGACGCGTTGATAAGCGAGCACGTGCTATAGCTAGACCCACATTGCACATTTTTTTAAATTTTAAAATTTACGACGTTCGCGTTTCCAGTATTATTTAACACATAACAAAAACTTGTAGAAATACAGCCAAACCTTACACACTCAAAAGGAATGAGATCTAAAAAAAGGGCCAAGCTCATCTACCCTTCCACATTTGCGCATTCTTAATTCATAAACGTACAGTGTCCCATAACAGCATCCTCGAAAAGCTTGGCAAAATAGAATTTGCGATTATTAATTTAACGTAGTAGTTTATCCAAGTTCTTTTTTTGTAATTAATTTAAACGTAAACATGCAAATTCTATTTTGCCAAGCTTTTCGAGGATGCTGTTATGGGACACTGTACGTTTATGAATTAAGAATGCGCAAATGTGGAAGGGTAGATGAGCTTGGCCCTTTTTTTTAGATCTCATTCCTTTTGAGTGTGTAAGGTTTGGGTGTATTTCTACAAGTTTTTGTTATGTGTGTGATCTTACTAGGAAACGCTCAGTTGGACGCGTTGATAAGCGAGCACGTGCTATAGCTAGACCCACAATGCACATTTTTTTAAATTTTAAAATTGGCGACGTTCGCTGTCCACAGGGCCATGTTTCCGATATTATTTATTATTGCCAAGGTATTTGGGTAAACCCGTATGTAAATCTTTACTTTGTGGATAAAATCCACCGCCATCTAGAGGACCTTGACTCATTGGGAAAAATATTTAAACTCTTTGGTGACAAATAATAGAATGCTTCCTCGAAAGTATTTTGATTACTTCTAGGTGGCAGTGCATTAGAAACTTCGCGCGTCTTTTCGTTGCCATGGCAACGTTACTTTTGTTATAATGTAATTTCCATCTACACTACTTATCGGATCAAACTAAAATTAACATATTCGTGACCGGACGGACATTCTAAATGATTTGGCTATCTCAGATTTTGTCGCCGGTTAGTTTGAAAAAAAAACTTTCGATTAACTTTAATGTAACTTTTTTAACTTTTTGAACGATTTTTGCCACAAAACTAATGGCATTCAATCGAGAACAAAGCTTGCGGATGGTCAAAATTTCAACTCGATCCGAGTCTCCGTTCGAACGTTATGGCGAGACATACAAACCAAAAAAAAAACAAACAAACAAAAAAAACAAAAAAAACAAAACCAGTGACTAATTTTTCCGGCAGAGTCAAATGGAAACGCTCGCTTCGCTCGCTTAACAATTGCCATTGGTTAATAATTTTTAAAATGTATTCTTGTTAATTTATTAAGCTGGATGGCCTCGTGGTCACCCAACAATGATCGGTCAGCAGCCAATAAATTGGGTTCAGCCTGAATTAGGAATCGAAGCCATTCTACACTGGTTGTCGCTTGCAGGATAAACTCAAGGGCTGGAGTGAAAACATTAAATCGGCAAACTAAACGACCCATCGCGCAATATATGACCTAAAAGACGATGCGGCGTAACAACCCAATCTTTTCTCCGTCCAAAAAGTAAAACGTTTCCTTCAGGTCCGGCAATCTTTACATTCTGGGGCTAGGACGGGGGCGGGGCGTATAAAACGAAGAAGATTGCTGGAACGCTCTTACTGTTTCTTTGATCATCGTCGACAGCCTTTCTCCACTTTGCTCGATCCGCTAAATCTTGTAATGATTTTTTGTTCGCCATCAACAGCGACCGAACTTTTCATTTCATGTCACAAGACTTCTTATAGACGGTGTTTTTACGTGCCAGCCAACTGTCCTATTACTTGACAAACTAAAGTTACGTTGGCAGAACAGGCTTTTAGTGGCTTCGGTCACGATTTGGAGCTGTCTGTTTGACAAAACAATGGTTTGTTTCAGAGTTCCAGTCAGTTCGACCTTGGATCTCTTTTTCGTGTATTGTATTCCTCATATTATATGCAAGGGGTGGGTTATGACATATCATTCAATCATCGATATCACACGAAAATTTCGACATTGATATTGATACATCGAAATTTTATTATTTGTGCTAACAAATATCAAAGTTAAGAAAACCCTGAAAAAAAATGGTAAAAAAAGCAAAGAAAGGGTTGATAGGTATCGTCAGAAATGAGAAACAATTTGTTAACATTCTCACACTCGCGATGAATGACCCGCGGCATCTCCACCATTTGCAAAAGTCAGGACGAACTTTCTCTAGGCTACCCGGCACCTCCACCAAAAGCACGCGTTCCGAAATTTGAAGAATTAAATCAAATATTTTTCTGAGGTTTTTCCAGATTTTGGTCTTACACATTTCCACACACACACATTTCCAAAAATTCCTATCGTCGGTCTACTTTTAGACGCATTTAAAAATTTATTTGTTGAAACTTTTTAAGCGAGCGAAGCGAGCGTTTCCATTTGACTCTGCCGGAAAAATTTGTCACTCGTTTTTTTTTTTATTTTTTTTTGTTTTTTTGTTTGTTTGTTTGTTTGTTTTTTTTTTGTATGTCTCGCCATAACGTTCGAACGGAGGCTCGGATCGAGTTGAAATTTTGACCATCCGCAAGCTTTGTTCTCGATTGAATGCCATTAGTTTTGTGGCAAAATCGTTCAAAAAGTTAAAAAGTTACATTAAGTTAATCGAAAGTTTTTTTTTCAACTAACCGCGACAAAATCTGAGATAGCCAAATCATTTAGAATGTCCGTCCGGTCACGAATATGTTAATTTTAGATTGATCCGATAAGTAGTGTAATGGAAATTACATTATACAAAAGTACCGTTGCCATGCCAACGAAAAGACGCGCGAAGTTTCTAATGCACTGCCCACCTAGAAGTAATCAAAATACTTTCGAGGAAGCAGTCTATTATTTGTCACCAAAGAGTTTAAATATTTTTCCCAATGAGTCAAGGTCCTCTAGATGGCGGTGGATTTCATCCACACAGTAAAGGTTACCACGAGTTTACCCAAATACCTTGGCAATAATAAATATATCGGAAACATGGCCCTGTGGACAGCGAACGTCGTAAATTTTTTAAATTTAAAAAATGTGCATTGTGGGTCTAGCTATAGCACGTGCTCGCTTATCAACGCGTCCAACTGAGCGTTTCCTAGTTTTAGAAAATATTCCCACATATCGCGATCTTTGCTCAGCCTTATTAAGCGAGCGTTTTCCATTTTGACCTCTGCCGAAAATTAGTCACTGGTTTTTTGTTTGTTTTTTTGTTTTTTTTTTTTGTTTGTTTGTATGTGCTCGCTATTACGTTCGAACGGGGGCTCGGGTCGAGTTGCAATTTTGACCATCCGCAAGCTTCGTTCTCGATTGAATGCCATTAGTTTTGTGGCAAATCGTTCAAAAAGTTAAAAGTTCATTAAAGTTAATCGAAAGTTTGTTTTTTTTCAAACTAAACGGCGACAAAGTCTGAGATAGCCAAATCATTTAGAATGTCCGTCCGGTCATGAATATGTTAATTTTATTTTGATCCGATAAGTAGTGTAGATGGAAATTACATTATAACAAAAGGAACGTTGCCATGGCAACGAAAAGCGCGCGAAGTTTCTAATGCACTGCCACCTAGAAGAAATCAAAATACTTCGAGGAAGCAGTCTATTATTTGTCAACAAAGAGTTTTAAATAGTTTTTCCCAAGAAGTCAAGGTCCTCTAGATGGCGGTGGATTTCATCCACAAAGTAAAGGTTTACTTACACACGGGTTTACCCAAATACCTTGGCAATAATAAATAATATTGGAAACATGGCCCTGTGGACAGCGAACGTCGTCGCAAATTTTAAAATTTAAAAAAATGTGCAATGTGGGTCTAGCTATAGCACGTGCTCGCTTATCAACGCGTCCAACTGAGCGTTTCCTAGTATAAATAATACACCTACTTTTCGTCTCGATAATCATCGTTGTCAAATCTTTTGATAGCAAGTTTGAAAATAACGAGAAGTTTTATACTTAAATAATGTATACAGGCCACTTAATTTTGACTGCCCTAAGAACGAATACAAAATTATTAACGTTTTCAAGAAAGAAAACAGACATATTGACTAGGATCTGTCTAAATCCAGTTGTAAAAATAATAAAACGCACTGTCCAGAAAGAGGCTACCCTAGAAACAATTAAACCAATTGACATGTTATAGAGGCGAGGCTGTTTGAGTTGTTAGCCAAAGGGCCATTATCATAGACACTAATATACCCGTCTTGATAAGTCGATCTATGCCACTCGCCGCTTGTAACTCTGTTATTATACGCTGTCATGTTTTATATAAAACGATATCCGTTAATGTAATATCTGAATGTTCTTATAATATGGGTATTGCTTGGACACGATATAATTTTCAATAAATGTTGGCATTGAATGATTACAGCAATCATACAATTACCATGAAGACAATGTAGTGATTACTGTTGATGGGAGCCAGACACGCCCCGTACAGCCGTCGCCGACAAATTGTCTACTGTATATATTGCGGTGGAGGGGGTGGGAGTGAAATTGTTATGTCTGTCAACAAAATAAAAAAAAATCCCCTTTATTCACTAAAGGCAACCTTGTATCTAGAAGACGCCGGTTCGACCTTGGGCTGCGTGCCAAGAGACCGGCCCGGGTGAGCTACCGAGGTCGGCGGAGAAACGGAAAGAACCCCTAAACGTCACGTCTCGTCGACTTTTCCCTGCGTACAATACCTCACAGATTTGCCTCGATTGTGGGATTGAGTCGAGAGCTGCAAGTGGTCGTCTGGGACCGGGACTGGGTCTGGGTCTGGGTCGCGTGTACGCCAGGGTCGTCGTTTATTGATTCACGTGAGAGGTGGCCAGACAGCGTGGGATTGAAACCGCCCTTGGCTTGGCGCATCCCATTCCACCCCCAGCCCGAACCTGAACGACACGCTTATTGCATGAAGACCCCTCGACAAAAACAAATGTGCCGCAATGTAACATCTACTTTACTCGAGAGTGATGTGATTCGATTCCGCAAATCAAAAACGTTCGTCTCGTCGACAGAGGACGTGGTTTATTTGATTTCGCATCTCCTGGCCATGCAATGAGCTAATCGAGACGATTGATGTGCACATCATTGATGATTATGATCCTAAAGGCCCGGGAGAATGGCAATCTGTTGCGGCATGTAGGAACTCCCATTGAAAAGTAGAGCAATCCGGGACCTCCCCGCATAGCCATCCATCATTCATTCCCCTCGCCATACGTACGGGATGAGGTTGGCTCATTCGCCAGTCTGTCAAAACCGTTAGCTGGCTTATGTGTGATTATCGTGACAATTGGCAACCAACATTTTGCACGGTTCTTATAATGAAAGAACGATCAAAGGCCTCAACACGTATACGTTAAAAAATAAATCACTTCATATTGTGTATGTACTGATACGATTGGGGCACAGGTCTAACACGTATGAAGCATTGATTCTCGATATCGTCATGACTATAGTTCCGACATTATAACAGCATACGTAAAGCTTCAAACAGCATACGCAAACTAAACTAGAACACAATGTAATTCCAATACATAAAATCGTGCAAATGACGTTTACTCGACTAGGCCTACATACAATTCTTGTCACGTTTTACGTAACTAGTTTTATTTTGTCGATATATACGAAATTCAAAGTGAAATCACGTGCCGATGAACATCACAAACAGAAACACACACATTCCAAACTTATATGCAAACAATGTCGGATAACACACTTGTTTTCAGCCAACGAGGTATTTAAAAATGTCTTCCCGTGCATGCTTGCAAGTGACTCTGTACGTGTCTCTCTGCTGATAACATAGTTTGCAATGATCGCCACACACAGATAACAACTTCACACGGGCGATGATAATGAAGGTCAGACAAGGTTCTAATGAAGGTCGTACCGAGGTTCGTGTTTACAAACATGTGGTGGGAACACACGACATGGTGCGTTTGTTTGTATACTCCATGGATGAATATTGTCCACGGTTATATTGTATGGAAATATTGGACCACTTGATGTTTTTAACTTGTTTAATTTTACTAACACGAATGAAAGCAAAGCAAGCACTGGCATCTAATTCTTAGGTGAACAATATAGGAAATATAGAGTTTCAAAAAGTAACTGTCAAGGAAAATAGGTCTGGTTTTATTAAAGTTAGCTAAATATTTGCTTTCGCATTTTCATGTGCACACGAATTTGAATTGAGTCATCGAAATATTTTCAAACAAAAGTAAAAAATAATATTTATGTTGGTTTGTGGTTTTGTCTCCCTCACTGACGAGTAGAAAATATGTATCTTGCGTTAACACGTCTTGTGTCAAGATCTACAATTTCATGACTGTATCTTGACACTTTTTCGTTACCTTATGACAGGAGCTGTACATTGGTTGGTGTACAAGTACATTGTTGTACCTACGTCGTTAGAATTTAGGTGAGCTGAGTTTTAATATAAAATATTGGTACGCACGCCCACTTTCATGTTCTATGTTATTATTTTAAGCGCCTAGACCTAATTATTCCGGATTTATCCACGAAAAGTGAGATTAATTACACAGAAGCCCCTTAGCTAATTGCTCTGGGCGCGGAACTCGTGTGCCCTACATAGATCATGCAGCTCCACATTTCCATAGTAGACAGCCTTCAGACTCGAGCAAGACTCCATCGATACAGTATAACCTGCCTGCATATTATAAAACAACGATAAGCGACGACCTTGCTTGCACGTTGTGCCTATAGCATATAGCGGGAAGCAGCTGTGTGGAATAAATTCTATGTGTGTGGTGCTGCTTGGGAAACTCTAGCATGCCCTGGTTCGGCTGCGCATATATCATCCCTTACACTCGGCTTCACGCAGTAGCCTGGTTAGCTCGCCATGGGTACACGTGGCAGGATTTTCTAAAACTACTTCCGGAAATGAGCGTCACTTTCTTAAAGTCGAGATTTTGTAAAAGAAAAAAACTATTTAACGAATCAAGAGACCCAAAACATTTGCGTAACATATTTCAAGGAAAACAGAAGACTTGCTGTAAATAAAAAATAAAATAACAAAAATAACATCACCAACAAAATAACAAAAGGCACACTTTCGTGCTCATATGAATATTCTTGCTCAGAGTAAAATCTAATTTTTTCACTTTCATGAAATGTCACAAAAATTTTACCAAATTATTCAACAGTTATTATTGGTAGGATTTGTGTAGTTGTCACGATATTGTCACACGATTCCGCTACTAGTGCTGCTACCTCCGTCCTGACAACGTATACTGATACCGCGTATAGCTCTTGCTTCACGCAGCTCCACGTAAAAATAAACGACACATGATGGTTATCTTGCGTCTTCTCCATGCAAGCAACACACATATATCTGCGTCATGTCATAACAATAACATTTACATTACGACCGAGAATAAATGTGTTTACTACTCCCGCTTGCATTCAACCTTCAAAAAACATTGTCATTAAATCGAATTGCAAGAAACGAGCTTCATACGCTGGCATTTATTATGTCTATAATGTACGTTACAAGTCTCCGACTTTGCTGCCTACCCTCATGGGCCCATAAAATAGCGTTTATACCGTACGTGTTCATATAAATCAGACGGTTTCCCAGCTGCTGTCGTAATATATCAAATTCATTCCGTCTAATCGATTCAGTTAAGTGGGCATTGTATCGAAAGTGGCAAGCAAACTCTTATTTATTATAGGTCCTATACAAGTTTGAAATATAATAAGTAGTAAGATGGTTGGGCAAATTAAGGGAATAAATACCCCATAAGTCAGGAGGAAATAAAGCATATATGTCGGAAACTAAGAGCAAGATGTACACACACGCAAGAAGAGCTTTGTTTGGGCCAGAATACATTCTTTGCTCCAAGGAAGATTTACGTCAACACTGTGAATAGCACAGTAATGTTGGGTAACGTTGGGGTGCCTGGAGGTGCCTGGTTTGGTTTGCGATGTAACTAACTAGCCCTGACGGGGAACAAATGTGTTTGACTGTCATAAAAAATAATAATATAACATCGTTGCATAAAACATAAAACATATTTTGTATGAGTATACTTAAATTATTTGAGAGCGATAAAATAAATAAATAAATTCGTATATAGAGTCTACCCACTCAGTCATATAACTGGTTTTCAGTGGGGGACAGTAAACCAAAGCGACCAAGCCAACCCTGTAGGCCCTGACGCAATCGACGAGTAAGCGATAACCAACCAAAGATCGATATTTTTAAAAGGAAATATAGCAATTATACGTGCTCAGTTTACGCGTCAATACCGAAATGTACATATGTGGGAACTGTGCATGCAACTAGAACGATCAATGGCGTTATCAATTTGTGATGAGATCTGCAACAGCGGGACAAGTAAATGTTTAACGTGGGGTGTTTAGCTACGGTACGGTGGATGGTCTCAGCTATTTTATTAATGTTTAACGTGGGGTTTAGCTACGGATAATGTACGCTGGATGGTCTCAGCTATTTTATTAATGTTTAACGTGGGGTCTAGCTACGGATAATGTACGGTGGATGGTCTCAGCTATTTTATTAATGTACGGATAATGTACGCTGGATGGTCTCAGCTATTTTATTAATGTTTACGTGGGGTTTAGCTACGGATAATGTACGCTGGATGGTCTCAGCTATTTTATTAATGTTTTACGTGGGGTTTAGCTATAATGTACGCTGGATGGTCTCAGCTATTTTATTAATGTTTAACGTGGGGTTTAGCTACGGATAATGTTCGCTGGATGGTCTCAGCTATTTTATTCACCCTGGACCATGTAAATCAATATCGTCAAGTTGAGTTGACATTTTCACAGTCACCATGACATTGACATGTCACAGGCGTGAGAGTTCACGTGAGCACTTTGAAAATTATTGATCGATCTTTTTTTAGGTTTTGGGTGAAGGATTCAAAATTATATAATGGTTTCAACTCAGTCAGTCACAAGCGGGAGATAGTCTGCCGAGTGCAGACTGAAAATTATTCGTCAATTTATTTTCATGTAAAGAATTCGAAGTTAAAAATGGTTTTCAACTTGGTCGAAGTCATCGTGACATGTCAAGCGTGAGATAGTGTCTTGAGTGCAGACTTTAAAAATTATTGACCAATTTATTTTTTTGTGGTTTTTATATAGAGAATTCAAAGTTTTCTAATGGTTTCCAACTCAGTCAAAGTCAAATGACAACCTCGAACTTTAAATGAGCCCTTCCTTCCGTCCTACCGACAGTGATGCAGTGTTTTACCTCAGCTGAATACCTGGCACGATTCCCACACTCAATTTACGAAGGCTTTTTTCTCGAGCTTCGTCCCATGACGAACGCTATAAAGCTACAAATAAACATTGTGTTTAGGGAAGTAAAATCATCATGCGACGGATTTCATTACGACTTGATGACCGATCTACAATGAGATTTATTTACCACCTTTGTTTGTCTTTGCATTGAATTATTGTTGGGCAAGATGTGGTTAGGGATAGTTATATTTGAAACAACACCCACAAAAAGTGAGTAGAATGTGGAAATATGGTTTCACTAAACTCAATCTTTTGCGACCAACTAGATAAACTTCCTTCTATTTTGTTTGATAGAATATAATACAAATAAAAATATTTATGTTTCCATAATTGTGTAGACTTGTAAATAAACTAAAAAAGACAAAAAGACTTGGAAATTGTAACATCTGATTCCGAAGAATCTATAACATAGCCGGGGCAGGCCAGCAACAATATTCGAAATACTAAAATCATCGAATCGAACGAGTTCATATAGATGCAAGCAGCAAGATATTTTTCAACAAACTATAGTTTTTTACTTTTTATGACATGTTGATGTTGCGCAATTGAGTTTACATAATATTTCTTTTATGTCTTTCAAAGCACTTCTGTTTCGCAGTCACTGCACAAAATTGCCATCTTTGTGTTAAATTATGATGCAAATTAAGACGGGACGAGCACCATCAATCTGTGGGTGTCTCTGCCATCTAGGTTAGGTTTTTGTTTGTGTGAGAGCCCAACAGTTTTTAGGCCTAAACAATGCACGTCAGAGAACCGAAATAAATCATGCTATCTTGCTTGTAGAGTTCTTTGCCAAACGATCGCCGCAATCTGTTCACTGTAATTGCTAATCAACCAATCGGAGCTCGCCTGCTTAATTTAGCTACTTATATTCTCTAGGTCGATTGCGAGATACAATCAACAGTAGAGTAGTACACGTAATCACAGGTAATAAGTGACGTGTACAGAGAGGTGTAAATCCGTGTGATCATTAAGTCAAACTCACTACACACCCACACGGGCCCTGCCTGCATGTACAATACATTCGTCTGACATCATTTAATATTGTTGGAGTTGGACGATATAAGCTGAGACGCGGTCTAAGATTAGGAATTATTGCATGTTCGATGTGAAAAGGTGATAATCTGGTAGATGAAGTCATTTATGTGGGAACAATACACTATATGAAATGATTGAAACGAATTTACTTTACATATTCAAATCGAGCATAAAAAAGGACAACTAAATAAAACTATAATTACATAAATGCAGACAAAATAACTTACTGGAGTTAAGCAAAGTTTGAAATAGTTTTTACAACAACACTGTAGCAAGACAACAGTTTTGATAACATATCTTCCGTTTCGAGTCATGTGTAACAAGTAATTCACCCTCAAGATAACGAAAAAGCTCGCTGAACTTTTGCATACGTCCCAATCCCATCAACGCAGATTATTCCTTTGCTGGTTACCCATTTCAAATGTTCGTTAAAAACGTGTGTTTGTGGAAGTATTGTATAGTATTGACCTCGGTATTGACTTTTGAGGGTTACGAATGTTACAAAGAAGTCCCTATGTTTGTTGGATGAGCGTAGCGAGCGAAGCGAAGATTCCATTCTACTACACTGGAGAAAAAATTCCGGAATGTTTTTTTTTCTTTTTTTCTTGTATTTTTGTCTGTTTGTCCACACGATTCCGGCTGAACCGATACTCCGATTGCTATTAAATTTTATGGAGGCCTTCGAAATCTCTGAACTTAGAACTGCCACGTTTTTGAGCGCAATCGGAAATTTTTTTCTCATGAAAATCGCAATTTTACGATTTTTTTCGATTTTTACAAAATTTCTTCGACTTACATGCTTTATCCGATTTTAATGATTTTTGCACAGAAGCTTTATTTTATGAATTAAGATATTATTGTGAAATTTGAGCGCAATTGAAAAAATATTTATCATAAAAATAAAAATTTTACAGGTTTTTTCTTTTTTTAAACAATTCTTTGACTTATAACACCTACATGCTTTATCCGATTGTAATGATTTTTTCGCAGAACCTTAATTTTATGAATTAATATATAAGTATTAAATTTGAGCGCAATCGAGAAATTATTTCTTATAAAAATCGCAATTTTACGATTTTTTAACAAATACGATTAATAAAAAAAAAATTAATTTAATTTAATTTAATTAAAAAAAATTTCAACTTAGCAATGATTTTTTCACAGAACAACAGAAAATTCGCATTACACATGGCAGCTCAATGCACCAATTACGCTCATCCAACAACGCGGCGGGACTTAAGCGTTTTCCTAGTACTTTAGTAATTGCTCTTGGTGCTTTTACCTTCTCACAGTCTTCCTCTAACCGCACCGCCTTCTCAAGCTGCAGGAATAGTTCCTCTTCCTTCTCGTGCAGTTGCAGTTCCTTCGTCTCCAGCTTCCTCTCCAACTCGACGCGCACCTGGCTCAGTCCATCTCGTTCCGCCTGCAAGAGACAACACCATACGTCACTCACTGTTTGACTCAAACCAAGACAAACGACGCGTTTGACGGCCCATACCACACAAACAAATCAATATTTGATGCGGGTGAAAGGAGAAACAAGTGGAGAGCATTAACTTCCCCTTTAAAATATACCTCCTGAAACGTATCAAGAGAGTAATATCAGTGAATTATATATGTTTCGTGGACATCTGCGAATTCGCTGCATATGACGCTGAAAGGAGTAAGATATATTTCTTGTGTTTGTGGAGCTAAAAGGCAGCTGGGAGCCTAAAGTCAGAACTGTGGAACTTCTTAGTCTTTGATCACAGAATATGAAGGAAAAGTTTAATACAGAAACGAAGCTGCTACACAGATTATAAAGGGCGGGAAAACTTAGTGTGAAGTTTGATATTCAATTTATGTAAAGTTAATAATAAATAACGAGAACGTTTTACGGAGGCGACAGAACGAACTTAACTTAGACTAACTAACTAATAGTAACGAAATAAGAATGTTAAGAGTAAATATTCAAAATAAGGTACGAGAAAATACCATTTGATTTGTACTTCCACATGTTTAACAACCTTGCTCTAAATTCAAATTATTTATCCAGTCATAAAGTGAAGTAAAATATTAACTATCCCGACATTAATATATGTATATTAAACTAATGAGAAGCAAAGATTAAACAAACGAACAGTAACTTATTGTAATAAAAAAGAAACTATATATAACGGGTAATAGAATCAAATTCGACATTTACAACTGTTAAAAGTATATTTGTTATACTATATAACCTATATGGTAGTCATACATTTCAGGACCGTGTAATGTGGAATTATATCATTTATTACATCACAATTTTGTGATGAAGTAAAAAGGGGGCGGGGGGGCGTTTTATGTGCCACGTTGACACTTGACATAACGATGTGTCAAAATAGCAATATAATCGTTACATTATCAATCATACATTATAGAAATTAAACAATCAAGTTCGTTAGAGAGAAAAGGTCAATCAATTTGACACAATAAACGCTAGCTATGTTTTGTGTCGAAAGCATTCGACATGACTAAACAAAAAGTTGAAAAGCCCGTGTATATGAGGTATTTCAAAAGACTATAAATGCGCTGCAAAAAGAGGGTAATTATAATTTTTTGAATAGTGTTTGTATAATTCTCGTTCAACGTTTCATGGATGATAAAGTGAATAAATCTCACTTCTCTTCGTGCGTGAGAGTAGTTGGCAATTAACCTTATCCCCCTCCCGTCAGAGCGCGCGTCTCAAGAGGCGGTGTATAGTAATAAGGGAAGCTCAGTCCCTCGCTCCAACGATAAGTGCCAATCTGTCGGTTAATGGAAACGATGTCGAATCTACCTTCATTTCATTTTAATGAGTGTGTTCTCGTCCGTTACACTTGTAGAGCTGACGATGCTGACGCCTCCCTAGGGATCACTGCGCTCTTCGTTTAGACGAGCAAGGCGCGCTTTGCATGACGGTAAACGAACTGCTGCAGGTCGCATCAGACACTCCATTTCTATTAGCCAAGCACTATGCAAGCTGAAGGCAAGATAAGTGTTTGCGAATGTTCGCATGATTTCACGGCAGATAAATGAGCAAATATATTATGAAGTTCTGGATAGAGAGTTGAATTGAAATGTCAATAATAATTACGAGAGAAGTGGCTAGAACGCATTGTCCAATTCGGAAGTATCTGCATTCGATCCCTTTCACAGAAAATCTTCTTCGAATTCGAGTATAAAAGGCGGGTGATGGGATTGATAGTATACTGGGATGCGAGCAACAATCGCATGCAAAAATGTTCAAACTTCGTTTTTAACGATTTTTAATTGTTACGGGTAATAGTGTACCTAAACTTGAATTGTTCACCCTTGACCTCGCAAAAACGTAAACGAGATGCAGGGCTGTAAAAGTTCTTAACCGTGGCTAGATCGGGGCTGCTCGACGACCAGACACCAGAATTGTGGAGGTGCCGGGTAGGATTCGAAATTTGAATTCAAATTATTTGAAATTCGAATAGAATAGTAATTGGCTACTATTCGTGAATATTCGCACACTCCTATTTACAATAATTAAACATTAAGGAAACTAGCATTCATCTTTGAAATACAGTGCAATGAAGAAGCATTATTATGAGTGAGCAATAATTCTCAAAAGTTGGTACAGGCATCGATCTCCTTGGCAACAACTGTATAAAGATAAATGCGCAATCTTGGGGAGGGTAACACACCACGAAGAAGACGACAAGATAATATATTATCACGAGATAATTCATACATGACAAATGTATAATATTTTCATATTTATACACGCGGCTCATTGGCGCGGGTGTGAGGGTGATTTGTAACCAGGAAAAATAAATTATGTTGAGAGCACAACGCTACGGTTTGAAACGTTGTTTTTAAACTGTTATACATAAATTCAGAAGATGGTAATCCTGAGGTTTTCCCGTGAGCTCTATTCTCTACCATCTGTGTTTGATCATCATAATATTAAGTAATAAAAATATTAGTTAATTAGTATTGTTGATTTTGTCGAAATTAAACGTGTACATGTAGAGGAAATAACATTTTCAATTTGATAGTTATAAGTAATAAATGATAAAATAAAACGAACATTGCTTGACGACAGTGTTACTAGACGATTTTCGCTGAAGGATTTTAACGCACAGACAGCTTCTACTCTTTGATGTTTCAGTTTCTCTTATCTCGTAATGCAATGTAATTAAATACATCTTGTAAGCGCTGACTTTGAAATCAGCCGTTTAAACTGACACCTTAATAACACCCTACGTGCTGTTTATTACATCAAAGCTGTTGTAAGAAGATAATAGCTCGACGCCCCTTCAGGCCCTCCCTGTAATTAAATTAACTACACGATGTCCGCGTGTGTCATTCGAAACCTAGGCAGCGCGTATTATTATACGAGGGGTTGGTTATGTGCAAGGTTGATGTCATTACGTTGATCAATCAGCAATCACGGAAAGGTAATAAAGCCAAGAGCGTCGCTGGATATTGGACCGTCGTTGCCAGGAATCCAGGACATGACAAGACTGAAATATCTTTCAATCAAGCCTCATAGTTGCAACTTGCAAGAAGGAAAACACAGAATTAGTTTTGAAGACGTCTGCAGGGCCGGCTATGCTTGTTGAATTTATATTAGACGCCTTGTTTGTGCCACATACGAGGCCAACAGTTTTTGGCGTGGGTTTCATAAACCAAATTATTTACCATACTAACAAGAAGTGGTAAGTTGGAGAAACTTATTGGAATGAGTCTTTGCATATTTCTCCAGCAAATTTATTATTATGGCAGACTCGTATTAAAGATTGCCGACGAGTAAATGTTGCTTTTTATTTATTATAAATAATGATTTTATGTTCCCATGACAATTATTTACGTACATGATATGTATGCAGCGAAACATGAATTTGCATAAAGCGAAAATCTTATTGTCACAAATTTAATTTTTTTAATTATCCTTCGTTCCCGAAGTACAAAGTAATATAGGCCCATTTCTTCTGTAGAACAGACACATTTATAATTCGTATCAAAGTGTGATGCTTATGATGTGTGTGTGGCTGCTTCCAAATGTACAATAGCAAATTAGTAGAGTTGATAAATGTATCCGGCAAAGAATCTTTTTTGATGACATTGGAAACACAAGGTTTTGTGTTCCAAAGTTAGATCGGAATACATTTCAATCCAAGACCAACTTTGAAAGTGAGGTGCCAATAAAGATGGTTTGTCTACAGAGGTTTAGCAAAGTTCTAAACTTCCACCCGACTACTTAAACTATGTATCGCTGTTTTGCGGATGGAAGTTTAGGTTTTCGACGAAACCAAATTCTAGAACTCTATTGTGATCGAACCAACCATAATTCACCTTTGTCAATGTCTTATCTTCGTATGGTCCGCGTTTACACTCACTTCAAGGAAGTGATCTGTTATCACCACTTCCTCCCCCGCCAATACAAAGGTTACCTCAGTTCCCCTCACCTTCCCACGGCTACATCTTGGCTCCAGGGGGGCTATACTTGCACACGTGTTTATTGAGATAGCAGCTGATTTCGGAGGAAATGTTTAGTGAATAGAATGATAATGGAGCTAGTAGAAAATACTATATTGAAAGTAGCACTTTTAGCTTGATAGACCCAGAAACGACAGCCAACGTTCAGTGCGATCCTCGGATGAGATGAAGTAACAAAATCAAATTGAAAATACAACATTTTTGTCGTATGATCAAAAACACAAAAATGATTTACATTACCTATATAGGTTTGCATTAAATTCTGGATATATGTTGGTAAAATGTTTTAACCAGCTGTTGCAGCATTACATACAACTTAACGTCTTGAAAAGTCAACTATTTCTGCATGTTTCTTTAGAGAATAGTTGTATTATTGAGTAAAAATTCGATATTTGGCTGTGGTAAATTAATTGAGATCCAGAAACTAAAGACAGAACACTAACGTGGAGTCAAACCGAGGTGTAGCACTCGTCGTGCGGGTGGGTGTCGTACTTGCACCTTGTTCATTACCAGCAAGGTAATCAAATCTTCATAGATTTTGTCAAAAACATTTTTAGTAAAAATTTTCGATTTAACGATGGTAATTTAGAATTGTGCTTAGTTTGTGAATTATGTATGTGACCCAATTCTAAGAAGAAAAAGAAGATGAAGAATAGAAACTAAAACGATGTTTCAACTCTGAGTGTAATCTGTCACGAACGCCAGACTTGAAATTGATTCAGGAAACAGCCTGATTGTCAGAGTGAACAAGCTGCTATAGGTGGGCTGGACTGAGCAAGACAAATAGTCTCCGTCAGGAGTTGAGCAACTTATTGCGCCATGTAACTACTTGCACTGATGGGGCAATTATTATTCTTCGCGACGGAAGCACGTTTCGTTTTTAGATGGGATGTTGGACATAGGTTACTACGGCCATCCAGTAATGCATCGCTACAATGTTGCATAAGATGTGGTGGCATCAGAACATATTCAAGTCATTTCGTGATTAGTGGCTTGTTGTGAAAACACTATTAAATATTAATAGTCTCCATTAATCATACCGAGATAAAGTAATTGAAAGACGCGTTATTTGTTTGAGTATGAATATAATAATTTATAGAAAGTACCAAGTACATCCATGGTACGTGTTTCCATTACAATATAACAAGAAAATTGTATAGACTCTTCTGGTACAAAACATATCTTTTGAACATCATAACTCTGATTTGTTCGTATCAATTTTTGTTTTTGTGCACGTTATAGTTCAAATGTCAATGTGTCAATGTGATTATATCGGGTTGGCAGGTTATAAATAAATAAATAAATAAATAAATTTTATTTAGAGTCTACCCACTCAGTTATATAACTGATTTTCAGTGGGGGACTTTAAATCAAAGCAACCAAGCCAACCCTGCAGGCCCCGACGCAATCGACGAGTGAGCGATAACCAACCAAAGATCGATTTTTTAATAGGATATATAGCAATCAGTGGTATGGACAGTGCGAACACCCGCGGATCAACGCCAGAATCAACAAGGCCGATTCAAAACAACTCTGAAATTTATTATGTGCTTCGTTGCTAGGACGGCTCCAAAGTCACCGTTTACAAACTCCTAAGACAAGAACTGATGGACTTAAGTCCAAATCAGAAGTTAAAAAACTTCTGACTTAAGCGGGAATCGAACCCTGGACCTTCTGCATTGGAAGCAGATACGCTAACCACAAGACCAACGAGCCACACAACAAGTTGTATGTATACGTGTTACGTTACTCTCCTGCTGGGTGGAACTGATTATTTAAAGAAAACCCCCAGAAATGTTGAAGTCCGAACAGAGGGATAACTGGGTTTAATTTCGTGTCTGGGTTGGATTGAGTAATGGAAGTTTATACAATATAACAAACACACAATATTACAACAATATATTCGTATTGTGTTTTGACGTACGCAAGGAGCAGGACGAACTAACAAATTAGCGAGAAAGTAAATAGCCTACAATAAGTTCAACTGAATATTTTGTTTATGATGATTATCAATTGAAACGTGTGTGCCAATAACGGGAAAAGGGGGCAAACTTCAAAGTATGTCGAAAATACCATCACTCCCTGATACAAACAAGATCCATGAGCATGGTCACATAATATGCAAAGTCACTGGCTGACATGGCTCAGAATTATCCTAGTGAGCTGACCTTTCAATACCAATGTCCAATACCAATTATTAAATATGAGATTGGCGAAATAAATTGCTGTCGCGGTTGTATCGAGAGGTCGATGTGGAAGGCTCGGCGCTCCGTACGTATAGTGTGGACGCGGGCAACGTAATGAGAGGAAATGGCGAAGGTGAATGTTAAATTACATCACCACGTGTAATATCCGTCTTGCATTTTGCATGCTGAAAACAGAGAAAACAGCGAAAGGTCTGAGGGCAAGCACTTTACTTCGGTGCACTCGAGGTGTGCCCAGTCCGCCGTCCCCCGTCCGTCCGTCCCCTCCGTCCGTCCGTCTGTCTAGCCATTTGTCTGTCTGTTTTTTCTTTTTCTTCTTTCTTTCTTTCTTTTTTCTTTCTTTCTTTCTTTTCTTTCTTTCTTTCTTTCTTTCTTTCTTTCTTTTTTTTTCTTTCTTTCTTTCTTTCTTTCTTTCTTTCTTTCTTTCTTTAAATGTCTGTCTTTCTGTGCCTGTCTGTTCTCAGACTGTGTGTGTCTGTCTCCTTGACTGTCTCTCAGACTGTGTGTCTGTCAGTCTACTTGCCAGTCTGTAAGACCTGCAGACAAACACGTCACATAGTAGCAAATTGCCACGTGAAATCACCTCACAAGTGTCGAACACGACCCACGTTCAAAAGGTTTGAGGCTACGCTGTTCCATATTGAATTTGAGATCGAATCTAACGCCCGTCTCCGTGGGTGGTTTACAGTAAGGTTCGCTCACGGATCCCAGAGGTGAAAACTGATGGAATACTTGCTATACTTGTGCAACGTGTAATTATTTGTTGAAGATTCTAGCTCCTCCTGCCATGGATCGTTTACTGCAAGGTTCACTCGCTTACCCTGACTTAGAACCTGGTGATAAGATACCACGGAGGGGACGCTGAACAGCGTCGACTGGAATAGCGTCGACCACCTCGTTTGTACAGGCCTTGCACAACGAAAGGTTAGGCGGAACAAAGAAAGTACACTACACACGAGGTAGTCGACGTTGTTCCAGTCGACACTATTCAGGCGACCAGTTACAGAGACTTATTTAAAGAGTATAGAAGATATTGAATTTCACGATGGTTCTTTAATTGGGAAAGGACGTGTGTTGGAATCCCGAAGAGGATAATATACGTTCATCCCTATCTTCCACATCAGAATTGGCCATTCATATAGAGCAAGAAAGAATAGTAATGATAGAGACGTAAAACAACAGGCAACAGGTTCTGCTATGGGAAGTATACGCTGTATACTCGTGTAAGGTGATGTGTTATTCCGTTTATTGAAATCACATCTCTTGATAATACGACATTGTCGGGTAGTTTTCGTTATAATATCCACGTCACGTGTACCGAGTGGGTGGTAAGGTAATTTGAGTATCGTGCAGGTTATTATTTACTGCCAAACACTTCACGACTGTAATGGAGGGCAAACGGCTATTTTTAATTTGATAATTAACTATAGTTATCCAAAGTAGGCTACAACAGTGGACTATAGAGAGTTGACCTTGCCACAACTCAAATAAGCCAGGTCATGGATGGAGCCCACCTACGTAGGTGGATGGATGTCGGAGATACCAACCAAACAAACAAGGTTGATTGAAACAGGAGAACCCACAATTCTCTCTATTGGCGAGCTCTTCGACGTCCAATGGGAATGTTGAATGTGATTTGTACCGGTAATTCATTTTAAAAAAAAAAACACTTATGACCATAAAAATATGCTCTATTACAGGCTACAACTATGCACTGTTCACTGGCATTTGATAGAAACGTTTTTGTACTAACTTTAGTCAGTAAAGTGGACCACCCACATTTAAATATAATTATGGCCCCGAGATATTAACTTGAAGACCCCTGTATCGTCTCCTCATCGTCCTCAGGGTAACCTTGCTTTGTTTGAGACGAGGGACGTTGTGATCATTAGCAGCCAGGTCAGTTTCCCACGACAGTCAGTCAGTCCTGACCAGAGGTGTTCATGGATTCTCTTGGGGTAGGCGATGTAGTGTGTGGCACTACTGCGTGCGTGTCGTGACCGAAGGGACCACCACATTCCGTTACATCGTTTAACGATTAAAACCATATTTTTGGTAAATGCAGTTACTGTTATTTTATCGAAATTTAATATTTGTAGTTCATTCTTGAATCTAGGCGATGCGATGTGGTCCAAACCGTTATATAGAATAGTCTGATAATTGACAAAATTAAAATACAATGTTTTAAGAATCGAGAAAAGCGGGAAACATCAAAGTTACAAAATATGGTCATGGTCACATTCAACGCCTACGTAACTGCCAGGTCAATAATTATTTTGAAAACAAGTTTCCATACACGACACGTCTTACATATCAATGAATAATATTATAACGAAATTAAATATAGTTATTATCATCAGAGTCGATAATAGTTTACTCGTGGACTTCTAAAGTGTCTCAATCTTAAATAGTGGCGTGCCGTCAGTACCCTCCTCACTCCACAAGACTCAAGTTGCAAATTAATTATCCCATCTCGTCCCTCCGACTCATGAAGGTGGCCTCCAGTGTATTTGGCGAGTTCTGACCCAAACGAACCCCTTGTGTTTCACGTGCAAATAGAGAGGGGCGTGTGCGAATCTCTATGCAACATGTAACCACTTTATTAGCATTACGACACCGCCCACCATATCTGTGTTCCGTGTTGTGTTCACACCTCTTCCCCTGTCCGCCACAGCACAGCACGCTAGTCCTATTTCACGCACTCATTCACTTACGCGCTCTTATCACACCACTCGTGTATACGTGTTACCACCTGAGCAGTGTCCCGTGGGACTCGAGAGTAAGGAACTCTTACCACTGTGATTCTACGGTAGATCCTGAATAAGCTTGATATCCAATTAATAATGTGTGGAGCTTGATTTGAATGTTGACGTTTTATTAAATGAGTATTTTAAAACAATTACTGATGCTATGTGCCAGTGAACACCAACATAAAATGTCGTCTCACTTTTTTCAACTGTTCACATTTTCAATCATGCCCGTGGTTTCACGTTGGCTCGTCCTGACTATAGAGCATTTGATTCAGTTTGTCGTCTTGAAAAGCCTTTATTTTTTCATTATGAGAGAACAAAACACCCCTAACTTCGCATTTATTTTTATTTTGACCGTTTCTGCGCGTGTCACGTTTCACGATCAAAATCCGAACAGGGTCTCCGATTAACATGTGCGTTCTGTTGTTTGTTGTGTGTTTGTTTGTTGAACAAGGATGACATAGAATATTTTTGGTGACTGGTGGTCAGGGAGGCGGGACTAGTGACACTCAAACTTTACATGTAATTAATACCTACCCGGCACCTCCACCAAAAACCACATTTCAATGATACAGGACGTAATTTTAGTTGTATATCCCTCTTACACTCGGCACCTTCACCAACAACGAGATTTGAATAATGGAAAGGAACATATCGTTGTTTACTCTTCTTCGACGATCTGTATCTTAAGTAGCTTCGCTCCCTTTTTGGGTATTCTCACATTCGTGCTTATTTTGATAAACATTTCCATAATTTAATGGTATAATCCATCGACTTCTTTTAGCCTTGTGATCTCATGGGTCACAATTTTATGTTTTCCTACAACGAGCCTAAGCTCTTTAGGGAATCTGATTTTTATAAAAGCACTTGGTTGTTTTTGGCTTTGGCTTTTTGGACTTTTGTCAAGAATTGAGTGCTTAATCATGTCAGGATATTCAATTGGTGTTTGAAGGATTGTCTTTGCCTTAAATCTTATGCGTTTTGTAGATTAAATGATAGTACACAAATAATGTTAAGTGAGGAGTTTGAGAATTGTATAATCTCTTGCATTTTAACAAATTCTTATACTATGAAATCTTGCTCTAGTTTGTCGTGTCTCTTAACAAGCGAAACGCATTTTCCAAACCACAAGAGTCTTGCGTGTACTCTGTTTGTTTACTTTTAAAAACGCCCCCGCCCATTACTAGAAGAAGCTCTAATTAGCGAGGTGGGGGTCACGACGACCTGGCCCTATAGCCCGGGGGTCAAGCGACGCGCACGACTGCACGCCACTGGGAGAATGAGAACGAAGAGAAAGATGAATTATGATTCTCCTCGGATGACTTGGTCAGTGTGTGGGGATATCCACGTTGTTGGAGATCCGTTGCGGCCTCGCCCGCTCACTCGGAGCTAATCTGATCGGGAGGCGCATGTCGCCAGCCCCGGGACACTGAGTTGCGAATAATGAGGTGAATCCCCTTGTATAGGAAGTTGCCCTCAATGTTGCAGGGATGGATTCCAGTGCAGGTCGAATCAAGTAAAGTGCTGCAAGGTTGCAAAATATATCTACTGCAGTTTGTAGCTCAACATACAATATCCAAATACCCGGCACCTCCACCAAAATCGAAATTTTTATGCAACAGAATCTAATTTTAGTTAAGAATCGTTTCAATTTGTTTTAAATCCTATAAATTTACTCAAACCTTTCTGCTGTAATGAATCTAAAAGCTTAATTAATTTAATTAGCATGAATGAATTAATACTATAAATCATATTGAACTTTTTTGTGAATAAAGAAATGAGAATTATGAAAAACTAGACCGACCCGCATGATTTTGATAAGTTTTAAACGTAATGTAATATACAGCTTGGCCTATCATTTGACAACGCCTAACGCTTTGTCCGGAGTAAACCAGGAAGAGTGGCGGACATGATGGGGATGAGGCACGGGATCTATGCAAACACGACGACCACACCGAGGGCAACGCCCAACATGCAAACTTTACTGTCAGAACAATCGTGAATTGCATACTAATTTTGCATATGCATACAACGATCAAAACATGAATTATTAAATTATTATAATGCGCACATAAAACATTGTTTCGAGTACTATAAGTCTATGCATAACACAACACTTGTTATCATATTACCGATGGCGTGCTGTAACCGATTAGAATCACTGTATTATCAGCCTCGGTCAGACATGAATGAAGTCGCGTCCTCGGGCGCGTGACGTCAGAGTGGTCGACCTCTAGACAGTGAGAGGAGAGGATGAGCGGTAGTATGTGGGTGCCATACTTTGCAATCTACCTTCGTGCAATGTGAAAGCTATGACACATCACGGTGTGCACGGTTTATAAATGAAAAATTACATGACAAAATGGCTTTTAAGTAAATGACCTCGAAGACACGTTTTACTTTTAGGCGATTTTTTTATGCACGGCGGATGACGACATCACATGCATTCAAAACTTTGTGCAGTTGTCGTGAAGCAGAGAAAATAGTTCTAGGTACTGGTTCTAAAGTCAATCTCAATAGCGAACCAAATTTCAAAATTTGTTTTATAAATATTGGATTTGGCTACACATCTGAAAACGTCTTCTTTGTTAAATTCTCTAGCTAATCAATTTTTTAAATAAATTAATTTTTAACTTTTATTATTGCAGAGTTATTATTTAAAGTTTTTACCAGCTTTCTCGGCCTAAAAATGAAATTGCAACATTTTGTATGCATATTCAATTGAAATTAATTATTTCTTCTTATATACATTACTAATGGAGTGTAATGTGAATTTTTAACATATTAAAACCTCAAGTACGTATATAAAATACACTACGCATTTCTGCTTAGTCATACTTCTGTAGAAGGCAACGACCTTTAGTTAGGCAAGTGGTATTTATATTTCATCTGTAATTCTGAAATCGGGGTGCGAATCAACTTATAAATCCCCAAAACTAAGCTGTCATGAAGTATATTTAACAGAAAAGTGAAAGAGGGATGAATAATTTTCAGGATATATTAGAATCTGGAGGAAGATTTCCTCACGATATTACTGAAGTCATGAATGTGCTGGTACTGTTGCATTGTTCTGTTTATATAATTATTAATACGATATGCCGTTATGTTTGTTTATGGAGAAAATAATAGTAAACAAGTTGTTATTAAAAATAATCCACTTTTAAAGCCAAATTAGGAATAAGGAAACCAGACATAAAACGATGACAACTCTGAACTGTATTGTGTGGCTTGAGAGAGTTGTCAATTAGTTCCTCGCTATTGAATGCGACAAAGAAAACGTGAGATCACGACGAAAGACGCCAAAGCAGTTTATTTTCATTTTTATTCAGAACAGTTTCGAATACAGCGTCAAGCCATTTTAAATTGTAACTCAACCATGTCCGTTGTTCTATCACAGTAAATAAATTAAGGATTAAGGATAGATTTATATAAGCAAACGACAGAACCGGGGTATAAGTTCTATAAGCAAGCATTAGCAGCTATAGATCAGAAACGTGTGAAGCTATAATTATTTTGATTTGCATGTTGTGCAGACTGTTTTATTCTCCGCAAGTTGAATGAACGAAAGAGTTTCGGTTCAAGGAATGTTGGTAGGCATGGCTGGCCCATCTCTTGCTTGTAATTACTGTGATTTTGTCTTCAACTCTTTACAACGTACTGCACATAAATCGCCATGGCTGACATAAAGAAGTAATCTACGTTTCCTTTCGGACCAGCGAGCTGTGAAAACACCGTCTGGCTGGTCTTCTTGCAGTGATAGATAGTTAGAGTAGGATTCAGCCTAGATTGAACGACCTTCAAAGTTGCATTTGTTTTAAATCGGCATAACCAACACAGGAAAAATAAAATTGCTAGCATCATTTTTTTACTCCGTGCGCTGCGTGCGTGTGGCGAGGTGACGAACTAGGTGTATGTCAACAGACCATTCCAAACGTTGGAGGTTATGTTTCATTAGGATACTGTCATTGCGTGTTATGTTTTGTCACTGAGTTCTTTTGGATATTAAAATTCTTTGTCTTATATTATTGTTATTTTATATTAATCATCACAATTCTATTTGCATAAAAATTGAACTAGACCCTAGGGCAAGGATACTATTATACACTTCGTTCTAGCCTAGCCTAGGGCCAGGCCCAAGGATACTAATATATTTACGTTGGCTAGGGCTAGTCTATGCAATTTCTCTTTGGCGGTTGGTGGGTGGGGTGGTGGGGGGGGGGGGCAAAAGCCTAGGCCTAGCAAAGGCCTAGCTTCAACATGCAGCCTATCTATGATGCAGGCTAGGCTAGCTTGATCTAGTCCTACATTGATAAAACCGGAAACTTGTGATATTTGTTCAATTTGGGGAAATTAGGCCTAGCCTAGGGCTACGCGTAGCCTAGCATCGGCCCAACCCAGGTAGTGTAGCCTAGGCCTAGGCCTAGTATTTATAGCCCTACCTCCAAAAGGAATATTAAAAGTATTTTTTCTAAACTATAACCGTTGTCTTGTACGTATTTACTGTTTAGGTACCTAGGCCCTACCTAATTGGTTGGCTTACTAGACTGTTTTTTTCCCCGCGGGCCCTAAAGACCTACTTTACTTCAACATAAGACAATTGATAGACGTACTCATTTCATCAATACTTAGGCTAGGCCTACATAACATTAAAATATTATTAATTCATAATTAGTCAAGCCCAGAACTCAGAAGAGCAACAAGTAAAGAAATTAGTCAGAAACAAGATTAAAGCAGACGACGTAGGCTAGGGCCTATCTGTGCTGAACAGACGACAGGCCTTTAGTAATATTTTAGCTGATTGTATGAAAGTGGTATTGGGAAGATCGCTCATTGGTCAATAAAATAAAACCATTGTTGTCAACTGTGAAAACGAATAATTACTCGACATTTGTTTGTTATTTATTACTTTTAATGAATTTTAACGTCCAGATTACATTAAATTAATCTTGTAAACAATAATTTAGTATTTTTATACAAAAATGCACCGTGTATAATTCTTTTTTTTTTTTAAAGTACATTTTCAATTAGACCTCTAATTTTGTTCTAGTGGTTCACATGAAAAATGGCCGCCGAACAGTGTCAAAAGGTCATTCAAAGTTGTGTGAATCCTACTCTATATTCTCAACACACGCGTGAACTAAGCCCATGCAACGCATCGAGCGCGTGCGGCGCTCTTCATTCTATTGGATATCAACATTCAACAGCGTTGAATAGATATGATATGCATTTCACTTAGTGCGGATACACTATACAATAAATCATGTCACATTATGTCAGATGCTGTTTGACCGTTATTGTTTATTGTCTAGGCAAGGTACGCTTTCAGAATGCATTGCATGGATGCATTGTTGGGTTGAGTGAAAGTTGCCTTGAATTCTAAAAACATAATCCGAGGACAATGGAGGTGTCAAGTTCTTCTAAAGCATTGTTAATTATTTATCAGTTTGTGTTTTGTACGGATGTCACCAAAAGCTAAGACTGAAGAGCAACCAAGCTTGCAACATATCTTGACAATCGAATGAAAGAATAACCGGTATAATTTTAATATAACTAGAACACAACGAATGCACGTCACACGATGGATAGATATAATTTATTCGTGATATCTTGGCCACCGAAGCTACAGAATTTTGGTGTAATAATTGTCAATAGAATTCACGTAAGGAAACAATGGTTATGTCGTTTATATTGCGGCACGCGGGTACAGAGTACCAAACATAAAACGCTTCTGCTTTTGGTGGTGGTGCCGGGTTAGAAAATAATTATCTACTTCTTGAGTCAGAATAGCCCCCTAATCCCATGATCACCAGGGTCACAAAACACAATGTATATAAAAGATAACACAGCTGTACTTAATCAAAAATATTCGAAGACGGAACACAAATAAAACCTCAAGCACTTTTGGTGGAGGCGCCGGGTACGAAAACACCCCCTTGTTGAGTGAGGATATACTCCCATCCCCCGACCAGTAACCACAAGTGTCACCAAAACATTATGGATATAACATTTTTTTAACAGGCTACTTTATCAACAAATTATCGAAGAAGGATATGTGCACAAATAAAACTTCAATCACTTTTGGTGGAGGCGCCGGGTACGAAAATATCCCCTTTTAGAGTCAGGATATCCTGACCACCAGGGTCATAAAAATGTATTCATCATCCTAGCCAACAATAAGAACGCATGCAAATCGGGGTTCATGTTCGTTTTCGAGAAACGTGACATGTATAGACTGACGGACGAACAGAGTGATGAATATATGGGAGAAAATGACAAAAATCCGTGCGCGTTGTATGAGCCTGCGTGGACAAACACGAGCTTCAAACCACAACACAAAGGACTCATCGCGTTTCTAGTTTCTGTATAATTATTCAATTAAATAATTATCACAAACAACGAGTCTGCGCAAGTGTCAACGCAGCGAACTCATGGACTCTTTACTAAATAATGACTTACCTAATTAGTTGTGCCATGAACTAAGTTAATTAACCTAATAAGCAAGATTTAATCACGTATTAATAAACAAGAACAACACAGTAAACCGTACAAGTATGAATACTGAAACCACAACACAGGAGCGTAAATGCATAATCTGTGTATATTTCAGGCTTTCCACTCGAAGCCATGGCGTACTTTAATCATGGGTATGCGCACTGCGCAGGGTGTCATTACAGACATACCCTGGAATCACTCGACGATGTAGACAGCAGGAATTCGAAATTCACAATTTCACACAATTCTCTTCACAAAATAGTCACAAACATTAAAGTCAATAAACTGTTCATTACAAAACAAGAACGATTGCACGAGATGACCCACTAACAAATTTTAATAGTCAAGTATTGCTGGACAATGAATTACTTACACGCAAAAAAGAGTATAGCCTATACTATTAGTTTTAAACTACGAATATATTTTCTTGGCAAAACTTAGTAAATGTATCTAATTTGAGAGAATATATTACGCCTATAGCTCGAACTGTAAACTATAAAAGAAGAAAAACAAGAGATAAATTTAGCCTAGACACAATATCGACAATACGCCAGCACTGTGTACATTGCACACAGCTATTCCAACAACTGAAATCCGAACATTGTACGCTCATTACCCATTCAACATGACGTATAACTCATTTTAATTGACTTTAAAATTCATTAGCGAGTGGTAGTTCGTTACACTCAAATACGGAACTTTTTGTAGATGCATGTTCGGTTTTTCATTAAGTTTGACTTGGTGAAGTGTGCTTTTCAAACTCAACCATGACAAATATAGAATTTATATTTCATTACATTGAACACAATATAACTCGAATCTTGCGAACAGTCAGTGAAATTAATTCCACGTCCATTCATATGGAACTCTATATACAATCTCGACGTGTACACTTCCTATTACTAATTAACAACAGCAGACCAAGCAAATACAATTTGAGTCAGCAATGTGTTTCCAATGGAATTAGAATTAAAATTCAATTGGTCAATTGAAGTCATAAAAAAATGTTTGCATTAAAAATACATTCATGGGACGGGTACGTACTTTAACGACACATGAAATGGTAAAATCTGATCTATTCAAATCTTTGTCATAACAATTATATTTTGTTGTGCTTTATGGTATAACTGTTTGATCATTATGCCGCCATGGTTTAAATGAATAAATAATTTTAAAGATATTTGGGTTTATAGTATTGGGATATATTATTATTGTAAATTTATATTTTTGAGTGTGTGCTTTATCCTATAAACATAATGTAGGTGACTTCTCTAAAAATGCTGATACAGCTCACTTTGGCAGTCGATATGTTTACGTGATTCCAATATAAAATGTGCATACTATTTTGTAGACGTCTGCAAACTTCGGTGCTCAGCACTTTTCGTAATGAATGCAATCGTCGTATTGGCACGGCTCAATCTCCATGTTTTGCAAGCATTAGCTCGCACATTCCGCCAGCACTCCCACATGCACCAACCGAGTTGTGTATACCCTACCTGCACACATTACACGATAAGCACTCGGAGCAGTGACGTAACCTTATCAAAAACAAGGTGTGCGCCCGACTAAACAATAGAACATTGAACACGACGCGTACTTGACCCATTTCATCGTCCCTTTAAATGCAAATGCCACTTGATTAGCATCAATATTCCCCACTCTTAGACTCAAGGCGCCGAATCCTACACCCAATTACAAGTATTGTATCGTATACTGCTATGTTGTGTGGAGGTCTCTGGCCAAGAAGTCAGCTGTGAACTCTTGCACACCTCGCTCAACCTCGTATGTTCGGAGTTGACTCTCCGAATCCGGGTTCGGTACCCGAAGTGACGTCAAGCCCAACAGAGGTGTATCGAATAAAAACACGTTCTCGTCCAACACGATGATATGCGGGCATTATATCAATACCCATAGCGCCTTTCACTAACTCACGCAGCCCATTAGCTAATCGAATGGCAAAAATTATGACATAATAATTTAATCATGCCTGGTTGGTATAGACTCTTCTATGACAGCAGCGCTTTTTCTGTTAACAGGCTGATACTTAAAATAGTATAAAAACAACATTATACAAAAGGGATTTGGACTACAAAAACGGCAGATAGTAAATGCAATAGCCAATAAGTCATGTTCCATACATGTCGAGGCTTTGCTTCGATCGCTTACACAGGAACAGTTTTAATTAATCGTAACAAACAGGAGGAGAAATTCGGTGTGCGGAAATAGCTTGCATTGCATGCAACAAAAAGTGCATGCTACTGAACTACGATGCACAACAATAAGTGCATTGTGCATATTATACTACTGTACAGACTTGCATCGCGTTACAATTAATGTTCACGAGCCGTTACACAGGCACAGCATGCCTAGTAAGTTGTGTAAGTAATAATTTAAACACACGGCAAGTTACGGATAATAGTGTCACTTATTTTATGCATCTTGTAGCCAAGGGAGTCTTTAGTCCACAAAGTAATAAGATGAAAACAATCGTTGCGCGACGAATGGGAAGTTTGCAGGAAAAACTTAAGAAGTTATGATTAACGTGCGAAATTAGCGCACATAATGTAAAACTTTTACGGTAAACAGACTCCTACTACATTTAAAGTTCGTATAAATTTACAATTTAATGTCAGTATACAGACATTGTAACATTACCGTATACAAAAGTTAAATTAACTTAGTTCATATATTTTTGTTTAGAACTTTTTTCTTTCCTATTGGCCCTTACGGAGTATAAAACATTTTACTTCGCAGTAACAACAACCACATTGGGAAATAAAATCAAAATAAAATGAACGTGATCAGAAAATAATGTAAAACAAGTCATAAAAGTGTATTTTCTTTCAATCTTTACAATATGATATTTGTGTTATGTTGACGTTACTGACTGATTAACTTTAACACACATCGACAACGACATGATGAATTAAGTACAATGCAATTTTATGACATGGGCCAATAGGGCACACAAACATTATATATCAGATAAAATTCCGTCAAATTAAAGTTCATCAATAATCTTTGGTCAAAATGCGAAACATGCTTAAGCGATTTAAGAAATGGAAAAAGGTGAGATATTATTGCGTATTTTTGTAGCGAGTTGTCATATTGTGGTACAACTTACAACGCCTGGATAAACCACACTACATTTTTTAATGAATAACCACATTTCCTGTCTGCCGTACGCAAACACATCACATTAACACGAGAGACGCGAGTTTAATTATCGTGTTAATTAAAGCAGAGCACGTCCTAGCTTAGAAACGGCGAATTTGCTGCATTCGAACATAATCACGTTGTTTTAATTAAGTCCAGGCACAGTAGCACATTATACAAAAGAAGCGATTAATTATCGTAATTGATTCGACATGCAGCGAGCTAAGTTTGGAACAAAGAAATTCACACGTAGGCTATACATTTCAAACATAACACATCGTATACATGAACTCTTGTACCAAATTTATAGTTATTAGATAGATTATTACATAAAGCATTCAAGCCCTTATAATTAACAACGGATGATATAGTTTTGCCAAAGTCTTCTGTTTTCATTTAAAAGTAATGAACCGTTATCAGCAATGATCAAGTGCATGAAACATCGTAGCACAGCGAAGCCTAAGCACACCGACGAAGGGTATATCGTCAATGGTGTTAGTGTCAAATTTAGTATACAAACCGGGACGTGTAATTTTAAGGCGGAATGCAATAATGTTAATTGTATTCGTTATTTGTTTTCATGCCCTCTGTAATTAATTTCAAAATGTTTGTAGCCTCTATAACAAGGCTGCTACTTGATTCTGTTTATTGCTAGATGTCGAATGGCCGATACAAACTCGAAGATAATACGTTGGTTACGTTGAGACGACGCCATCTTGATTCACAAAGCCACGCTCCAATGGGTTAGCAGTCGACTTCCGAGTTTTGTCGAGAAAACCGACAAACAACTAAAAACTCCTCATCTATCAAACGATCTGTCACCCAGACGAAATATGTCTTGTTCAAAGCTCTAGTCAACAAAGTACGCTAACTCATAAATTACCCCGAAAAACATCGTTACAATCAATGTATTAATTGTTTTTATATCTATCCAATTCAGTTATATATAACCGATTACAACGCAGACAATATAAATACAACTACGCAACGCAGAAGAAGCTTCAATGCACATTAATTTTATTGCTTTAAATTTTGTTTCGACTTTTTGTAAATAAATTAGTTTGCATCGTGGTATTCTTATGGGCTCATCAGTACAAAAGTATATCTTCGTAAGCGGAATCTCACACAATTTATATCTTGTAAGTTTTATGCGAACATAGTTTTCGCGTATACTTGCTCGGTGGCCGTCAGTACAGTGTTGTCAACACAAAGTTCATACTATATCGGCGCTGAAGCTAATCTGCATCACCATCACAGCGCACTTCCTCTTTCAATATGATGGTATTGATATAAACTGTTAATTAGCAAAGTGTGGCCCCACTGCAGCGAGCCTCGCCCTGTAACGTTCACTCTTATCGCCCAACGAGGTGCGATTATTAAATATAAACAACCATCAGTTCGCGGCTAATTTAACCCGCCCCCTTGGTGGGGATGATCCGACACACCCTAGCATCCGCCACCTGATCTATAATCGCGGGTGGACTCGAGTAATGTCTGTCATCAATCTTGCGGTGATGATGAGAGCCTTGGTGGAACATCGCAGATATTACTGCTCATTACTGTATTACATATCGCGTGAGAAATGAGACTTTACGTGGAACTGTAAAGCAAAGTCGTGTTCTTTACGCTTTTCCCCAGAGAAATCGAATTGTGTGTTATATTACAAAATAATAATAACAAAGAAATGTTTTCGAATTAAAATATATATAAATTTAGTTTTATTGATTTGGTTTTTATTGATTCACAGTTCACACAAAAAAGTATTTGAACTTACAAGAGTGTGGTACCTATGTTTAAGACACGAGATTTCACATTTTTTTTGTTAAAATAAGAGGAAAACATTTTTTAAATTTTTGTATCGTAGGGCAAGTCTATTCTATTCAGTCTTAAGTCCCACATATTAAAAAGATTGTGGTCAGGATATGACATGAGCATAAACGCAACATCCGCCATTGAAGGGCAATACATAACTGTGAAGTGTGAACGATTCACATTTAAGGCATAATAGAGAAACTATCCTGTCTGCTTTAGCGACAATGAGAACCAGTATGACTTTACAAAACTAAAATATGTATTTGTATGGACGTCATTAGTGACAGCACAGCAACAAGCCCATAACACTCTTGCATGACGTTGCTGATTCCTATTGGGGCAGATAACTTCTTTGCACAAAGAAGATAGAACGAACGACTCGCATAAAAGAACTTGATCCATCGAGAAGGCGGTGGTTACATAAGTCGCGGTGAACAGCGAACTCCACTTCTTCTATCTTGCAAAAAGTGCTATCCTATCTGTCGGCCGACACGCTCGGTGTTTCCGTGTTCAAGCCTGCGTAACTGTTCAGTAATGAACTAGGCCTTCGTTTCCTAACGACGCGACTTTAAATAATTATCGCAATAACCGTGAAAATGTCATCCTGTGCTGTGTTGACGTAGAGTTTGAGTTGACTATAACATGGCCGACAGAATGCCAAGATGTTTTTCACTGCGATTGTGAAGACGGAATGGACGACATTATTAGTTTATATCGATATGTGATCTGAAATATATATCATATATATAGAAACAAGTAGCTAGAAACAATACAATATAAACAAGAATACTTCCTAACTGAATAATTTAATAATTAGGAGTAAATAATATGTAATAGATCAAACTATAGAACGACGTAACTATAGAGAAAATAGTGATAAGACACGATAGTGATGCTAGAATGTAGAATCAATAATAAATTTATTTGGAGGTTTGTTCAAGCTCTCAAGGCACACATCTGCCTATACGAAAAATCCATTACATGTACAATGTAAAGTTAAATTGCATGCCCCTAGAAATGCGCTCTTAATTTATGCGCATTTATTCCGCGCTCCAACTTGTGCCCTATCCCATACAAAACGACGAAGTAGTATTTTCTAACTAACTTGCACTTTGATGAACATTTCTTTAAACACAATGGCGTGCAAAAATAATGTAAATGTGCATCTGGAATCACCAAAAATAAAGGAGCTTTCAGGCATATGCTATTTGCATGTTTTAACAAGAATGAAGCAGTATTATAAGCGAATTAGTTTTAGAGAGTAAAAGTGCACGAAAGTAATTTTCAACGAAACCATGACCTTATGCATTGAAAACGGTAATGAATTCACAAGACCAACGAGCCGGATACAACTTTATGAATGCATTATCAAATTTTATAAGTCTCAATTAGGATCAAGATAATATAAATTGAACATTGATCCTGACTGAATGGGTTTTCGGATTTCGATACAAGGTCAACAGCGCAAAATAACAAGCTTGTCTTCAAGGGAGTGGTCCGAACCAGTGTTTATATCTCCAACCAGTGACATCATCGCAGTTGCAGTCATTGTAGTCAAGATGGCGTCATGTTGAAATATAGCCGTGAGTGCAGTTTCCAACATATACCGGTAAAGAAACATCCATGTATACAAACTGGCTACAACCTGATTAGCTCTGATAACTTTTTAAACGCAGCCATGTTAAAGGAAACAAACTAATTGCTGAAATGTGTAGATCAAATTACCATTATAAATAATACGGTAATGATAGAGGAGGTACAGATATAGACAGCCACGTACATAAGAGTAAACATGCGTACGAATTCCATTTCATTTTTCTCACAATAGGCCTTCTCGTTGATTGAGGAAGTAAGTCTACCATTCATATTGATATTTATTGTAAGATCGTATAATAGGAAAGCATGTCGAATTGTTGAGTAATTGATATTACTTTTACTTGATTGGTATAGGAATGATGTGGGGAGTCGTTACGGTTGCTATCACACGTTTCATTGAGACAATGTACGTACGTGATGTCCGTACCGCACGTCACAGATAGAGCATCTCAGCATTGCATGTCAGTAGTAATTTAGATGTTCAACCATAGACGTCACGTGGAAAGATTCAAGGATATGCGCGGAGAAGATTCGAAGAAATATTCACTCTCAAGGGACATTGAAAGGGATGTTGACAATTACTTCACACGAAACTTGATACGTGTGTTTGGTATTTATTAGACACGTTTTTGGCACAGAGCAGTTTTTAAACTGGTTCTATAAAAACTTTGAAAATAGCCTGTGGAACTCTTGAAATGGACGCAAGTTGATCGTATGTGTGTGGTCGTTTAACTGCTAGAAGGTTGTGTATGGACGATCATCTTGTCTTGGGTAACATGTTGACGTTATCTTAGAAAATACACAGTTCGTCAGCGGGCTTTACATGATGAGGCAGATTATATGGCATGAATTTGGAAATCACAAATTCCAGAATAATTAACATGAAGGTTATAAAACACGGTGGATTGTTACGTTTTAACAGATACACCATACGTGCATAAATTGATTGGAGATTGAAGGACGAAATGTTTTGTATGCGAAGTGAGATGGGGGGGTGTATCTTTGTCATAAGGCAAGTCTCGGTCATGGGGCTGGATCATGATTTACGAATTCACGATCATATTGTGTCATCATCTGATATCGGAACAAGGAAATGGTATCCAAGTATGAAAGAGATTTGTTATGTTATGTATACCAAAGGGTATGCTTGCTGTTGCTAAACAATGATTTACTTATTATGTTTTTACAATTTTCTCCTCGTTTGATGGTCGCTGCAGACCTTATTGATAGGCCTACTATCGAAATTTTGGGGTATTATTTTGACTTTTGAAATATTTTATGTCGGCTTATAAAATAATATGGAGGAACTGTTATTGTGAAAAAACCTTTGTAGTAACACGACGCTTAAAAGGTTGTTGGAAGTCGGGTTGTTAGAAATATCGAAATTTTGCAGAAACTTCAAAGACTGAAAATATCCGTAACGGCATTAATATTGATGCACAGTGTTTTAACGATTGCGCGTGTCGAAGTGTTAAAAGTTGGCTTGCATCATAAACCAGTAAGTCTAGACGTGGCGATGTGGAGCACTATTGTGACGCTGCTTCAAGAGGTCACCTGCAGACAACAGGGACATTTTCTCACCAGACAATGAGGACATAACAGGAAGTGTTTGAACTATCGGCCCCGTTGACGAGATGCAGCGTATCGCGACGCGGAAAATATCCACGTTTTCCGGAAAAACCGCAAGCGCTTTGTGACTCGACTCCGTTCCGTCGCAGCGATGCATGTGCATCTACGCGAGAAGTTCTTGTGCATTCTCGCGGAAAATAAGCCGAGTTTAAGAATAACTCGAGGCCGGATGTCTTCAATCTGAGCCATTTAGTTATACTTTCCATCGTTTCCTCTTCATAAGCACGCATTACATTAAACAATATATCCTGTTGAAATTGTATTCATGCTTCAAAGATGATAACCTTTCCATCTGATAGGAAGCGTATTACGGAAGAAGGAAAGTCCTGAGTCATGATCAATGATGAACAGGTTCATTTGCATGTTATTTAACGCAGCCAGCTGCGGTGGCTCATGCAGTTCGAAGTGTATTGAACCACAGATAAAACTACACCAAGTAAAACTAAGAGGACGCGGGTTGAGGATTCGAATGTCACATACTGGTTTGATTGTTGTGTTTAATGTCTAACGATCATTCCCTCAAAATTACTCAAAAATTTCAAAACTGTCCAAACATTATTTTATACATTTATTTATTAATACCGGTCGCAAACCGAAACAGCAAACCGTAAACCGGAGCTAGATAAGACATTTTAGCCTGTCACCCACCCACCCTCCTCATCGCAGACAGCCCACCAACATTGCTTCCTAAATCCTAATGTATTATTAAATCTTCACTTTTCAATTAACGCATGTGTAATATTTATAGTATTGCATAAAAATGTTTACATTCAAATCAAGTAGGCCGGTTTACTTCTGATCTCAACCACGACCTTAAACAATGTTCCTTTGATCTTTAGGAGGAAACTGTGCAGCCTACTTTTCATGGAATGGCTTGTCTTCAATTATTTCACATTTCATCACACATGTATAATTTTTAATTTGCAACATGCAAACAATGACTACGTTCCAGATTTTCACAATTTGTTACATATTTGAAGAACATTAAATCTGTTTTTCGTTCATACACTAAAATAGACCACAGAAGAATTAGATTGTTGTGTACATGAACTACTATAATCTCCAATGTTCTCCAATGTTGAACATAATGGATGTCGTGTATTCAAACTGCAGAGCTGATTATTTCTAAGTGTGCTAATCGAGAGGATGAGTGGGTGAAGTTGGAAGGGTGTTGAGCCTGTAACCACAGTCAACGGTAGACGTGACAACTTCGGTTTTATAACACCCGAGTCTAATCGAGCAAAGACACTTGTACGGCTTTGAACTCTTAGAATGTCTCGATAACAAATAGACCGTGCATGATTCTCTCCTAGCGCGTAGCCGAGAAAATATACTCACTTTCATTCATCATAGACTAAACTTGCACGTTGGAAATTAATTAACAGAAACTTAATTAAGTTTAAATTAAACGTTTTCGGAATATTTTCATGGTGCCTTAACTAAACTGTGAGATACACTATACAGTTAGGCCGTGTTGTAAGTTTCAGCAACGACTGCCGAGCTAAAACGTAAATAAACCAGGGTCAGGCAGATTCCAAATACAAAAAAAATAAAAAATGTGAATTTATTTAATTTAAAATATATTTATTTAATTTAATATATTTATTTAACGTCTATCCTATTCAGTTAAAAAAATGATTACAAATAATTTGAACTTTAAAATTACTAAATCTTCTTGGAAACTTCGAATGATTCATTAAACGCTCATAAAATTGGTTCTTATCAGAGAACCAAAGCGTTATCAAAATCATAGAGTCACACAAACACAATCTAAATGCGCGAGGTAGTACTTGACGTATCACTTATGGATCCTCATGCAATATGTCGCAATAGTGTACATGTTTATACTGGGACGTGAATTCATATTAAACCAACCATTGTCGAAAAAGAAGAGATCACTATGGTCACTCATGCAATATGTACGCAATAGTGTAAATGTTTTATATCTGTGGACGTGGAACTTCATATTTAAAGCCAACCAATTGTTCGAAAAAGAAGGAGGGTTTAAGCAAACTTTAACATTTTAAACAGATAAATAACGTTCTACAAATTAAGTAGACCTAATTGAATTAATAAAATGTTTTATGCATGAGATATAATTCCTTATAGAGATAGTTCATTGATACCAGATTCAGTGTTAATAAATTTCACTATTATTATAATATTCTCACCTGAAACGCCAATAAAATTTGAAAATGAATATGCAAGGTATGTAAATGCGTAACATTGGGGTATTTAAGAAACAATGCAAATAATTACTTGTGCGGGTAATACAACCAGAAGAAAATATATTAGTTCATGTACAAACAATCTAATTCTTATGTGGTCTCTTTTAGTGTATGTAGGAATTATAAAACAAATTAAATGCTCTTCAAATATGTAACAAATTGTGAAAATCTGGAACGTGGTCATTGTTTGCATGTTGCAAATTAAAAATTATACATGTGCGATGAAATGTGAAATAATTAAAGACAAGCCATTCTATGAAAAGTAGGCTGCACAGTTTCCTCCTAAAGATCAAAGTAACATTGTTTTAGGTCGTGGTTGAGATCTGAAGTAAACCGGATTGTCAAAAACAAGAAGAAGATGCATGCTCGCGCGCACGGAATTCTCAGGGCGTAATAAAAGCTGTAATACGGTTCCTTCCTTGACTTCTGAATGGATGCAAGATGCCCCCTTGGGAGAAGTTTAACTCAGACACGGTGCCAGTATTTAAAATTTACATTTACTATCGAGGCCAAGGTCTAAGCTGTGCAGAAAGGTTAATAGAGACGACGGGAAGTAGAGATGAAATTAACTGGTATATCCGCAAACATAAATACATCAAGGGTCAGACAGCAAACCTACTTATCCGAATAATATTAATGTTCTGCACTTAGCTTGATTTTTTTGTGTCTGAAACACATAGGTCAAATTGACCAAATATCTAGAGATAAATAACAACAAAAATCAGCTGCCATCTTGGATAACATGTTTAGTGCAGAGGCGTAACATTGTTTGTTCATTGTTGGCGACTGTTCACGACAATTCAATTCACTTGATTGAATTATCGTACCATGGAGTTTCTAGCAACAAGAAAGACGCGAGTACGAGTTGCTAAGTGCACGAATGTAACCAAGTATCCCATTTAACCCCAGAGAGCTAAAAATAAAAGTGTGATTCATTGAATACACACCACTCAAAATTTAAAATGAATTTTTAACTCAATTACCGAAATCCAGTGGGAGCCTGTGGATAAAAAACTCATTCATAGAACAACGTTGTTTTTATTCGAAGAAGATAATTAAATCATAAAATTGAAATATTGACTTAATTGGTTTAAAAATTGCTGTCCAGCATCGAAATTGTGTCAAGTTCGCTGTATTTGTAATCTGCCTTGAAAGCAATGATTCATAAACCTTCCAATGAGATTATGAGAAAACTGTTCCTTATTAAACGAGTAGGAAGCCATTATTTATAATTGCTGATGGATGTTTTAATTGCAACAACTGGTCTTCACTGGAAGCCGATTCAGATGAATTATTGTAGTTTCTAGGAAATGTAAAGTAAGGAAAGCAGATCCGTGCTCAATAGTTGTGGCAGAAGGAAAATTGAATACTCTCTACCGATTAGACTAAAATATAGAATCTAAGAGGGGGGCGCTGAGCTTGGCCCAACTCAAATGCTCGCGCTCAGGTGTTGACGATTGCAGCTGAACGGTTGGAAATATCACTACCAAATTTTGCATGTTCCTTTATATTGATATCCACACTTGGTTGCCAAGAATCAACCTTAAAAAATCATTGCGAGACGGAAGTCCAAAACGTGAAAAAATCGAAAATCGAAAACATGGATTTCAATTCAGGAAATTCATACCAAACTGTTTATTTTACGATAAAAGCAAATTAACCTGCGCGTTCACATTGATTTAAACGTAGATAATCAGTATAAACATTTGAGTTAAAAATATCTTAACTTGAAATAAATTCACGAAGCTCACCAACATTTAGTAAATTACGGAGTTTTCACGAATGTTTTATTCAAAACTGATAATTTAATATAGAAATACGCATAATAAATCTCATAAATTGATTCTTTATTAACGTTATTGTGAAATATCATACCGATGCTGTTAACCGTTTACCCGAAAAAAAAAAAATGAAAGCTGACGCCTCAACTCGTCTCCGCGCCTCTTGTCATATATTATAAGACGCATAAATAACAGAACAAATAAGTAGTAAAATGTTTGTTACAACTTGCAAGACTGTTCAATTAATCCTTTCCAGGATACGTAAATTAGAGTCCATGGCAAGACATGACAGTAGCACAATTTATTTGCAAAACAGAACAGCATATACACTTCGAAATTCAAGAAAGAATAACAACACGAAATAGTACTTTAATGCATAAAAATAACCTCGAAATAAGACGGAGTGTAGAAATAAACCAAACATGAAGCATCACTGAGAAAATTTGGAAAACACATCCATTCCGAGGAAGAAACAGAATCATCCATGTTTGAGATCTATTTTGTTTGCACGACAATGATTGGGATTTGTTTTCCTCTTCCGAGTATACTCATTGACTTAATCACGATGCAATTGACATTTACCTCCGCAAAACTAATTTTCTATAATCTCGGTAAATATTGTTTTACGTTTACTCGAGCCATATTCCTCATAGTCATATAAATCACGAGGAACCCCCTAACATACAATCAACAAACTCTACTAGCCTTTCACGTTGATCATACACAAGCTTACGCCTTACGTGATCTTTCTCAATCTTCGTATTGGTATTGGTAAGTCTAATTACAAGATGCACGATGGATGGAATGATTCATTCGCATTAGCTGACCCTAGTCTTTCGGACAGGCCACTTTCACCACCAACCAGAACCGAATTCAGGACAACGGAAATGACCCGACAACTTGTAAACATTGGAGAGATGAGAGTTGTAGTAGTAGTAAACTCGTGTTTTAGATTAGCTGTGTGTGACTCCTCGAAGCCCGTTACCTTAAAACAACTGTTATATTATCTGCTTGTGTAAGAGTTTACAAAATTAGATAACGGAGTGGCGAAGCGAGAACGTGTTGACAAAAAAGTATTAAAGAAACACTTTAAAAAAGTTTAAAGTAATTTGGTGTCGAGAACAGAAGCAAAGAAAACGTGAAAGAAAGTTGTTTGGAAGTCTGGCGAGAAAAATAAGCAGAATCGACCAAAGTATGCACCGCTCTCACAAGATGAATGACAGGAATATGTTATTATGACCACCCTATATTCAGAGAACGTCTCGAACACGATCTGCATGTTAAACTGACATTTGCTTCGGGACCTGCAGGATTTCTTTGGACAATCACAACCTGAATTATGAATTCTTGGTGCGCGCCGTTGCCGTTCAACGTACAATGTTGCGAGACGTGTTGCCATGCCAGAAATTAATATTTACAACACAAAAACAACCGCTATTTAACAACCATTATTAGTGAATTAAATTTACTCCTCGGGCAAGATATTTAAATGCTTATTATCCTCTTCCTCCTGGAATCTTTTACAGATGTGATGTTACGCGAATTACAAGGAACCAATGATTACAAATGATTAAATTATCATTTTAGATGTTGCATAAAATAGGTCCTGATAATGAGTACAAGACCATACACATAGCATTTTAACTAATTTACATGTTAACTTGCCTCGTAAAAACACGATGTTGACTAGACAGACCGCCCTTTTCATAACATATTGTAAAATAACAGAGGCATAGAATTTTTAAAATATTAAACAAACATTGACCATTTGTGTATGTGAAGGAGTGGAAAAATAAAATTAAACAAAAGGACAAACAGGAAAATTTCCTATTGCTATAGGAACAATATGACTTCATAGTCAGTTCTATCTGATTGCATCTGGTCTGAGTGTCTCGGCCCGGGACTCGAACCCGTACCTCGTACATCGAGCTTCAGCGGAGAAACACAACAGTCACGGACAACACAAAAACCTGCGTCCATCGATCTTAATTGCACCACAAAGAAAGCGAAAGTCGCTATTATGCAGCACTCCCCGACTCGTGATCTGAAGATACTTTTACCCATTTCTAGACGCCCAAAGGCCGACCGCTGTTGCGATGACGTTCAACAAAACACGCCACTATTATTCAGCCAGGTTGATTTGAGAGCCAATATTTACGTATAAGCGGGTAATTTTAGTTCGCTTTTTAGGTTGTATATTTTATATGTAGTTTTTAACCTAATTTTAAGGCAGCAAAACATTATATATTCCAATAAACCTTCAATTAATAGCTGCATACAGACTAAAAGTAATCCCATCCCAAAGTTCTTTATATGACAGGGGCAGAGCAAAATAACACCAAAGAAAAAGTTAAAAAGAATAATAAATCGTGTGCGAATAGTTTAAATTGGTGTATTTGGATTCTGAAATTTCGTTCACCGACAGTTTGTGAAGGCACACAATCCCACACAACTTCACTTCAGAGCAATTCGCCATCGCATGCACAGCCATTCATCATAAGAGTTTTATTTTATTCACTTAAACATTGCGCTGTACCAATTTCAAACCAATTGGATATCGCAACCAAAGTCAATATTTATTGTAAAATGCAAACAAAATGTTCTGGTTTTGCAACAACGTTATTTTTAGAGTGGGAGGAAAACGGAATTTGATCCTTTTGTACTAGATGATGTCAATAAGAGTAGGCTACGTGCAAGTGCAGTATTTCCCTTCTTCTCAACTTCTCCATAATATCATTACCGACAGGCATAAATCAACCCCACGTCCCCCGATTATCTCCAAGGCATAAACAAGAGATGTTACGCCCCACTTAAAACAATATACAAGTGGAGGATGTAATAAAATTAAATTTTAGATGGAAGTACACAGGAAAGTCTCAGTATTAACGCCTACGTCAGAATTACTTTAAATAAAACATTGAACTTCTTGCCTGCACACTGATAACCTTCAACGGTATTGCATGATCGCCCGCACCTGATCTTTTGTTATGCTCGGCGTGGCCTATTTAATATTAAAATGCGCGTAATTTAGTTCATGGACTCAACATTATGGATTAATTGCTATGGTATTATCACACCTAGCCACTAGTTAGAGAATAAGCGAATGTAAAGTAAAACCTCATAGCCGTTTATGGTGACAAAATTATAACTTGAAAGCGTGTTAAATCTGCTCTCTCTACGCATGGGATTCACAAGGATTTTTAGAATCATCACTCATCACATAATTACAGTCGAACTCGTTTATCCATGGGTGTGAATTAACCTTGTAGAGTGCGTCGCAGAGTAGCAATTAAAGTTGGGTATGTTCAAACTTAATGGGAGGACATTATGGACATAATGTCACGAATTGTTGACACATAATAACCAATCAAAATCAAATTGTGATCAAGTTCGTCCTCGTTATAAATTATCATCAATACAAAAGTCAAACAAATTTTAACTAGATTAAATTGCTAACTAATTTATCACCCAATTCAAACAGAATCAAAATGAATTCCGAGCTAATCATTTTGTTGCAAATCGTCGCGTTTGTGAACTATGTGGTGCGATTAAATAATGCATAATGCAAACAGTTGTAAACGCTTGGATGTAATAATTTATTTTTAATGTGCGGTTGTTAATTTTTTCCATGTTTGATTCTCGGTAAGCATATTTAGTATAGCCACAGTCTAACTATAAACTATAAACTTAGGATTGGTTGGCAGAGTCGGAAATAAACAAATTGTATTACGTCTACCATGAAGGTCAACTTTCATATTTAATGAGTGGCTAATAAATAAGCTATAAAAATAATAATTTGTGCTATATATTATAGTTGAAGATTGAAATTCTTCCAGCAGTCGTTATGCATTGAATTCTACGGCAAATTGGAGTTGGGACTGTTTAGCCTTCAATAGCACATGATACACCAGTATAAATAGTTGATGGAAACACTGAACATTTGAAAATCTATTAGTAATATATTTTCACGATTCACGAATCCCTTATCCTTTACCAGATTTTACCCATTCTCAACCTTTTAAAGACTTCTTTTCAATTTTACGCTTTTTAAATTTTTTCCCGTAAAACACACAATTTAGTGGGTTCACCGACCGACCCCGCCTGACAGAACCTCACATTTGCTTATTGGCGTCTGTGATTGATGTTGGGCTTGTAGCGTGATGCAATACGTCTCCATAAGCAGCAGAACGTCAATAAATATGGTTACCGCACGGAATAGAATACATCCGACACTACTCGCGGGGAAATGAAAATGTATTGCCCCAATAGATTCTATTTGGGGGAAAAATCGGCAATATATTTGTGAGGTATTTCTGGAGCGAGGCGACGGTAAATATTCTATATTTATATGAATTATATATAAACCATGTTTATCAATCATCTAGTCGAGGTCTTGAAACAAAAGGTCAAGTATTATGTTTTACGACCAAAAATCAAATCAATTCATAACATAGGAAGTTTTCAAAGAGCTACAAAGCACTTTTTATGCACAAATGGTTTTTATTCAGTGCAAGAGTATTAAGAATGTGTAAACTCTGTCTTATGAGGGAGGTAATGTTTTGTTTTTAATGCTGTAATAAATTGACGTGTTTCATATATTTGTAAAAATGTAAACGAAATCAATAAATGAATATGAATATAATATACAAGTTATAGGAATCCCCGTGTCCTAGGAACAAAAATTATTTACTAGAATGGTTAGTCTGGAAATGCTTGTATATTTTTTGTTGTACTTTTGATGTGCCCCAAACACCGAATTATTCCACACATTTTAACTTCTCAAACACGATCCTCTAGAGTCTCAGTAGTTTGTTCAAAACTAAAGAGTAAACTGTATAATATTACTTTATGCAGAATTGCACGTCAACGTCGGGATAATAATGTCATATTTTACACAGCGAGCGTAAAGTTTTTGTGTATACTTCAGATACATAAACTAACATTTTGGTAGACTCAAAGACCAGAAACTTTAACTACTTCATAAAATGAAATGTTCATACAAACGTCTTGTGGTTTGAATAAATTGTTATTTTTTGTTACATATTTTTTCGGACCGGTATTACGAAATGTATTGTTTGAACAACTTGTTTCCCCCATTTGCAACCACCATCAAAAAGCTTTCAAAAACTAAACAAATCGCGTATTTGCTACGATAACTTCCTTATTATTTTTGTTGTTTTTATATTTGTTGTATAATACCAGCCATTTATTATCTTCACTTGCGTAAATTGACGTTCATTGCTGTAATTCCGCAACAAAATTAACGATCCAATATTATTATTCCTACAGCAAAATACAGCTATTCAGTGCATTAAAATATTATTAAGAGCGGACTTGTACACAACAATTGTCTATGAAATCTAATCTAATACACCTTTGGGATTTATTACAAAACGTGGCGTTTTAGTTTCAAGATGATCTATTTGATAAAGTATACGTCTGAGACTACGTTATTTCCCCCTACGTCTCAAATAAAACTTTTTGACTATTTGTTCCAAAGACTTTGGTCCCAAAGGTGTCTTATGTGTAGAATGGTCTCTTGACAGATGTCCCAACAACCTGAGGAACACACCACCAGAGAGAGGGAGAGAATCACAAGAATCGCTCATTCTCTTCTCCACAGCCTCCAACAAACAGTACGTATAATGCACTCTTGCACTCTGGTTTCGTTAAGGTGAACAGGACCTACAGATAAAACTAAACAACTAGTGTAATTTGACAGTATGCATTTCTCAAGCAGTTAGACATGCACAAGATTATTCACATTTTAGAATAGAAACTTTGATTACATAATTTCAATTAATAGCTTCATTATATCATAAGATACTTACAAAACACTAACTATACGGGAAATGTTGTGAAGTAGAATCATTTGGTATAAATGTAAAATAAACAATCCTGCTGCCTCGTACATAGCCATAACAAACACGGCGGGAGAAAATAAGACAGGATCTGCTTGTTCTTGTTTTGCGAATTTCCATATTTGGATTCTAGTGAATGTAACATTTCCCAGACGTGAGACGGATTTAGAATTAATAACGTCGGTCTGCAGAAAACGTACGAACAACATGACTTGCCACGAGAAGTATATAGTCACTAGACGTATATCAAGTGGTGGAGGAATATGGGTGGCGAGGTAGCACCTTGCATTGCAACCTGAAGTGTGACACCATGCGGGTAATTGTGTATGTGGGTTCAAAACAAAGAAACAAAAAGTGTGTTACAAGTTTTATTGAAATGAAATACGCGTTGCTTGAATACGGCATGCAGGTGTGCAATGGTGCACCAAGCAAAACTCGAAATTACCGTACTGTTCATGAATTGGTACTTTAAAGTCCTATTGATCCACGATTTTAATCACGCATTGCATATTAGAAACTGGTTTTTGTTCTGGCTACAGTGATAAAATCACCCGCACCTTTTACGCAATGATACATAAGAACCCACAGTGTATGTTGCATAGTTATATGACTGAGTGCATGGGTAGAAATACGAACTTATTTATTTATGTGCATGTTCAAGAGTTCACAGAATATATGGTTAATGATTTATGTTGTTTTAACCGAGTGTTTTTCAGAACAACACGTTACTTGTTCAGTTATGTAATTTTATTTTTTACAAAACCGATTATTCCAAATTCATAGCAAGTGTAAAACCAACCAGTCATTTGTTGACACACTTAATAGCTCAGACAGAAACCATACAATATTGAATGTCCATTAAATTAAATAATGAGAAAACCTTCCACGTGATTACTGTCAAAATGCACACGCCAAAATTAAATCAATTTGATTTTTAAGAATGTTAAAAGTATGAAACAATTTAGTTATCCTCCATACTTTAAAAAATACCAACCAACGAAATCCTCACAACAGCTTGCCACCATAACCTTGAAGAAACTCTAGTTAACTCTTTAAACTGCCATTGTCAACGAGGACTTCACTACACAATGGGCGTATTCTCGAGGACAACCGTTTCACAGCAAATAAACGACCTCTCGCCAATTGTCGTGGACATTACAGGAGGCCTGAAGCCTTCCGGAAGTCGCGAGCCTCGTTAAACGACCATTACTCGATTAATAAACCAATTACGCTGATTGACCCACCCAGAAGATCGTTGCCCACTTTCACTAATGTCTTGACAGAAAGAAGACGTCACTGGCCACTGTTTGTCTGACATTGACTCGTCTTCAGCGAGTACAGCAAGTCTGAGAACTTCTCCTTCCTTCCGAATTGTTAGATGGTATTGAATAAGGAAACCTCAAACTTGCAATATACCGAAGAGGAGGCCTATCGTCTATCTAGTATCTACCAATATAAACACATTTTTTAAGACTATCCTGTCAAAGGTGACTGCACATAGTTATTCAATAAAATTAAGAAGAGTGTAAAGTTCACATAAATTTTATCGTCTCGCCTGTTCTATAGGTTTTAATAGAATAGGTTCCCATTCTAAACCTATAGGACACATCGTTTTCGTACGTGCTCTAAATAGCAGAAGTCCTGCGATTGAACGAATCGTAGTGCAATTTAATGCAGAAATTGGCATTGGGATAATAATTGTGGAGTTTGACTCCTCTTCTGTAAGGGGCACAAGTTGTAAATAGTTTAGTTTTAATTACTGCTACTAGTACAATCAAGGAATTCAGCACGCTTGTAAATGCAAACGTAAACTTTATGGAGCAGTCATTCCAACGATGCAGTAGCTTAGTGGTTACGCCGTTACGATGTCCCATAAAACAATGCTACAATTACAGTCATTGCAAGAAGAAATACCAAGTCGTAATGTACACTTTTATTATGAAATTCAAATTAAATAAGTCATGGCAAATTAAGTAAGTTACAACAATAGCAGAAGTAGGCCTAAATTTGGTTAATATTACAATCCTCTACTTACTTAAAAACGAATTTTCGGGTGAAACTTCCTCACCCATCATCAGGTTGATGCCAACTCATCATCAACCATCAACCTGATGATGGGTGAGGAAGTTTCACCCGAAAATTCGTTTTTAAGTAAGTAGTGGCCTCGGTCATAAGTTTTAAGTTACGTTTTAATATTGTTCCGGGCCAATAAGCTCTTTTTATAGAATATTACAATCCTCCCTCATTATAATGGTTGCAGTGTGACTGAGTTCTTACAAACCTTACCTTCTTTGTGGGGGGTGTGCATGCGTGTGTTTTAATAGCGCATCCCCTTACTATTGCTGACACCCAGTGCAGAGCACTAATAATTCAGCTAAAGAGATTTAATTTCATTGTTGATTCAAGTCTTCTTGGTGTTTTAAAGCCGCCTTTTTTTAATGTACAACTCCAATAGGACCTTGGGAAAAAATAAATAAACTTAATCATAAATATCATGAAATCTCATTGTGATTGTATTGCGTTGAGCTGTAACAATGATTGTAACCGCTAACCACTGTTCGCATAAGAAAGATGTCGTAGTATTATAATCAATGGTATATATAGCTTATGAAATGTAAAACATAACATTACAACATCAAATTAGCACAGTGAAAACTCTTGTTATGCACAAATTTCGTTTTATTCCAACCTGGAAAGAGCAAGAAACGTTTTGCGTTTACCGCAGATGCTGAATATTCAGTGTCTGAATGCGCATGTTAAATTAACCAGGAATAATTTCATTCAAATTTCGAAGTGAATGACGTTGTACAGCTTGAGGCAGCCGCTACTTCGAGTTTCCTCTGCTACGGAATCCAATCTAGTTGCGTCACATGGCGTCAAGGTAGATGCGCAGTAATGGTAGGAGAACGCGTTTCCATTTGCAGGGCGGTTATTTGGTTGACAAAATGAGATTTTGAAAAGAAACATTTTGCAATCAGTGTGTATATAACTGAAACTGAAAGAATCTCTCAGCATTGCTTTGAAGTTTGAAGGAGATAGCTGTCTTCAAACTTCAAAGCATAATAAAGATTCGCTTAGATGCTGAAAGTTGAATGCTGTCTCTCAGAGATAGATATAATTTGAAAATCAACAAGCGTAACACATTTTCAAACAAATACGTGGTGCATGGATGTCTATTATAACTAATTTGGTTTACATAATGGCAACCGTTACCCTGAATGTGGAATTGCAATGATAGTTGTATGGGAAAAATAAACCATGCCATTATGTGAGCAATGATTCTGATGACAATCTGGAAAACATCAAATTATTGATGATATGGAGCCGCGGAGGTTTTGAGTAATGTTAACAAATATATAATTGGACAAATCAATTGTTCATATTTAGATTTAAAACGTGCAAATCAACATATTGTTTGATGTAAATTGCTGCACCACATTCAGCGTCCGGTATTACATACAATACGGAAGAATAAATAGTAAGGGGAAAAAAATGAAATGTCGCCAGGGCTTTGGGTGGGGCGGAGAGGAGAATTTGTTATATTCGTTATTATTACATCGTCCAAGTCACTTTAGATCTTCCACAAGTAACGTGGAGGCCTACATTATTTATTTCCAACAATAACATTTCTCTTGTAATGAAATAAACCGTCTGCTGCGCTATGATTACACCACACAGATGTCACCTACATTTCAGTGGAATAATACAAAACCGCAACTATAGTGTTCAGCCGTCGTGCGTCCTTGGCTTCACTAAAGCCTGCTAATTACGTACAACACAAAAAACACATTTCCTGTAGTTTTATCAACTTTTCAGCCTATATCGCAAGGCAAGTGTGCGTGTGGAAGAGAACATTGGACGAACGCAATATTGCTCAAAGGACCATATTGTAATAACAATTTAATTTAAAGTTAATTTCTGAAGTAATTTTCACGACGATCATGCAACAACAGGATGTCAATGCTATATTGACTAGGAAAAAACTTAGGTCATACACGAAGGATTATTTTTAGGAGTGGGGACATGCAAAATACCAGGTTTGAAGGTTGCTAATCACGAGATAAGAAATAAAAGATAACGCATATGTGTTGAGTATATTACTAGGAAAACGCTAAAGTCCCGCCGCGTTGATGGATGAGCGTTTTTGTAATTTTTTTGTTTGCGTTGTTTGCGTTTGTTTGCACTTTCCTTTGCAAGTGCTTTTTGAATGCATTGTAGGTGATTGTTGTCAAGTTTCTATTGTTACGTGTTAATTGGTATTATAAACCTCAATAAACTCATATTAAAACCTTTATTTCTGTGGATTCTGGCTAACTTTTTCAACTTTTTCTTTTAAAGGTACTACATCACCATAACCTTAATGTCCATGTGAAATCTGAACGTTGTAGCCCCACCCGTTTGGTCAGAATCGGCCCGAATGGGACGAAAATATCGCTCTAAAAATGAAAAACTTCTATTAAAACCTTTATTTCTGTAAATTCTGGCTAACTTTTTCAACTTTTTCTTTCAAAAGGTACTACATCACCATAACCTTAATGTCCATGTGAAATATGAACGTTGTAGCCCCACCCGTTTGGTCAGAATCGGACCAAATGTCACGAAAATATCGCACTAAAAATCGAAAAAAAATCGTAAAAGTACGATATTCATGAGAAATATTTTTTCGATTGTACCCAAAAAACAATACACCTCTAAGTTCAGAGAAAACGAAGGTCCCCTCCAATTTTCATCAAGATCGCATATGCCGTTTGCCCGGAATCGAGCGAACAAACAGACGGGGAAAAAAAAAAAAAAAAACAAAACAAAACACCCGAGCTAAATATTTTGGGGGTCAGTGAAATTGAAGTCTTCGCTCCACTCGCTACGCTCGCTACGCTCATCCAATCATTTGCCATTTCCACACCCAGGTCTGTGGTAAAATGTTTGACTTCAAACCATTCTCGAATCCATGAAAACCGACAATTTAACATCACGACAAAGTAGTTTTTCGGACGACATTGATTTGTTGTGACTTGTGACAACTAAGACATCCTTTAAAGTTTGTTTGAAAATTTCGGAAAATAATTCGTTAAAACTATACGAACACAAGGACGTACAATTATTTATGCAAAAATAAACAATACTTTGACGCCACTATTTTGCAAATTTCACACATACTATTATTCACACTTTGGTGAACTTGATGACGATAAACCATTGAGCCAACATAAAAAAATGAATATTCTATAAAAATATCGTCACTGTGTTGGTTGCTGTGGTTGAGCTGTTGATTCAATGCATGTTCAGTGATTTGCTATTGAGCCAGCTCCCACACAACGCCTAGTGAGCTACATAGAACGACTAATCAATCAATTTGTCGTGCAATGTTTGTTCAGCCGTTGCCAATAGGACTGAAATGTATGTCAAGTCAGCGGAGCAATTGTTATTGATCATCATTAAAAAACAATTATAATCGAATGAACACTTCAATGAGTGCCTGCGTGTAAGGTAGGCCCTCATTGCCAAGGTCATAAGAATGGCGCCTCTTTGTCTTGTTTGTTTGCAGCACGATTTCCTTCCTCAGACATGAAAAGGCAAAGAGAGACCAGCATACTAATGCGCAGCAGTCCAGCACCAGGATAATATTAAGTATTCAGAGGTTTGTCGAGAAATGTCTACAACAGCGGGGTTTGCACTTGCAGACCACAGCAGAGGCCGAAGAACTGACGACCTTGAGAAGTAGGAGTCACGGTCTATTAGACTCGGAGGAAGGTTTGAGGACATACGTCGTGTACACGTGGCGAGTGGCATTATTATTTTGTTACTACGCCGCTTCGCGAACGCTTTTTTTAGTCGCGTTGATGGATGAGCTTTTTTGTAAGTTTTTAGTTTGCGTGGGATCTCTTTACTTTTGCAAGTGCTTTTTGAACGCATTGCAGGTGATTGTTGTCAAGTTTCTATTGTTACTTGTTCATTGTTATTATATACCTCAAAAAACTCATTTTAAAACCTTTATTCTATGGATTCTGTCTAACTTTTTCGACTTTTTCTTTCAAAAGGCAATACATCACCATAACCTTAATGTCCATTTAAAATATGAACGTTGTAGCCCACCCCGTTTGGTCAGAATCGGCCCAAATGGCACGAAAATATCGCACTAAAAATTGAAAAAATCGTAAAAGTACGATATTCATGAGAAATATTTCTACGATTATACCAAAAAACGTGGCAGGTCTAAGTTTAGAGATTTCGAAGGTACCCTCCAATTTTCATTAAGATCGCATATGCCGTATGACCGGTAGAGCTCGAACAAGTAGACAGAAAAACAAACAAAAAACAAACAAAAAAACACCCGAATAATTTTATTGGGGGGTCAGTGAAATTGAAGTCTTCGCTTCGCTCATCCAACAAGTGCATCACTCACACAGCTGATCTTTATCACCTTCTTGCAAAGAAGTATAAGCTTACATGAAACTTAAGAGATTTTCAGTATATGAGTAACAAACCAACGTACATTTTAACAAACTATTGTGAATTTCTACCGGAATTGACATTTAAACCATTTCTTGGTTTATCGCAAGTGACTTACATCCTCACACACAGGTCGAGAGTAAAGATTTTGTGGATTTTTGTTGTAAATGTTCAAAAGCTCATCTGTAATGCATACGACCGAAGATCTAAGAACACATTTTGTGGGTTTCCAGATAGTTATAAACGCGTTATAATTCTGATTGAGAAACTGGGCTCGCCGGTGAAAATGTTTTACCGTCAAACTTCCCAGCTGAGTACACAAGTTAGCCAAACATGGTATCTGTTGGATTGAATCATCTGTGTACTGATGTAAAACCAAAAGTTGTTCCAGCGTTGTAAACCGACAACTTCTCGAGATAAGTTATGACTTTCCAAAATGGAATAAATTAAAAATCGTATGTAGAGTCTTCCCACTCAGTCACATAATTGATTTTCAGTGGGGAACATTAAATTTAAAGCCAACCAAGAGGCATTTACAACTTAATAAAAATAAAAAAATAAACTTTTTAATTTTGTAAATATTTTCTTGTCTATAACAGGAAAACCTATATTTTGACAAGTTATTCTTCCAATGGATCATTCAAGAATATGCGAGTCGTGATTTTGATATGGACACCAGACGCGATACCATTCGATTTTGGTTTTTATTCGACTTGCCGAATACAACGGAAATCAATGCTTTGGGCCATTTGAAGTTAAGATCGTTAGAGGAAGTCAGCCAATCTTCTGATATATTGTCGGATAAGTCCCGGGGCTGAGGGGTATATTGCTTGTTCTAAGTCAATGGCTTTTACAACAGTTTAATTGGTGCTAACTAAATCTTTTTGTTACCATGGCACGAACAACGAGTTGGAGATGCAATACTTGATAAGGAGTCAATACTTGCAGATGACAACAAGGACGTTAGAGATGGGTGTACCAACTTAAGAAAATAAATATATTTTGTTAAGGATTTCATGGTCGAATGATGTATTTTTTAACATATTTTGTGAGTGTAGACCACGGACAAATTAAAAGTTTTTGATTAAAATAAGACAAATATTTTGACATTTTGTCACGTTCACTTTCACATTGGTTTTGTTTTAGGTGACATGCTGTTGCTTATGCTGGTATTTTAGGCAGTAATAAAAGTGTCTCCATCAGAGAGTTAATTTAATTCGTGACCTCTGGCAATTAACTGAAATACTTAAAACTCCCGAAGTCAACGTATATTTCTTGAATTTGGCCTATGAAGATTGTGACACGTTCTTCCAGCAAGTTCTGAATTCGAATTGATGTTCTCAACTCAACGGAACTTGAATGTCATTTGTTGGGCGAAACGCTCTTGACATTGAAAGTCTAGTTGGTCAACTCCCAGTCCACTTGTGTGAAGTTTGTCAAGTGCATACGTCAGTTCTCTTGATCCTAATCACCTCTCATTTATGTAAACTGGGCTCGCCTATTTATCCTGCGGTTCGGCTCGTTGATTACGGGCTACGGCTGCTACGCAAGACCAACGGCAGCCATTGCATGTCTCCTGTCCTAGTTCTCAGAATAGGGGTGGCCATGTTTAAAAACCACTAACGAGCTAGCTGGACAACAATGCAGAGGATGTGCATGACGACCCTGTTATTTCAACGTATCGTAACCAAATTGATGATGATTGAATATTGTGGAAACTGGGAGAAAATGCAACGTCTGACTCTGATGAGTGTACGTAATTATTTATCATTATTCTATGGGACATTTGTTTTACAAATAGAACAGTTTAGATGAGATATTTGTACTTTGTATGCAAAGCAACGTAGATTCGTGAAATCAATAAACACGTTCGTTACAATGTTTGTTACAATGTTTGTCACACTTTATTACAAATATTTAAACTGTATAAAACGTTTATAACTTACATCATTTACCAGTCTGAAACATTTTTTTCAAATATGGGAAAAACAGAGTAAATTTCTGCGCACTCAGAGAAAATCATTTCATTGGAGACATGAGTTGTATACACGACGCCAAACGATAAGGGTCGACGTCACACTGTATTAGCATAATATTCCCCAGATCCTTCAGATTCAGTACCAGTCTAAACATGGATCGTCAATCGTCTTCTGAGACTGAATAATAACATTTACGATTCGATTTGTTTTGTTTCTTCATAGAGACTAAAAATAATATTTCCTTCAGACGAATAACGCTAAAAATACACTCCGCTAGAAAATACTGCTTTATTGATACCGCCCGAGATCGGTGCATGCGCACTTAAATTGCTTCAAAGAGCTTCTAGTTTTCATCGCCGGCTACTTCACTCACTCTCCCAGGATCCGATACATCAATATTTCTACTCAACGATTACCAATCTGTTCCTGAACCACATCGCTTCCAATAACGCTTGGGTATTAGGGCATGATCCGATAACCCCTAGAGATATGTCATCAGGACATCGCGGCATGATCCAATAAATCCACTGTACTGTACAGTCGAGATACATAGTGGATCATACAGCAATGCACGCTTCAAACATCGAGACTGCAGAGTTTGATTTGATGGATTATTACTGATTTTAGCAAGTATAGGCATACTTACTATATTTCTCAATTTCATTGATTCGGGAAACACTTTCGTAGGATGTAATTGATAGTATGGAAATCAATCCAGAAATTTAAACTGACAAATTAGACCGGTGTTCAATACACAATACCCCGCCAAGATGGATTTTTTTAAATTTCGGGATTGATTCCCATACTTATTATTTCCTATGGTAAACTTGTATTAAAACCATACGTAAAACGTTAGATCAAAATATATTTTATTGAATTGTGTTATAAAAATCTACGTCTTGTTTGGGAATACCATTAATTATGTAGTATTTCCACATCCCATGAAAATTCCAAATTATTACACTCATTAGTAAAAATGATGATATAACTAAAGAACATAAATCGAACAATTTATTTTCCCAGCATACACAGTCGTAAAGGAAGTGTGTAGAAAGACCGACCAAGATTTTAATACAAGATGCCCCGTGGTTACTTTTATTAGAAGTAATATCATTGAGTGGTAATAGTAAGAATATTAATAAGTACACTAATTTATAACGATGAAATAAAATTAGTTACATAACAATACAAAATTACAATTACACTATTTGGATCTTGAGACTATAGGCCTAGCGTAGCCCGGTCCTTGTTGGGACTAACTCAAACATAAGCGCGAACTCAAAACAACCGATGTAATACATTGGAACCCAATGATATTTCACTAGACTTCACAGTTAAATCTAGCTTCCCAATAGGTCAGCTAGAGCTGACTCATTGCATAGTGTGATGATATGAATCTAAAACGTCTAGTATATAATCAAATTTATTAAACATTACAACGCCATATATAATAACCACTTCTTGTAATAAATGCAAAAGAACCTTGCCAAGAAAACGTAGTAATTGTTTCAGGTGATGACGTATATCATGGTTGTAGAAATACAGCTCAACCAGTTCTCGAACGCAAGAATTAGATCCGACATAGCTGTTAGTGTTACAAAACATTGGCAATCGTGGACCCTTATCTCACGTTCTTACGAGATATAACATCTTACTGTGTTGCACTTTCTCTTGAAATAACACCTGTTAGTGTTTAGCTTCGAGCCAATAATCAGGTTCCCGGGCATGATGAACTTTTTATTCTAGTTGTCGTATGAAATGCCCAGGGTGCCGGGATGGAAGCGCAAGTACAAATTATAAAGGTAATTACTTTTTGTGCTTGGATAAATTCATTCCGTTTTTAATCGTTCTTGTCTTCCCCCTAGCCACTCGTTTGTACAAGAACTCATCAGCGCCGTATTTTACTTTTAAAGACGTCGCAGCAAGAGAGATCTCATGCCAAGGATGCGAGCGCCGACCGGCTCTTAGAAATTCCGGACACAGCTTCAAAACCTAAGCCGCATTTGATGATAGTTTGAGAAGTACGCATCCCGATTGTTTTACGTGTGCTGTTCATTGGGTAACGTTAAAATCAGAGTTAATTCATTAATGATTAAAAAATTCCGTTCCTAGGAAACTCCCCACTCCCCAGGGTATGTCGACTAAACTTTGTTATTGCCTTCTTCGACGTTAATACGTAGCAACGCTACCCGCCCCTTTAAATCCCAAGCGTCCCGCGATCCGTTGACTGAAATATAAAATAGCGAAGTTGAACGATAATAAGAGATTGTTATAGTTAAAACTTTTTTGGGGCTTTGAGGAAACAGTGAAGGAACTGAATAGACCGAGAGCCAGTGACAGTTTCTATTGCCTCATAAGGTACAGATGTTTTGACCATTTTAATAAAAGCGGAAATTCATGTCATTTTCAAAAATGCGCGTCTTACGAGTCAACGTGGGGGCGTTTACCCGTCAGACGCCCCCAAAGTGGGCCCCAAAAAGGGTCAAATCTGCCCCCATTAAGTATACACGATTAAAACATACAAAAATTTATAAAAGAAGTTAGCCCAAAAAAGAATATCACTCGTCAGACGGGCTGCGTTGGGCCGTTGACCCCACAGACGCCCCCAAAGTGGGCCCCCCCAAAAAAGTCAAATCTGCCCTCAATAGGTATACATGATTCAAACATATGTCATGTTATAAAAAAAGTTACCAGGAAAACGAATGTTACTCGTCAGACGAGCTGCGTTGGGGCTTTGACCCGTTAAGTAACCCCCAAAGTGGGCTCCCAAAATGGTCAAATCTGCCCCTGTAGGATACACATAATTCAAACATACGTCATTTTATAGAGTCAGTTACCAAGAAATCGAATATCACTCGTCAGATGGGTTGCGTCTTGCGTTGGGGCTTTGACCCGTTAGGTAACCTCCAAAGTGGGCCCCCAAAGATGTCAAATCTGCCCTTAAGACTGTTTGCCAAGCTCGGGCCAACGTTTTTACAATAAAAATGCCCGTTTAAAAACACGCTTGATCGTCAAATCCAGCTAATTTCACATACAGAATGTACCGCTTTTTGACCTTTAATTTTCATCCAAAAAATCTGCATTTTTGGGAGGCTGTTTAGAAAGGATGAGCGTGTGTCGCTATCAAAGCACATTTTGAGATTTCAAATAATTATCTCCTACACAAAATTGGTATATTAGGCTACTACAAATTAACAGTTCGGTGTCATATTTACGGTCATTTAATAAGAAAAGTGAGCAATATTTGGAAAATCAAAATGTGCCTTGATACCCCCTATTACACATTCTTACTTAACATTTTGGTGCAAAGCACAACCCGATAGGACCACCGATAGAGCTTCCAAGTGATCCAGAGTCCAGACTTCACCTCTGCGCTCTGCGTCAAAGCCAGGTTTTCTCGAGTTTAGCCACGATTGAAACATACGGCATTCTACAGTAAAGTGACCATGAAAAAGAATATTACTCCTCATTATTTCATCATTTTTGGTATTTTTGTAGGCCTAAAATAATAAAAATATATATATAATATATTAAACCTTGGTTTTATTGTAGGCGACAATGACGCTGTTAAATGGTTCCATAGACGGATTTTTTTTTTTAATGCCATTATGTGTAATCTTAAAATAGAGATGTTAAATACAGACCAAGATGGTTCCTCTATGATCTGTCCTCTTCGTCACTTGATGAGATTATGCAATGCGATTTAGAAGTAGAGGATTTCGATGAGGATGATGATGACATAGATGTTTGGAAGCAGCGTACAGTGACGACGAATGTGATTACAGTTTTAATTTTTTCACAATTTATTTATTGTAATCCTCAATTGTCTTTAATGAAAAGTATTTGCATGTTTCAACGCATGTAAAAGATTTTTACGTATGTTATGATATGATGATGATTTACTAATAAAATTTTATAGCGTATACAAGCGTACAGTGATCACGAATGTGGTAAAAGTTTTGATATTTGAAGTTAATTTTTACCAAAACCAATTTATATATTCTAATCAATTGTTTGTAACTTATAAACATTATTTGCATGATTTAACACATTAAAAATTCTTATGATTTGATGATGATTACTTCTAAAGTTTACTATGATAAAAAGTTCAAACATACTGTGATAACGAATGTATGGAAGTTTTGATGTTTGGAGTTTTAATTATGACATTTCTAATTTATATATTCTAATCTCTTTGTGTTTGTGGGCCTTCAAATTCCAACTCGACACCTTCTCGCGGTTTGGCCCGTGAAAAGGGGAGTTTCACTCCCTGAAACTAATGGCGAGCTCTGGGTCGTCGTCGGGGAACCCCTTCCCTTTGACTACCTCCCCGACGGCGACGACAAAGACAACACAGGCCGGCGTGATGACACAGACGGAGACGAAACCCCGACGTGGGGGAACCCCTGCCCCTCCCCCTATGCTTGTGGCTGGTTCTGACCCGCACAGGCCTGTCCACCCCTTGTCCCCCCGCGTCATCCCTACGTCCCTCCCTTCGTCTCGATTAGCCAAGTTGCATAAATATGAGACGTAAAGCAGAATCCAATCCAAAAATCTAGTGTTTGTAACTTATAAAAAACTATTTGCATGATTCAAACACATATTAAAGATTATTGATTAATAGGTTATCATATGATGATAATTGCTTACGTACTTATGATTACTATGATCTAATTACTTATTTGATAAAAGTTAATTATTGTCAATGATTTATCTTGTATCGTTATACAATATGCCAGAGTTTAAGCTAATCTGTGATTTAAAAGTCAGAAACCGTATAGTAGCATTTAACAAGTAGTAAATTAAACACAGCTCTTCATTGGTAAAAAAAATTACAACACTCTTTACATGCAGTTTACACCCTAACATACTATACATACACCATCATTATTTAAATAATTACCATAAGACGAAGTATAACATGTCTTCCTGATTTATTCATCGATCTAGACATTCCCAAAAAATAAAAAAGTGGTAGTTGCAGGGCTCAATGACCCAAAATATGCATAAACATCATGACTACATATTATCGCACAAATCCGATTTAAATCCAACATTTAAATTTTGTAAGTATTCGAGACAAAAACATGTTTCAAATTTTTTTGGGGGAAGTAGCAGGTAAGGGCCCAACACAGCCAGTCTGACGAGTGATATTTTTTTCCAAGGTAAATTTTTCTATAAAATACCGTATTTTTCAATCATGTTTAATTTATGGGGGCAGATATGATCATTTTTAGGGTCCAATTCCGGGGCCGTCTGTCGGGTCAAAGCCGAAACGCAGATCGTCTGACGACTAATATTAGTCCTCCAAAGTGTCGTATGTTTGAATCATGAATACCTTATGAGGGCAGATTTGACCTTTTTTGGGCCCACTTCGGGGGCGTTTGACGGGTCAAAGCCCCAACGCAGCCCGTCTGACGAGTGATATTCGTTTTTCTGGTAACTGGCTCTATAAAATGACGTATGTTTGAATTATGTATATCCTACGGGGGCAGATTTGACCATTTTGAGAGCCCACTTTGGGGGTTACTTAACGGGTCAAAGCCCCAACGCAGCTCGTCTGACGAGTAATATTCGTTTTCCTGGTAACTTTTTTTTATAACATGACGTATGTTTAAATCATGAATACCTTATGAGGGCAGATTTGACCTTTTTTTGGGCCCACTTCGGGGGCGTTTGACGGGTCAAAGCCCCAACGCAGCCCGTCTGACGAGTGATATTCGTTTTCTGGTAACTGGCTCTATAAAATGACGTAAGTTTGAATTATGTATTTCCTATGAGGGCAGAGTTGACTTTTTTTGGGGCCCACTTTGGGGGCGTCTGACGGGTCAACGGCCCAACGCAGCCCGTCTGACGAGTGATATTCTTTTTTGGGCTAACTTCTTTTATAAATTTTTGTATGTTTTAATCGTGTATACTTAATGGGGGCAGATTTGGACCCTTTTTGGGGCCCACTTTGGGGCGTCTGACGGGAAACGCCCCCACGTTGACTCGTAAGACGCGCATTTTTGAAAATGACATGAATTTCCGCTTCTATTCCAATGGTCAAAACATATGTACCTTATGAGGCAATTGAAACTGTCACTGGCTCTCCGTCTAGAAGGGTAATACGGTATGTTTCTCATTGCATTGCATGCGAATATGAATACTATTCTGTTACCGAGTGTAACAGGAGATCCGTCTTATCGCTGTACAACAACATGACGCCTCCAGTCCCACCCATGTACTCGCAACATACCAGACCACTCGACGAGCGACGCCCCTGCGTGTCGCGTTACCCACCGACCACTAACGAGTAACGAGGTGGGTGAATTGCTTGTTTTAATTATCACCCCCCACCCCCTCGGTATGGCCATCATTACCGCCTTCATTCTGTCAATACTCCATGTAAACCTGATCAAGGCAGCACTCACATTGAAGTCAAATATCACATGAAAATTATGATAATTGGACATCACTGTAAATTAATTATCTATTATTTTTTTGAAATTAACATAAACAAAGTATAATTTTATTTATTTTACACAATGCCAATATAACTGTTAACACAAACGTACATAAAGTAAACATGTTCGAAAGCAGATGATTAATTTCCAATAGCAATACAAAATACTGTCTACATCCACCCACGGGAGTGTTTCTTGATAGGCCTAACTGAATCTCCAGATACATGGCGACTAAAAAAATGTTTAGCAACAAACATTTGCCTACTAAAACTAAAATAGAAAATAAAAGAACATAACATAGTCTGATCAACGCTCGTCACAATCGAACATGCAATGGATAACGTAGAATGCTTGAAAGTGCTAAAGCGTAAGAACATGAAACGTGGGTTAAATTGTCCCCTAACGCATACAATGGTGTGTAATCCGCCGACCATCTTGTTATGAGCTTCATACGTAATCTCAAATTAATGCAACCTTTAATTGCATAAGATCGCTCTGATAGCGGTCGATTGATGCATATGACAAGACCAGTATCTGATAGTAATGGACTGTACTTTCATTGTGTTCCCTTTGTGTTGATTTGAACTAACTTATAAGACCCTTATAAGACGGATCAGTCAACCATATGAAATCATACATCTTACGTGATTTAATTATATGATAAGTGTCAACTCATAGACCTTCAAAATGGCGTCGTGAATACACAAGATACGCCAGATGCAATCCTTTTGAATTTAAAATTGAATATTTTGATGCTTAGATTTTTCGTCTGCAATGTGTTTTCCTTTAAAGAAAACAATTCATGGTGAGGGAGAAATGAATGATGAAAGGCTGAAACGCCGTCTCTTACGCACCAACGCACTCACTCGAAATATTTCTCTCCTCAAGTTCGCGAAAGAACACGAAAAGAGAATGTAAACTTGCACAACAATCATTGTCGAATCTTGAATCAATATTTGCTCACACTCCAATCTACTTCGTTTCCAAAGCCTCCACATTGTTAATGTATTTTCAATTTAGGTACTACACCTATTTCGTAATTGTGTAAGTTCTGTTACACCGTTGCAGAATGTCAGGGCTAAATGTTAAATTGCACTTAGATAATAATGGTACTCGAGATGTTCCACAAGGCTGCTTAAAAACAGTTGATAAACATTTTAATGGATTCAAGTGTATGGTAAATTATTTAGCAATCGTCAGGCCTGGGTTGGTCCTACAAGGTCACGTAGCTTAAAGAAGCCGGTATAGCACGTGGCCAAGTTTCCTGTGATACTTTGGAGGGTAATATTCATTTCTTGATTCCGAAGTCTGAACCGATGGGTCCACAGAATATTACAATTTTCCCTCTTTTGTCGACTTTGGTGTTCCTGCGGGCTGTTGGCGAGTGATTTCATGTGAGACAAACTCTAAGTACTCTAAAATAAATAAATACATAAATCAAATATGTATACAACTGTGCATGCGTGTCTCTGAAAACATCGCCTTTAGGAACAAATCCACCCCATTGTCTCAGACTATAGTTACTACTTTATTGTGACGTTGAAATCCACTCGCGCAAGTGTTGCAGCTTAGTCGAATCAAAGATTATAAAGGAATATTATATATTTTGATTGAAGTGTCATTAATTATTAGGCCGATTTAATAATATTATGTGCGGATGAACGTAATTCCAACTTCTCGGAACTGCAGTTTGGTGGAGGTGCCAGTCCATAACACAAATTTAACTAGATTCGAAAATATGGTCGAACCAACGATTATAAAGTGATTTTTGATTATATAATAATGGTGGAGAAATTAAATAAGGCGCGTTTACTTTTTCACGTCGACCGACAGGTAAAATAGGTACCGGTTTGATCTTTCTTATTTCTTAACACTCATAAAAATTAATGAGCGCTCGTCTTCGCCGTTCGTAGCGTTGCAAGAACGGGTTGAATAATGAATTGAAAGAGGGTGTGAAGAAGGGGCAACAACACTGTACAAACCTTGATTGTTTGCATATGAAAGGCTGAATCATCTATACGAGATTGTCTGTCTACATAAGGAAACGTGTATTAACTTTTATTTTGAGACCTCTCAGAGTCTATTACCGACACACGTTTCGTAGCCATATAAAGACAGAGAAAGTTCCTAACATGGTTCAATAGATTTAAATTGGTATCAGATAAATAAACGCGCATCAAATACACATTGCATAATAGACGCAATTTCCAGCTGTTTGGTTGAACACTCAAAGTGGTGGTTTAGCCAACAGAGCACACGAATACCAGTAATGGGAGAAACGCGATTATGTCGTATTCGTTTCGCTGTTGATATAAGAATTTCTTTGACGAACACTCCCTTGGCACTTTTTTCTCGATTTGGTTAGTGGGGAAACACTCCCGTAGGTGTAATTTTTTTGTGGGCTTTTTTAATGGACTTTTTTAATTTCTGCATTTTATTTTTATTTTGTTTATTCTTGTTTGTTAAATTGCAACAAGAAACGGCCGTCGACGCTAGCAAATATCTTGCTAAAACACTCAAAATCTGTGGAAATCTTGTGCCGCGAAGAGCCTTGATGAAGCACGTGAAAACTAACTAATTTAGCACATGCAGTTGGTTCTCCCATAAGTGCTCCCTGCACAGGGAAGGGAAATGACTCACTGAGCAGTCTTTGAGGGCGGGCGGCAGGTCGTTCATTGGTTAACTACCCGGAAAGAAAAAGCACGTCGGCCGAGCAGTCCTTTGGCCGGAGGGGGTGGAGGCGGGGGTGCCTACAAATAATAACTCTCTAGGCATTCTCGACGTTCTTCGATTACGTTGGTGGGGTGAAACTGGCGTAAAAATCTTTCTGAGGGGGTATTACAGGTTGAATCGTTCAATCAAACACAAAGTGAAAATATTTTTAATGGGTATAGGTTGGGGGGGGGGGGGGGATATGAATGCGGTTTTTCAAATTTCACACATCAGTTTGGAAATAAGTTTAATGAATTTAGGAAATAAAATACAATGATGAATGAAAAACTTTGAATCGAACAAGATTCGATAGTGTTTTTTTTACCGTTTTTTTAAAATAAACAAAACGTATTGTCATAGTAAGAAAGAGAGGTTATTTTGTAAAACAAACAGTCTTAAAATGATTATAATAAATTGATGTTGTTTTGATATTCTTCCAGCACATGAAACATACAATATTTCAACATTGTCATTCGGTTCCATTCTATTTTCTTCGCCCTAGAAATAAATTACATTCTAATTTCGGACGATGATCCCACGATCCATAGTGCTCCATACCCGTTTATAAGCAAGTATATAAATATAAAAAGGATTAGGTTTAGGGTGCATTCTCGGAAGTTAATCCGGACAGATTTATTGTAAACACCATTGTTTTAGAGAGTGTCGAGGAACTGAAAGCTTCTTCCTCACGATGCATCTCTAATCTAATGGGATTCTTTTAGATCACGAGCAGCTTTGAGTTCCCGCCCTCGTTTGATGCAAGCGTCAACTATAATTCTCCGGTCCGGGGTACCACATTCCAGTCTTGAGAGCTGGTTTGTAGAGACTGAACGGATGGCTGCGTCGGTATCCACAGCATCCGAGGGGTGAAGCCACATCAACCAGGTAGTTACGTAACGTAGCGGTGGGTGCCACGGATGGGTGAGCTCGCGAGATGCAGCGTGGACACGTTACCATGAAATTGCTTGCAACTCTTCAAACAACAAATCGCGTGCAAACACAATTTGTATGTAGACGAGTTTGTTGAATCAATAATCCAAAATTAGATTGTCCCCCTTTATGTAAATATGTAATTATTTTCACAAATACACTACCATACATTTTTTAACAATGGAAAATTAACCTTCCCATCAAACTGCATGACAAGCAAGGCTAAAGTGAGCTATATTTTAAACGTCAATAAGTTTACTGCTAAAAATATACCCGACAGGCCAAATTTAGGTTGGTAGAGGAAACTGCATTAAATTACTAATGCGTGAGTAGCAAATATATTGAGGCCTAGTGGCGAGGATTAGTATTTTTATGTAATCAACTTTCAACTATAAAAATGTTCTTACAGTTTAAAACTATATACGCTGTTCTTAAGTAAAATAAATTTACTCAAAATTCGATATTTCGATAATTAATCAACCATTTTAACCTCTACTGTTGTATAACATTCAATTCTATAATATGTTTTCAACGTCATATATGTGTATAATGCCTGACTCATGATTGTGATAGTTCACCTATTTAGAGGACATTGAGTTTAATTAATTAATTAATTAATTGGAATAATCGTACTCGAATTATCAAGACCATACATGCTCCAACAATAAGGAAGTCGGTGAACGATAGTCACGTTGTGATGATTATGATATAGCTAGACTCAGACAGGATATTTAAACGAATGTTTTCCCACCCCTACTAGCGTTGGGTGACTAGTGTTGTCAGAGTAATAGCTTTTACCGGCTTCAGCCTCCCTCACTTGTGGGCTACCTACACGTTAGAGCGCGCTAGTTGTTAGCACTGATAGCCCGCCCAACCTAGCAACAACTAGGGAGGAAATTTTGGTTGCCGGTCACTTCTGCTCAGTCAAAATTCGATCCTAGCGCTTGCAGCGCATGCTTGTGTAACTACTTAAACACTAATGACGCGCAAATTTTGAATTGTATTTGAAATCAGAAAACTTGCTGTTTTAAAATTAAGATGCTTCTTTGCTTAAAATCCAAGCTAGGTGAAATTATTGTTGCAATGTATTTGCTGCGCATTTATCACGTTGTTATTATTATATAATGTTTTCTTTTTTACAGGATGATAGTTAGGTCTATATGAAACAAAATTAAATTGTTACTACGAGCCTCCCTTGGGCAACTATTTATGTGATATGGATGTTATTTACCATCCTGTGTCTGTACCTAAATAATAATTTGATATAAATCCCTAATTTTAGGCCTTTGAGACCCGGATATTATCATATTTTGCTAATACTGGATAATGAGATGGAAATCCAAAATTGATGAAAAATTCGGAATAACAATTTTTACTGTGCATAGTTACCTTTTCACCTTTTCTCTAGATAGGTAACTATTTTGAAATTAAAGCAAACAAGAAACAAAAAATAATTTTTTGTACCGTCCTTCGATGACACTTCTCGCCAAATTTCTTTCTCGAATCGCAACAGCATGCTATCCCCAAAATAACTTCAATTTATCTTGAGACATATTCATTACCACGTGTTTGTTTTTGACAGCAGACTCAGATTTGTAACATTTTTGTAAACAAGTGAACTTCGAACGTGTAAAATGTGGGAAACGGGGGGAAAACCTGTCTCCGCGCAGAAAGACGTTGTTTTTCCCGCTAATTAGAGAAGGCTCGGCAATGCGGCGTGAAGGGGATGGGTGTTGTTGTGGAAAATTCCAAGAACACTAGATAATCTTCAGACCAGTTGAACAGGAGCGTCACAACAACACCACTCGTCTTCCAAAATGAAGCACAGGACAGTGAATCACGTCATTATCATGTTCTCGACTCAACTGTTATGAAACCAACATTTTTAGTGCTAATTCGATTTGGCTCACGTCACGGTTGATTTTCGCGATTATAGAGTCCCGCGTTCTGTATGTTTTTGATAAATGTTGTATGTCGGGGGTTTTCATGATAGATAATTCCCATTTCGAGCCCCATGCAAACGCATTATTGTTTTCTTGTTCTCCACTTTCCGACATTCTAATAAACCATTAAAATAACATTTAGAATGTAAACAATCTGCTGTGGCGCTCTAACGGCCATCTAGATAGATGATGCCAGAGAACCAAATCAATTATTAGTTTTGATTCCTGGGTCTGGCTAGTCATAGAAATTAATTTAATTACATAATTGACTTTTGTTACATTGCATGAAATCTTATAATATGATATCGCTGTGTTTACATGTGGAAGATATTACACGAGATTACGTACGCAAGTATGTAGGTGTAATATCAGAAGCATTTTTTTGTACGCACAGTTTTGTAGGTTAACAGTTTCCCCTTTCATCATAATAAGTATTTTGTGTATAAATATTTATATCTGTGTTTACATGTGGAAGATATTACACGAGATTACGTACGCAAGTATGTAGGTGTAATGTCCAGAAGCATTTTTTTGTACGCACAGTAAACGATCTGCTTTTTAGATATTATTATACAATTGACGTTTGTTACATTACATGCAAATTCTCCGCTATAAATATGCCAACTATAGTATAGCCCTAGATTTATTATGGGTGAGAACGTCGACGAACGAGTTGTGAAAGAGGTTGCTCAATGCTCAGCACATTGTGAATGTGATAGGCAAGTAGCAACGCTTTACAACAACAATGCAACATGCGAACCGAAATGAAGGGAAAAGCCACAGGTTGTCTAGGATATCAAAACACTAAAGACATGACATATTTCTAGGAAGGAAAACGTGGCTAAATGGAAACTACCATACATTCAAATTTGAAACTGTCAAATTTAAATTTTTGGGTAGATTCCTCAACCACTTTTTATTATTTTAGAAAAATGTAAAATTTGTGTTTTTGTTCGTATCCTAGACAACCTGAGACTTGCCCTTCACTTCGGTTCGCATGTTCATTGTTGTTGCAGTAGTGTTTGCTATTTTGCTATGGTACTGGAATACAATACTTTTACGCTGTACATTTGGACTGTAGATTGTAAATTTAGCACTTAGTTTTTAAGTTTTCACTACACTGATAATTCAAAATTAGTTGCTTTTTCTAGCAGGATATTTTTCAGACTATAAATTTCAAAAGCATTAACATAATCGCCCAAGTGACAGAACGGGAATTAAGTGAATACATTATTAAAACTTCGTTTAAATGTGATGGCAAACTAAAATAACGGTCGGGGATGTATTTTTTTTAAGGTGGTGGTGCTGGCGATGTGCGTCATTTTGTACATAAATATAGACTGTGCGGCCACAAAAACAATTTTTTACGAAATAAACAGAATAAAACATAGGTATTTTTTTGGAGTAAGAACATCATAAGTAGGCCTAGTCATTTGAGAAGACCTTAACTATGTTCGAACATTTTTTGCGTCCATGCATACTCCCATGTATGACGTCTTTTTCAATGCATTTTTTTATCTTTCTATAAAATAAATATACGAGTTGGATAGGTAATTTTTACCATAGTTCACACTTACCCATCCGTAACAAGGACATGTGATTATATTGAAGTGTGTATCTTTAAAATCTTGCTTTAAGTACTTTTTTTTTCTTTTTTCCGGTACAAATAATCTCAGCGTACCGGAAAACGCAAAAAATCATTGTAGGCTAGATATTAGAGATAGGACCTACACACTTCAAAATGTCATAATGTCCTTAGTCACGGGTAATTGTAATTACTATGTAAAAATATCGGCCATCCAACTCATATACTTTTTTATAAAATGATCTACAAAAATGCTTTAAAAAGCCGCAATATTGAGAGTATGCTAGACGAGAAAAATGCTCAGAAATAGTTTTGGCCTTCTAAAAACACTATTTAAGTTTGTTATTAGGCCTACTCGAAAACTACTGATTTTAGTTGTTTTGTAAAACATGTTTTCGTGCCCGACAGTCTTAAGTAACAATAAAGAAATATTTCTTTATTATTTTTTTTATTATTAATAATGTGTAAGGGGGTTTGTGACAATGTGCATTATGTTGCACGCAATATTTTAGGTAAACAGTAAATTGTGGGCTATAATATTAAGTTGACCACTTAGGCCTAAACCCCGATCGATCGTTTTTTTTTGGGGGTTTTAATCAATAGGGTTAACGATTTGCCAAGCCCTATTGAGGATCTCCCCCCCCCAAAAAAAGTTTCCCCATCTACGGTCGGGAGTTTGACGTACTGATGGGGCTTTTTGACCCAGGCATGGGTTAATCTAGCGACGACCGGCAAATCAAATTAATTTAAAAAAAATGTAAGGAATAATAATATTCACGTACTAATAAAGTTATACAACTAGCTTGAAACCTTTCAAAGTTTCACCCCCCCTTCCCCCTGTCACGTATGACGTGTTATGCAATCACTCATCATGCAATCCCAAAACAAGGCCGTCCGGGGAAGCCATCGGAGACTGAGTTTGGGGCCTTTCACTCGTCTTCACAGCGATCTCGTATGGCGCGGTTTGCATTATTTGAAATGGCAACATTTAAATTTTTATTTAATTATTTGTTGAAGAAAATTTATTTTTAGTTTGCCAAACGCCCTATGGAGATGTTTTCCCGATAGTTTTACTTTGACAATGGCGGTGTTCCTGGAATTAAATGGAGCTCGCGTCCTAATTATCGCAACTTGCAAAATCAATAAAACGCAGGTCAGTAAACAACGTCCCTTACAATGTTCGCGACTTTGCGGTATGTTATAAAATTAAAAATTTTAATTCGATTCGGTTGACGATGCGGATTACTTTTGCGATATAGAGACACGCGTTTTGTATGTTTCGATGCATGTTTTAGTCAGGAATATAGAGATGGGTTTTGCGCGATTAAAATGATACAAAATATAATAATAATTGCCAGAGCTCGCCCCTAGTTTCGGGGTCTTTCAGACTCGCAGTTCGTCGCCTCGCATTGTTGAAGGCAGACATGGTTCATTTTTGCTCTTGTCTTGATAATGAAAGACAATGACGACAACCAAAGACGACACGAAACACTAACCATAGGATAAAATACCAACCATAAAAGCTCATCCATCAACGCGACTGGAAAAAACGTTCGCGAAGTGGCCTAGTTTAGCCCATTGTGAATGTGATAGATAGGCCCAAATATATACGAAGTTATATTCGATCGATTGTTGTTTGTGGGGTTTCATTTAGTTGGGGTTTAAAAAGTGGTAAAGCTCTTTTGAGGATCCCCTTTCCCTTTCCCAAAAAAAATTCCCCATCTACAGTCGGGAGTTTGACGTACTATGGGGCTGTTAACCCAGGCATGGGTTAATTCAGCGACGACCGGGAAATCAAATTAATTTAACAACAATGTACGGAAATAATAATAAAGTACTAAGAAAAATTATACAACTAAACATGAAAAACCCTTTCGATGTTCCCCCCCGTCTTCCCCCCCCCAACCCCACCCCCGACTAGTGTCACGATGACGTAATGATGCAAAACACTCATCATGACTGTAATCTCAAAACAAGGCCGTCCGGGGCAAGCCATCTGAGACTGAGATGGGATCCTCCGACCGACGAGGGTGGTTAGCGATCACATTATGCGCTGTTGCATTTATTTGAATGGCAACATGGGACTAGAGAGAGACCATTTCGCGCCCCCGCATTTCCAAGGAATTCTTCAGCAATTGTTTGAAAGGCTTTTGTTAACTGTTCTGGTTCTGTCACCACAAGGATAAAATAATGAGTGCTGACATTCAACCAATTTACTTACTTGCGTGTTTATTAACGTATTTATTGGCCTGTTTTAGTCAAAGAAATCTTCTTTGAAGTTGGAGTTGTTGAAAATGTGTTGTTTGCGTCCATATTTACGTAAATACTGATCCCCAACGGGGGTGAAGTTTACTTAGGGAAATGGCTTTGTTTTTTTTTACGATTATGCCTAGGGCCTATATAGTGTTATTTTGGGAAATAAAAAATTTATAATTTTTACATTTCACTCTAAATTTATATTTTACTCGACGCAGCCAATCCATCATCGTAAAACAAATACAAATTGTAGTCCCGGCTGCCGTAGTCCAGGTTGCAGCCAAAAACCACGTCCTTCGAAGAGTCCAATCCGCCCCCGAACTCATCTAACATCTACGAGCTACGAGTGGTGGAGAGGGGTGTTTCGAGTTACAATAACAACAACACAGCACAGTTTTTTTGGCTAGGAACGAATATTTAATGCCAAAATAATCTCGGGAACTCATTTAACATTTATTTTACAGTTATTTACCATCCTGTGTCTGTACCTAAATAATAAACTTGATATAAATCCCTAATTTTAGGCTTTTGAGACCCGGATATTATCATATTTTTAAATTAATTAATTAATTTGGACATTTTATTTTTTAATTATGCCTATCCTGAGGATAGTCCACATACTTTGGGCTGAAACGTGAACACAACCAAATATTCGCGCGGCGAAATGTCCCCAGCAATTTATTTTAATAGCACATAAATAACTTACAACCCCAAAACACATAAATGCGGAATGATGTTTAAAATACTATTGTGTTGCTTTTGTATGTTGATGCTCTCACCCAACATCATATCACATAAATAGTTGCCCAAGGGGGGCTCAGTAGTAAAAATTTAATTTTGTTTCATATAGACCTAACTATCATCCTGTAAAAAAAGAAATACATTATATAATAATAACAACGTGATAAATGCGCAGCAAATACATTGCAACAATAATTTTCACCTAGCTTGGATTTTAAGCAAAGAGCATCTTCATTTCAAAACAGCAAGTTATCTGATTTCAAATACAAATTCAAAATTTGCGCGTCATTAGTGTTAAGTAGTTACACAAGCATGCGCCTGCAAGCGCTAGGATCGAATTGTTGACTGAGCAGAAGTGACCGGCAACCAATTACCTCCCTAGTTGTCTGCTAGGTTGGGCGACTAAACAGTGCTAACAACTAGCGCGCTCTAACGTGTAGGTAGCCCACAAGTGAGCAGGCTGAAGCCGGTAAAAGCTATTACTCTGACAACACTAGTCACCAACGCTACTAGTCTTAAAGCACAGCCCTCCGAGGACGCGAGTGGTGTTTGTGACGGAAGGAAGACTGTGGAAGAAACCGGAAGAGATCTGTCACCATCACATTTAAGAGACGGAAGGCTACATCGTCGCCCCCAAATTGACAAGTCGCACGTGTAGCAAGCACGTGTAGACCGGCGCGCGGATTCGTAATATTTGCGTGTCACCGACATGGCGCACGCATAAATCACGCACTAACAAGCATTGTTACGACTTCTGAGGAATGGCAATGCACGAGTGAGCTAAGCTGGGTTCATATGTGAGGGCAGAACTTGAAGCCGTAGAAATCACTTTCTTCATCGAATTTTCAGCTGGTATTCTGGACGCAACTAAATGTTTAGGGGGATAAAACCAATATTGTTTTGGTCAGACCAATGATATAAACCATGATGTTCGATTAATAATAAACGTATTCACATCAAAAAGATAGTAATTTTTGTTATTTTCTGCTCATTTAAAGCAAGTTTATAACTAATTCAGTACAAATATGTACAGTTGGCGTAAATATAACCGAATATAATACTTCAAACATCAAACCAATGCTTTCTCTGCAGAGCCCACTATCACCAGTTTCCGGAAATGGCTACGTATATACGTACTTGTCATTTAATCTAGATTGTAATCATATCTATATTTTCTATAACTGCCACACATGTTTTGAAATGTCTCAAATTGGTTAATTGTGAAACACCAAATCAAATTTTCTCCCCTACTGAAACCGATGCTACAGATTGGCGACATTACCTGTCCAAATCCCCTTGCAATTTTATTTGTTTTTCAAATGACAAAATAATAACGTTACGCCTTGGTGCACCGTTTCGAGAACATGGTGGATAATCCGAACACTGTACAACAATCACGTAGAAAATAATTGTGGTGGCGGGGATTTTAATGCAAAATATATATAAATAAAATAAATAAATAAATATAGTTGTAAACGTGGCTTTGTTTGATATTGCGTGTGTGAGTATATTTCGTGCGTTGCCAACAACCGCATGGACTTGGCCAAAAGTAAAATCACTAAAATAAATGTTTCATCTTTATAATAAAAAAACAATGCAAGGCAAGGGTAAAAGCAATTTATCACGTTCGAACCACCACCGGAACTCCGCGGGCGTTTTAAAAAAGTCATTTCAAGCGCAATCACTCCGAAAACATTTGACACGGCTGAATGTCTATTCCCGATGGGAGGAGAGTCTTTTCCCCGCTAAAAACAACGGAACTGCGCGACAAAAACTTGCTCAGAAGAGAGCTGTCGCGTCGAGACAAATTAGTAAGAGTCGACAAGACGAGGAACAGAATTCTAAACGAGTTTATCGCATCAATTATTGGCTTGCTTTCTATAATAGTCGCCGGGCGATTCTCTGCAACAGCTGACGAAACGTATGGACTGGACTCCAATGTCTACCTTCCAAAGATTCGCTTAATATAGTCTAAACATATTTTTTTTGCTGTTATTATTACTTATTTTGTGTGTTTTGTATTTAAACCTCTTTTTTAAATTTAGTTAATCAATGAATGTTATTTTTATTCTGTGTCCTTATCTGTACAACAGAGTTTTGTTTTGTTTTTAAAATAAAAGTTCTATATAATATAAAACTAAACCACAGATACTCTATTATCTGTGGCTAAACTATAACCGAAAAAAAGGCGAAACATTTTGTAATACTATAAATAATAAGGGTAGCTGTCGCGCCCTAAAAACCCAACATAATGATTTATCAAGAAACAAAGTTAAGAAATAAAAGACTTAACATACCTGCGTTTTTTTAAGGTTGAATCTAGAAAGAATCTGAACGGATTACATAGGTTTAATGTTGACCTGAGCTGGGAGAACGAATGCCTGATGGAGCATTCCGCCAGGCACGCGTGACCATTCATTCCCTCTGACGCATGCAAAAACTAATTCCCCTCCGCGGGCGCACGTACGACCTGAGCAACGTTTTTCATACATTACACAACACAACGCTATGCTAATTGCTTACGGTTTTTGTTGCCAAAACTAAAAGGTAGGTTGTAGAAGAATTTGTAAACTCGAATTAGGTTTACGATAATTTGTTTTCTTCGACACGAGTTTTACCTTCCTACTTTCAAAGTGACACGTTCTAGAGACCTTCAAGTAAACGTTCAAGTACTGGTCTAAAACACTAGACACTAGCGTTCTGTTCAAGTTGCATCTACAAGTTCGAGACAAAGTGTAGGCGTCAATTTCAATCTTTCCTAGTTTTATCTCAAATTAGGGAAAGAAGCTCCCATATTATGCATACTTTTATGTCCATGAATCTGTGTGTGTGTCACGTATCATGATAAAAATCGAACATGATCCGATTAACATACTTGTTTTCTAAACTTTTCCCTTGAACAAGGATGATACAGAATGTTTTTAGTGACGCTTGGGCTCAAAGGGGCGGAACCCGGCACCTCCACCAAACCAACAACGACGTTTGAGCGCTGGAACGAAACGCCTTATCTTATTTGTGTATCCGTCTTCGATGATTTGTTGACAAAGTAGCATCGTTCCCTATTTTGAGTGCTCCCAGTCCCTTCTCCAACAACAAATAGTTGTGCTTGGGTTTACTGTTACAAATGGCAGTGGTCTAGCGTCTGTGCCTGTAATTTAGGAGGTTGCACCTCGACTTCTGCCCCCGGCCGTCGGTACCTACAACATTCAATCCTCCTAGGTCGTTACTGAAAGATTCTCAAGGTTTCCTTTATAACACTTGGAAAGAGGGGCGAGAAATGGGTTAGTAGACGTTTACCCTAGAGCGAGTAATAAAACAAGACAGAATTATAATGATTTGCATTTATTGGTGTAAAATATTAAGAGTCCCCAAAACAAATAATTGTTTTATGACCTTCGTTTTAAATCAACGCCATTAATTGAGTGGTTCAATATTTAGGTTTCGTAAATGCCCGTGGTTGCGGTTGAACAGTGATTCATAGAGAGTTTCTTTAGTTATTAAAATATCTTCATGAGTTGAGCAGTGGACTCTAAACACACATCTCATCATTATAGAGGAAGTAGGATACTCAACAGTTTGATTACAGAGCAGCAAGATATGGGTAACTTCACAAAGTGTGTCTAACTAAGCCATGACGTAGTCCACACCTGAGGCTGAGTATAGCAAAAATGAAATAAAAACCGAACATTCTTTCTTGGGATCCTGCACGGGGAACTTGTTGGCCGAGCATACATTGCTCCCAAGGCCGTCTGGTAAGAAAGTGAAGTGAGACTGAGCGAGCACATAGTTAACACATACGACGTGTACGTGAAAACACCAAGCAGGCGCTTTATGTACGTTGAATGAATAAGCTTGTTGGATAAGGAATTAAGTCTGGGAGAGTCCACATCATGCATTAGTCACTAGAAGAGTGTGTGTATCTACGCCATATTGAAATAATTAGTAAGGTTTTTCATCTGAAACGGTTTGAATGGCAATTTGTTAAGTTCGGCAAAATCCGACGTTTTCATGTTTCTCAGGCGAGAAATCTGAACAACAGCCTCTACACGACATGATCCCGTTAGAGGTATACCCAGAGAGTCGCCTCCAGGCACTCCTAACCTAACACCGACACTCATTACTAGGTTCACCATCAACACTTCTACACCTGGGCATACATATAGATGGTCTCGTATTTACTTTTCACGTTCAGTGATTTCTCATTCTAAGCTCGTACAATATCATACTAGGACGCAAGTCAAAAGTCATTGTCGCTGTGGCACAGTGCATGCAACCTCCTGACACAAGTATAACAGAATTAGTTTTAGGGCTGAGTTTCCAGTGCTAAGTATAGTATAATCGCGCTCGTATTCAATACTAAGCATAGGACAAGCTAGACAACACCCTTGTCATTTATTTTATGCTATGATTCTTTGTTGTTTATTTCGTTGGATTTCAGTTTGATCGAGGTGAAGAACAGTTGCATGAAATCGTGTGGATCGAAAATTAGAGGTTCCCGAAAGAAAATGGCAAAACATGTACAATTTAAAAAGAATCGGTTTGTCGTGAGATATGTAATGAAACTATGTGTCGGGCAAATTTCAGAATTGAAAGAGTAACAATTGTGTGCTTGCCATTGTACGCTTTTAAAACTATTACTTATAATTTAACATATATTATGTGTCGGGAATAATGTTACTGACAAACCCAAAAACCGACAACTGACCTTATGTGACGCTAATGTTATGATAGTGGTGGATGCATAATCAAGATGGCGCCCTCGACAAAGAGCTTCAGACTGAATATACAATCGGCACTTCAAACATTCTCAACAGTTCACAAAGTTCTATGAGTGGTTGAGTGCTGTGTACAGCTCCCAAACAAATCGTTTAATTAATACTGTAATCAAATCGAAACACTGATTCAAGTTGAAAGAAACACACCTCGTTTTAATCTGGCTTTACATAATTCTTAAATCTCATTATAGTGATCCATATGTCTAGTCACGTTTGTCATGGAATTTAATATAAAGCTTCTAAAGCAATCAACTTTCATATGCCTACGCCCCCTTGGAACGATGCGGTCAGACTTAGACTTCCTTGGTGAGGGCGACGACCGGTGGTATAAGACATATGCAAACCCAAGTGCATGGGTTGTACCGGCGGACGAGGGAAATGTGTGTGGTTATCACGATTTGCCACTTCCCGACTAGGCCTCGAGTTTCATAAAATTAATGCAGGCGTGTGAAAATATGGAAGAATTCACATCAAAATTTAATTTTGCATAATGGTGGTCATCACCATAATATTTCGATTATAACCAGAGGGTGGAAAAGAGTAGTGAAACTAAATTGATGGGAGGTTAATAAAATGTATTTTCTTTTAACTAAAACTAAAGCAGTAAAGTAGTAATAAATGAAATGTGAAGGAATAGGGGAATCTATTAAATTGTCGGTCATGAAATAGACTAACTATTACCAACATAAACCAAAGAGTCTTTATCTTATGATTTTGAGTCGCCCTCCTGAATAATTATCACACATATGAAGATTATTAGTAAATTATTAATTTGGCCTTTTATACCGCTCACTCAATACGTGCAGTGTTTCTCCAATAAAAAAACATAATCTAGAGAAAAGAGGAAACTATTGTTCAACTGAGTTTTGCCGTTAGGAATTGCGATTGCAAGTCCATAATTAAAAGCCATGATGCAAGTGCTCAATAGGTGTGTTTAATTACTACCTCTACCTTATATTCTAAAGTTCACATTTTTTTCTGAAATTCCGTTAATCGGGAAAATCTATCTGTATAAGCGGATTCGTCTAGCAATCCGTCTCCATACTCTGACTGCGTTGAAGTATGAGACACTCGCTAGTGCTGAGGAATGAAGAATGGAGTCCCTACTCTGCTTTATTGAAGAACTGGTCTCACGCAGGCGTTCACTCGTGCACGCACGCACGCTCACGTCTCCGACTCCAGGATGCCGTGGTTCGCACCACCGCCGTCTGGTAGCTGAGCACGAGTCGTTTATTATCCCGAAGGCGGTGAAGGATGAAGCAAAGCAAACTTGATAAAGTATATCTAGAGAAAGTGTAAACTCGACTTTTTAAAATGTTCTTCGAGGTTTCGATTATATTAGTTGCATCTGTGTTTACCTCACTGGCACGAGGAAAACGCTTGAGGTGAAACGCTGTTCGCTGACGACAAATAATAGGCAGTATACTACAAAGAGAGACTTCTTCAAAAAGAATTGAAACACAAAAATGTTTTCATTTGATTAAAAAAATTGGATGAATAAATCGAACAATTTATTTGGAATACGTCTCTGAGATAAAAGAAAAACACCGATGTCAATCTACATAACAGAGCGAAATAAACAAGATTATAAAATTTGATTGGACCCATAAACCCTTCTCATGCAAATGGACTGAACAGAACAGACCAACATAAACAAAGATTAGCTATGATATAAAAACAGTCGGTTTTTCTTTAAGTTAATGGCTAATGTTTTCGTTTCTATACGTGCACTGATTCAAATACAAATAGTTTACCATATAAATTACGGGATCATAGTTTTATCGCAATTTCTCCGCCAATATAAGCCCATTAGCAGAGTGTGAGAAAGTTATTATACAGACCGAAATAGGTCTACGTCGGTTGCACCTCTGCATGTTGTGTCAGAATCAGAAGTGTTGCTTATAAATAATACCCATTCCGTATGACCTACTCCGAGTATCCGGCATACTGCGTAGGAGTATCACGGGCTGCGTTACCTGTATGTAACAGAATCTCACTCCGTAGTGTCGTGACAACAGCTAGCTGCGAGGTGACGCGTGACGGACGACAGTATTAATCGTTTCTCTCTGATAAATGCCACTTTCCTACAAGGTCTTCTCGTCATTTTCTTTCGTCAAGCTTATATTTTTCAAATTTGTGTTTATTAATGCTCATTCAAAAAAAAAGTATCAAGTATTATCAAGACCCTTGTTCATTTGTAGTTTAAGATTAAATTATTTATGAAATTATTGTTATTCTTTGCAGTAAAGCTGAAGTCATTAGTTGCGCTCTTTTGTTATATAGTTTAAATAAAATATAAAGTATAACTTTAAATAAATAAGTAAGTAAATAAATAAATACATGAACCGAAGTTGAATTAGCACAATTAGCATGGCTTTTACATGGTTTAAAAAGTGTAACGATTTATAAGTTTAAACGTTTCTCCCAGGTCAATAAGAGGTGTCCTTTTGTAAATTCGGCTCGTAGTTCAAATCATAATAGTTCTAGAAAATCGTGAGAGCACATTTACCTAGATCATAATATTAAAATTCATATTTAATGTAAGAAAAGTCGAATCCAACCCTACATCAATGTAACAACTCGTGTAAGGTGTGGACTGATACGGATTAAAGTGGTTTCAAAATATCATACGTCGAACTAGATGAAATTGGAATGTAAGATGTATGAGCGATCGTTAAAATACAATTGCTTTCTGCATGAGAAGTAAAGTTCCATCTGGGCTTTACGCGTTGTTTTATAGCCTATCCCTAGGGACCTATTTGATACATGAGGTATGGATGTATCCAAGAGAAGGTTTTTATTTCAGGCCTAGTGGAGATATCCACTGGATCAGCACAATTTTAACCCAGTCCCGCATTGCGGCCATGCTTACTACCTCACAATCTTACACTCACATTCAAGAAGAAAAAGAAAAAGAAAAAATAATTTATCAAATAAAGTCTTCTATATGTAAAACTATCATATTTAATAAAATTTGTCAATTAAAAACAATTCGTAGATATTAATTAAACGCAATAAATACAATTACCAACTAGGAATCGCTTGCTATTCATTAAAGGCTAAACTTACAGTGATGACTAAGTAATTCCACTTCTTGCTCATAATTATGCGGAATAAAATATTTCATGTTTAGATTATAAATATATTAATAAACATGAAAGAACACTTTATTTTCCCACGATAAATTAGTTGCATGTTATGCACACTCACACAAAGCAACCTTTGCAACTACCGGTATGTTAAAATTAAAATAAGCTCGTAGAAATAGCCTAAAACTCGTGTGCGACAGCTTGATATATTTGCGAGTACATCAAAGTTGTAGTACATAGTACGAGAATTGCATATACAACTGTCATGAATAATAAAATATTAATTCCACCTGAATTAATTAGAATTCGGGTCGGGTAAGGCCGGTCATTGCCCTGTGTCATCTCAGAAGGGTGGAGTCGAGCATGCACCTCCCTTCCTATTGGGCCATTTAGTAAACGGAAGTATGGTGCTGCGTTAAAGAGTTACACCCCGATTTCTATGTCAAACGTAGGAAAGCACGCTTTCTAAGGAGTGACAAGCGGTGAGAATGATAATGCATCTTCAGTACACTGCACGATGCAAGGTCGTGCATAATGCATGCACCATCAAGAGTATTTCTCCAGGGGCGGGGGCGCATGACAATACTAAGCACATGTCGGACAGAATCCATCTACTCGTACGTCAGGAAACTTATACGGAGTGGGTGGAAAGTGAGCGCCTACCACACCCTACATCGCACCGAGATGTGAATATGGGGACCTACGTTCGAATCCCGGATCGTGCCAAGAGTTGCTATAGCACATACTCTACTATGTACCATTGTACATTGTTTAGAATATATTTTATAATTACTTTAATTTGCCTTCAGAGAGAAAAAAAAACTAATAGGGCCTAATATAGAGCGGCACCAACTCCACCCAAACCCTGATAAAGTCATTGAAACAGCCTTTGATAAAACAATAATGGTCTGGGGCTCGGAACTCGTGTCGCTTGTAATTATCAATTAACTATACATGAATACATTATTAACATCAATTTTTTGGACCTTCTAGCCATCATATTGTTAGGGTTGACGTCTAAAACCCTGTCAGGAATCGCGCAAAACAAGCTTTGAATTCGATTAAAAACGGATCCATTCAATTCAAACACGACTGCCATTTTATAGCGGTTGTGTATCTACATTTTCAGAAATACTTTTCATCGGATAGACCAGCGTTCAACCAGTTTTTAAAACAGAGCCATGAATATCGAATATAAAGATGCATATTAAAATGTACAAACGAATGTTCGATTTTTTTACAAACACAAGTGCATGGATAATCGAATATGTTCATATTATATAATGCTCAAATCATGGGCTATCATGGGGCATCATTCATCACGAATTGTTAACAGCATGATGGTACACGATATTTGTGCACCGAGACATGACACGAGTGACCGATATCTCGCATGATCGATCAAGGTCGCGTCAGTATCGCCACATTCCGTCTGTGCTCAAACAAGATGTTATTGTTAGAAGTGCTATCTGCGGCCAACAACATCGGTTCATCATATCAGCTGATTGATTGATTGAGTGGTCACGAGGATACAGCTTTAATTTTTTCCGATTCTGCAGGTTACTGTGTATCGTCTCGATCAACCTCAATGCATTGAGTATCGTCCAGGCTTTTAGTCTGGATAAAATAACAACACGAGTTTCGCATACCATACCACCTGGGATACACATTGGTTGGTACTTTATAGCTTTTTTAATTCGAGACATTCCAGAGCACTCGTACCGATTATTTGAAAGTCAAAAGAAAATGGCTGAAAGTTTGGTTTTGAAAGAAGAACTTGAATAAAAAAAGGGAAAAAAGACAAATTTAGACGGGGCAATAGCCCATTATATGCAAATTTTGGGTCAATAAGAAAAGTAAAGTTCTAGTTGCAATACTTATATAATTTTGAGCTACAATTTTTTTTTAAAAATTGTTTAAAGAGTCCTTTGTCTCCGCTACGAGTATAAGTGAAAATAATTTTCTGAAATAAAGTTTGATGTAAGATTTTTGCGTTTACCGGCTCAAAACTCTTATTTGGTACCATGTGACAAAAATAATCGCACACCGAACATTATTTCAGAAAATTATTTTCCCTTATATTCGTAGCGGAGACAAAGATGTGTTTAATAATAATAAAAAAAATTAAACTCAAAATTAAGAGCGTTCACCACCCCTTTTTTAGGCAATTTTCTGTTTGCTCGGCTGAATGACATCACAGTTGTTAGAAATTTTGAACATATCTCAAGAAAGTGGAAATAAAGGTTTTTATAGTAACACATTCCTAAAATTTGTTTTGAAATAATTTATAAAAAAAATTAGATTCACGAATTTCAATTTTGTTAAAAAAATCCAAAAATTGGGCTATATTCGTGAATTTTTTCTGGCTGATCAGTCAAAATTTTGAAAATCTATGACTGTTGGAACGTCCATGTATGCTTTATTGACAAGTTTGCAAAATTGTATATACGTAGGATGCTTTTTGGCCGAGCAAACCGCTATCTACTAACTATCAAAAGGGTGGTGAACCCAGTATTGCAACTGAACACTTTACTTTTATTTTGACCCAAATTTGCATATAATGGCCAAAAGAGAGCTAATTGTCCCGTCCATTAAAAAAAATTGTTTATTCAAGCTCCTCATTCATTCAACCAACTTTCAGCCAGTATCCTTTGACTTCCAAAATATCGGTAAGAGTGGTACAATGGAAATAATGCAACTACGGACGAAACGTAATGCACTCGTTTTAACATTGAAATTTAGAATGTATGTTCATTGCTTGAAATAATTAACGATTCCATAGAACAGAGAAAGAACTACTTTTAAGTATACTACTCTTTAAAGGTCGATAGAATTTCTCCTCAATCATTCGCACGTCGCCTCATTCGCTTGAAATGATGTTTCTAATATTGGTGGAATTCAATACAACGAGACGTAGCCGACTCCTGTAGAAGTCAGGTTTCGTTGAAGAAATTACTCGTTGTCCAGCTCCAAAATAAAGAAAACAACGATAACACACACACATATTAAATAACACATTGCACACACAGACAGTAAGCAGTCCATTCACCACGAAAACATTAATCGTACCTCTTTGAAATTATTGTGCATTTGACAGAACTTGGTAAAAACGACGTGTTTTATTATTTCTGTAACAATATTGTGGAGGATTAAGATCTTTCCCAGTTCACGAGTGCAATTTGTAACGTAGATTTGTAGGCCTATGGTTGACGTGCTGCAGTAACCCTAATGATATGTTTGCCACATAACTTATACTTACAAACAAAGACGCCTGTCGTTTCTAAACGTAAGACTTTCTTTTTGGCTATAAAGAGCAAGCTTTCAGAAGTATATTTTACGTGAATCCCAGTGGCGTTTTCTCAACTGAACGTAGGATGCCATGGAATAGGGCATAGAACATGAATCGCGTATTGTAAATTAAAGCAATTGAAAGTAATAAATCCGAATTGTTTCTTGGGAATTAGGCTATTTTTGGTAAGGAATAATATCATATAAAATACGTACGTCCCCATACACGTCACAATATTAAAAACAAATCTTATAGTCATAACGGAACCTTATAGCTGCACTGCCACTATTGTTGGGACCATAATGTAAATTTTGAGTACCAAACTAGAACAAATTCTGCATTGAGCGATGATTCCACATGGAAGCATAAAGCACTTACATATTGTATAGTGTAAAATATTAATAATGGCACTTACACGAAATAAGAAAACGGTGCATTTCAATCGATATTGTAAACTATGCTAACAGCAAGTTCAGTGCAATTAATTGTGAAAGGTAGATGTGATGTTTCCATGTTATTTTATTCGACTAATGCTTATTTTACAATAGAAAATAAATGTGTCGGACTCACGGTAGATAGTACGAGGCATAATAAATCAGCATGTCATCGATGTCACGTTATTGATAAAACGATGCTCATAAACTATGAATAATAACACATAACATCTAAACCTGACCCAGAAAACAAACTAATTACTGTCGCCCGCCGGCCAGGCCACCCAATTAAAACAATTGATTTTAAATGACATACAATAAGTGTTATTATGTCAACACAACAGCAGCCGTTTAGTTGAAGCCGTGTTTGACTTGTTTTCTTTCTTGTTACGACATTACGAAATATTATCCTCGGTCTACGTTGACAAAACGCCAATTAGAAGTGTATGTATTATTAACTAATGACATGCAGATATGGAACTTACATTCCATTCAGTGGTAAAAGTAGTTCAAATGAGAGTAGATTATGAATAGATTGAAATATATATTGCTATTATATCACATCCTGAGTTTTGATTACATACGTGTTATTACTTATTAGTAAGACAATCTTTTTAATGTCCACATTTCTCAGATATAGACACAAAAAATGGCAGTTCAAAAGTAAAATACACATGCTTACACATTTTTGTAACATCGAGAAAGTCTAGGAAAAACAGTAATGTTTGGAAATTGTCACTATAGTTATAGGTAGAGGAAAATTGAAAAGGTGATTTGGTTACTTTGGTGGCCCATAGGCTATAAGACGGGTTCATACATCAGCTGATAATAGTTGCCCAGCCAGCTTTCCAACAACACTATATTGCCACAAACTTGATTCTAAATTAAAGATCTAATTTGTGGGAAAACTCTACCGGGCAATAAAACACAATTAAGTTTTCGTTGTCAATAAAATCCGCGTGACTATTAATATGATAAGTCGTCAGATCACCAATAAAACCATACAAAGTGGGGTTTATTCGATATTAACTGATCGAACTAGCTTGATGGGCCAACAAGGATCATCCGAGTGTCACATCATTACTGATAAGATAGATAACGAGCTAGTTTTATGTTTTTATTGATTATTGGCAACAACAAAAACTAAACCTTAACCCTGTAAAGGTCAGTCACATTGCGAATGAACAGTATCTAGTTCTTCTACTGACAAACAATATTTTTACACAATTTGTCAAACTATGGGAAGAAAAGAACGCACACAACGATAACGGATGCAATCTTGCATTGTTCATACAACCTACAACCATTTTTTTTTATGTTTACAACCAATAACCTATCATTTTTTACCTCATAATATACGAATGTTTTTATTCAATACCTCTATACACTAAGCTATTCATTATGTTATTTTTATATCAAAATGTTAAGAGCCCAATGACTGAGGTAATTTTATTCACACTGTATGCACTGCTGTACCGTGATTATAAGATAAATAAATACATTTTTTTTTTTAAATCAAAGAATGACTAGGACATGTTTCACGTACTTAATGAGTATTTGATCTGTACCAAACATACACGACTACGAACACTAATATTTACCACGTGCTACCCATTTCTACGTGAGATTACGAGACTACCACGTGCTACCCATTTCTACGTGAGATTACGAGACCTAAGTTCACAACACAAATCTCCTTCAATCACACTGTTCGCACTATACTGATCACTTTCGAAGTAATGGAATTACAAACATGGATCAGATGCAGAGTTTATTCACAGAACCTTACGTGGGACCATCCCTCTCCTGATAATTAGCCTTGAGCCTAGTAAAAATAAATTATATAAACTAGAATATATTACGAGAGCTATATCAATAAGGTATTCTAATCTCCAATTAATTGCCATCTAATAGAAGCTGTGTAGTAATAAGTCAGACACAAACGATCACCTCGATGAATTGCAAATATTGGTAGCAAAAACACTTTGCATCTACTTGCGACTGTCTAATGGTCTAGGAGGACTCCAGACAATACTGCCGCCAACACTCTCCCTGTCGCTCAGCTCTGGCTGGATAACGACACAGGCCGAGGAGACGTTTCAACAAACTTGTAAACTTCTACTTGAGGTAGACAGATATTTTTCCTCGTTATAAAAGTCCACCTGGTCTCGTGAGAAACACGCACGCATCGATCTATGCGACGCATTCGTACGCACGTCCTGGCTAACCAGCCCTAACCTTTGTATTGATCAAACGCCCATTATCAAATACAGAGGGGGCTCAATGTTTGCACACGAGAGTCGAAACCGGTTCGACTCCCCGTAATGGCTGTCAGGACACCCTAATATAAGTAGCCTGTCGTTACAGGTGGTAAGTGCCAGCTTGAGAACAAAAATAATCATACACACGACGCATTCTTTTCAACTGAAAAGAAACGAGTATAGGGATAACCGATCTGCATCTATATTTTGAGTCGCCTGTGGCTGAGCCTAGTCAGCATGCCCCTGTCGAAGTTGAGACTGCATCCGGCACACATTTTTCATGTACATGATTAAATAAGTAACATGAACATTAGTAACGAAACAATCGAACATCCTTCTATAAGAAAAGAATACACTCTATAGGTAGAACTAGATGTAGAGTTCTCTAAGCACAACTTCCTACGAAAAATTCAGTTTAGCCTATTGTATCATCAAACCAATTCGCACAATTAAAGTAGAAACAAATCCCTTCCGCGTTCCGGTTAGGTTACTCATTCCATTGCACATACAAGGTACACGACTTCAGTTCAGAGACATCTTTGTGTACTACTAGGCTACAACACAGCTGGTTTTCTCATGCTTTTACCTATCCTAGGATGTGGCTGTAAAGCAGCCCTTTAATCTCCTCGTTTAGCGAGCAAATAGCTTGTTCGAAATAGAAATAATTAGCAATTAGCCTCAACCGAACTGATAAGCACTACGGCGGGGAGCATTGCACAATTCCCATGAAACCATACACAGAACAGCATTAGGTATGTGATTAATTCACATTGGTGTACATATTTTGCACGGTTACACGATAACGTTTATATCACGGCAATGCAGATGCTAAATACAATCTAAACAACAGTTATTTGCAATTATCTTAAAGCAATTAATAATGATTAGATAACAAATTTGTGTATTGGCACCTAATGGTGCAATGAATAGTAATTTTCTCGTGTTAAAGTAAGTTCGTTGTTTAATATTTGTATTTGCCCTTCATTGGGTAGGTACCGTTCTTTATTTTATTTTTTACTAAAATAAACAATAATAATTTTATTGAACTGAGACTTGATTGTTTTGAACGATATGATTTTCAGTAAGCTAAATATTGCAGAAAACATAATCCAGCAATATTACTATTTTGTATTAAATATGTTTTGTTAATAATGTAAAAATGTATGTATTGTATTATTATAATTTTTAAAAGTAACATTTTATTTTATTACCAGATGATTATGAATAAACCCATAAACCACCGTCAATGGCCATCTAAAATTGTGGCATAATGTTTTTTGATGTGAATCATTTAGCTTATAGTATCTTCCACTTATCGTCCACATCCGTGTTGAGTGTAGGTTGACTTTATTTATGGGGACATACGTGTTAGTGTTACTAAACAAAACATGATTAATGGTATTCCGTCGTCTGATTGTCCGTCACAAGAATCGATTACCAACAAAGTGTGTCTTACTTACACATGGCTTCATACACAAGGAAATGTGATATATTTAATAACGTCGCGCATAGGATTACTGCGAAACGTATTTCCGTCATCTAGAGAGCTAAAACCTAGTGACACGATCAGAGAATTGATCCAATGAACTTCTGTACTCGGAGATATAACTTGACAATCAACCAACCAACGGTACGTAGCCACATTCCATGGCGATTGCGAGTTTTTATCCCGTCGCTAATGCAGTTGAATGGACATTAATGTATGTTCAAAGTTCAACGTGTTTTTCAATTTGTTTAGTATTTACCACTAGTATGACGATTATGGAAATTGTGAAGGACTACACTCTATTAATCGTATGGTTTGAATGCAGCATTTTGAAAGAAAAATATAGACTTGGCAGCGAGATGGCACAGGACAGTACCATGATTTTATATGAGTTTCATGGCGATCCTTTTGATTGATTTGAAAAGAATGTTCAAATGAATGCAAAGTTTCAACTTTTTAAAGGAAAGCCAGTCAAAAAGTTGGGAATGTAAGAGGGTGTAACGTTGAAACTGTTCAGTTATTTCTCAATTTGGTTAATCGGGAAACACTCCCGTAGGTGTAATTGTTTTTATTTAATACAATCCAGAAATTAAAAAAGTCCAGTTATAGCTATACGAAACGCAACCTTTCCACGCAAGGATACAGGATTCTGTCAAAATAGAGCCCATTCAGCGGTCCAATCTCCCATTTTTGGTTGTAATGTCTTTTAAAAAAACTATTCGGATGTCCAAATCTTTAGTAGGACGCATCCTCCCTTCATATGTTCAGAATATTTTATCAGAAGACAGATCGAGATAGTTGAAACTTAATAGAACACAGTATATGATTATCTGGTCAAATCTGCATAAAAACCTTGTGAACTTCACTTTTTATATGTTTCCCCTACGATCTAAGACCACGGGACCGGCCATTACCTATTAGTGGAGATAATGTTTGTTTTTTGCGTTTTGGGCTTTTGATGCTACAAAATGTTACTTTTGACACTAAAAAATGCTAATTTTACTAAGAATAATGTTTTCAATACCTATTGAGAACTAGTAGAGCAATGTATTCTAGAGTTTTATGTGACTATGTTGAATTGAAATGTTCATATCATTCATCATTTACCATTCGAAGGGCAAGAAACACCACACATTTTACGTTTTGGTGGACAGGAAACAATTAGTGCTACAAAATGATAAATTTCAGAAAATTATAATGCTAAATTTTCTAAATTTAAATGCTAAAAAACGTATATCTACCCATTAGGCTACGTACGGACAACTTATAACCAAAGATCTCAGAATAAAGCATGGCAGTACTTTTAGATCCCGCAGACATCCTCTATAGTTCTATCTCTTCGACCGTGTCACCGTGGACCACGCGCGTCCTATGATCGTGACAGGAAGCCCAGGTGGTCCACCTGCCACCGAACCACAACCACACCGTCACCGTCGGTAACACAATACAGTCAAGGTCGTCAACACCTCGCGATAGAAACATGGCTTCGACAGGTAAAAATATGTGGCAGAAATGTGAGTTTCCTAAATCTCCAATCCTCTCTTCCGTGTTCTTATTCTTGTTGCCTTGACCGCTTTCATTGCTAATTGTCGCGGCACACGTTGCAAATTGTAATTGCATTAGCTATGAATATTAAATAATTAATACTAGTCTACTTGTCTGGACTATAGACGGCTTCTGCGGGCTCGTCAACGTCTCATCGCCGGTCGTCGTCGAGTGGGTGTAGTGGACCCACGACTAAGACCTCCGTGACGATAAAAATAACTCTCCTTGGATGTCTCTTGTGGGACTTTTCTGCCACGGATGCAAATCCTAGAAGTTTGTTGCCATTTTCAAGTTCCGGCGGTATTTTACCGAAATCAACGGTGCCTGTCACCAATTACCATGCAGCGCAAGGACGCTGTCCATCGCCCAACTCTGGCACACATCAGATTTTTAGTTATAGGTGCTTCGCACCAGGCACTAAAACTACCAGGGGAGAGGCTTCGAGCCCCACGACCATTCCCCAAAACAGAAGAAGATTATAGCTAGCTGAAATTGAACTCTGCAATAAATGCTTCAATAGATCTTCACCTCTTCAATAAAAGTGCTAATTTGTGGTATTTTTTTAAAATTAAATGAAGGAGACTGTTGTACTTTAGCATGAACGGAAGGGGATTCGATTATAATTAGATCATGGGTACACGTTTTAAAAGTTACAAGAGAAACTCCCTACGTCCCACAAATTATTATGTTTAAATTAAAATCGTTGTGACAATTTCGAAGAATCTACCAAATCCGAATTGAGACGTACAAAGAGCTCACACGTCTCCATAGAGTTTAGTATCTCTGAACAGTCAATAATGTTGGCAGGTAATTTGCTTTTAATCCACTAAACAGCACACTAAAACCATCTTACCACGATCAAATAGCTTATAGAAGAGCTGTCAAAGTATAATCTCGAGCTCACAACGGGTTATTATTAGCTAATTTACACTCCAACAGGTTTGTGCTATTGTAGCTTAGTTGACAGATAAGTCTTTTTGTACTAATACATTGAAAAACTGTTACCGAACTGTTTTAATATGTAAAAGACGTCAGTTACAAGTTGTTTGTTATTTCATTGAAATAGACAAAGCAAGCCGACGCGAGTGCTATAAACTACTACTGAGGTCTGAGATAAACGCCCTCACTTCAGATTTTGTTCGCATGTTGGTACCACTCTCATAATAAACATGTCTTCACCGCAAACAACCGAAGTTCTTTTTGCATATACATTAGCATACTAAGATAGGACAGGATTACTTCAAATGTGTTGTAGGGTACAGTATAATAAATAGGTTTTCACTTTTATAATGTCGTGGTGATTGGCTACAAGTATTTTCGGATGCAATCGGTTTTTTGCGTGTTCCAAAGGTCAAATGATCGACCGCTATACATACACATACATAATTCTACATAACAATGCATCCTACTCGAGATGTGTTAACATATAGGCCTACTAAATATATTTAAATATGTAGCGTACATAATTTGAAAATGTAAACAACTTGCAGTTAATTTCCTGCTAGTTGTATTTATATAATAACAAAACTTTTTCAAAACGCCAATTTCATTTTCACTCCACGATATTATTGACAAGCAATGGGTATATGATCACAGTGTGGCTCACGTATTACGTTTACCTAGTATTGATCAAAATGTATGATGATCTAAAGTGATTGAACACATCAATAAACTACGGCGCCCCTAAGTTTATATTTCATTGCTATGGATCTCCCGTTGCTTATACCCAGCGATATTAATAATAGAATAGGATAGACCATGCACTTGCCTTTGAAATAGGGAACCTTCACCTCCAAAAGAATCGTGTGCGGTCGGCTAAATCCCCAGAGAACTTTATGATTATGATTAATGTTATTGACATCGACCCGTGGCATACTGTACTAAGACACCGCCGTAACGAACTACAATAGAAAGAAGCAAAGTAAAACTGACTATAAACAGATTCTAGAATGCAGCAATTACATTTTATAGGGCAACAAATCATTACTTATTTTCTGCAAAAGACAACGATTACTGTGTAAGTATTTTGGTTTCTTTTGGCAGGGTTTACATGACGAGAGGATATTGATTTGAAGCTGGAGAGATAAAATTGTGCACCAAGTGTAGAAAATATGCTCTTGACAGCTCGGCATTGTCTTCCTCGTGCAAACACTCCCATACACGTACTGCACATAACAGTAAATAAACGCCCCTCATCACAATAGCTCCAAACACTACAGCAAATAAGTAAATACAACACTTTTCTGTCTGTCCGTCCGTCTAAGCGTGTTTCAAATTATTCTTACGACGTTGTATTGACATGCGTTTTATCGGCATTGCCATTCAACAAGGATGATACATAATTGTTTTTGTTACATACCCTTAGGGTAAGCATGTGTCGGGGATAGCGTCACGTAAACGAAACAAAATATTAAATTCACTATATTTAACAAAGTATTCTAGTACCCGGCGCCTCCACCAAAACCGAGAAAAGCACACTTTCAGTTTTTCTCTGTAGGGTACCCGAGATTGTAAGAGAAAAATCATTCCGCAAACAATGCACTGAGTCATCCACATTAAAATGTGAAACTTATTTTCAGAGGTTGTGATTTAGTTTTAATTGAGGAAACCAATTACTACACAGGAAATTAGTAAGCCAAAGATTTAACTTACAAGCATCCAACTTATTCAATGTAAGCAAAAATGTTATAGTGACATAAGATCATTGGATGAGCGAAGCGAAGACTTCAATTTCACCGACCCCCCAAAAAATTTAGCTCGGGTGTTTTTTGTTTTGTTTTACTGTCTGTTTGTTCGCTCTCTACCGGGCAAACGGCATATCCGATCTTGATGAAAATTGTAGGGGACCTTCGAAATCTCTGAACTTAGACTTGCTACGTTTTTGGGTACAATCGAAGAAATATTTCTCATGAATATCGTACTTTATTCGATTTTATGTTTTATTGATTTAGTGGAGTATTTTCGTGGACATTGTGGGCCGATTCTGACCAAACGGGGGGGCGGGGGGGGGCTTCAACGTTATATTCACATGAACATTAAGGTCATGGTGATGTATTGCTTTTGAAGAAAAAGTTGAAAAGTTAGCAGAATCTATAGAAATAAAGCTTGTAATATAAGTTTTTAAGGTAAATAATACAATTGACAGGTAACAATAGAACTTGCAACATCACCTACAATGCGTAGGCAGCAAAACAAAGCACGTTGCAAAAGTAAAGAATCCCACGCAAACTAAAAATTTAAAAAGCTCATCCACAAGCGGCGGACTTTAGCGATTTTCCTAGTTTAGATATCATTAAAAATTCTAAACTAGGAAAACGCTAAAGTACCGCCGCGTTTGATGGATGAGCTTTAAAGGTTTTAGTTTGCGTGGGATATCTTTACTTTGCAAGTGCTTTGTTTTGCTGCCTACGCATTCTAGGTGAATTGTCAAGTTTTTTGTTTCTTGTCAATTGGTATTATTTACCGTTAAAAACTTGTATTAAAGCTTTATTTCTATGGATTCTGGCTAAATTTTTCCACTTTTTTTTCAAAAGTCTATCAAAACCAATAACTTAATGTCCATGTATAATATGAACGTTGTAGCCCCACCGTTGGTCTGAATTGCCCAAATGGCACGAAAATATCGCACAAAAGTCAAAAAACGTATATTAAAAGCTTTATTTCTCTCGATTCTGGCTAACTTTTTCAAATTTTCTTTCAGAATGCAATACATCACCATAACCTTAATGTGTATGTGAATATGAACGTTGTAGCCCCACCCGTTGGTCAGAATCGGCCCAAATGGCACGAAAATATCGCACTAAAAATCGAAAAATATCGTAAAAGTACGATATCATGAGAAAATTTCTTCGATTGTACCCAAATACGTGGCAAGTCTAAGTTCAGAGAAAACAAAGGTCGTGTCAAATTTCATCAGATCGCATATGCCGTTTGCCGGTAGAGAGCGAACAAACAGACGGAAAAAACAAACAAAAACAAAACAAAAAAAAAAAAACACATCGAGCTAAATTTTTGGGGGGTCGGTGAAATTGAAGTCTTCGCTTCGTCATCCAACTAAGTGTCCCAAAAACAATTCACTTTGTGTTTTACGAGTTGGCTCTGGTTGGATAGTTTGGATGTTTTATTATTCGGCAATCACGTGATGTGATGATGTTCTGTCTGAACACAGTTTTATACGAAACAAACTACAACAATTCTTGCAAAATGTGCAAGTCGTTACCTACTTGATTGATGTGCGAGTATTTACTCTAATTTCCTATGCTAAACTGTTTAACATGTGTGATCGCATGTTTGAAGTATTTATTGCTGTTTTTGTTTCTTAGTCGCATTTCTCGTCTGCTAGATCGCTAGTCTCGAATATGTTAATAATTCTATAACGGGGTGAAGCCGTGGAAGCGATGCGTGTGTAATGCTCACTGCTCACCAAACGTTGGCAGGTGTAGGATCGATTTGTAAACTCGGGTAGCACGCAAAGCTCCTAGCTGGTGCACGGAAATGTTCGTCTTCACCCACAATTATGGAAGACAAACATTTTCTTTTGTTACGGAGTCATTAATTCCTTGGTAAGCTTATAAGTTAATTGAGTTTTATTTAATAAATGTATACTTCAACGCACGTTTGATGGGACGAAATAAAGGAACAACAAGAAGTACGGTACACTATATTATTTCAAACCTATAATATTTTTCGTGAATCATACATTATTTTTACGACGATGTTTACAGTATAAAAATTAAAACTAGTGTAGGTTCATTACAACTTTATAGATATATAAAAACATAATAGAATATACGTTTGTTGTGTAAAGTTGCCCATAAATGTAGTATTTTGTATGTTTTTGCTAGTTTAAACGCTAACAGCAGCTGTGAAATATTTTTTGAATAAAATCTCATAGCAAACACATTATTGTTTGCTCACGAAAGTTTTGATTGTGAAAATTTGTCACTTCGTCTATTTACTTGATAAACGCTTATTCGGATGCAAGGCAGTCACAGTATCATGCACACAGCCGGTCTGGGGCCTATCCTAGAGACACAGGTCATTGCTGCTGTACACCTGTCTTGTAATCAATCATAATAGATTCTAGTCAGAGACAAGATGATTCCAGCTGCCTTGTGTGTGGTGTAGCTATCGTATCGTGGCCGTTTCCTCCCATCTTCTAGGAAACATAGCCGGTATAGTCAGTCATATTCGTAAGAAGAAACGTTCGTTGTACTCTTATAACTGCATTTGTTTCCTCTTGTAATACCCTCATAACAGAATAACACAAAATTGGTGTAAGTAAGTGTTTGTATAAGTATTGCAAGTATTGCAAATATACGCAATGTGTATTGTTTGTTTGTTTTTATACGATTATTTATAAAATTTAAAAACGAATTAGGTACGTGATAGCTAACAATAAGTAATAGTATGGCTATTTAAAGCTTCATGGTAATAGTACCTAGTTTTTTCTAAGCTAATATATTTACAAAATAGCATCGTGATTTAAGCGGATACGCCATTGATAAGAGGTAGGCCTACGTGTATATAGCATTTTCAAGTGTCATTTTATTGCGTTTTGTAGAATCTATTTTTGGCTACTTTCAAAACCATGTGTATGAACTTTTTCATATTTTTAATTAGAAATTTGGTCATCAAGGCTGAATTGAATAAAAATGTGTATAAACAAATTATATATCCATGGAAAATAAAATAAAATCAGACTGGCTATTTTAACGTACCACTAGCCACTCTAGCCATTGATAAACGATGTAGCCTACACGGTACTAAGATTTGTCATTTAAAAATTAAAAGTGCAAGTCGATTAAAAAGATTTAAAACCGAGAGTGAAAGCAAGAAGGTAATAGGAACAAAACCAATCTGAGTTGACAGGTTAACTTATTTAAGAGCCCTAATCAGATTTAGTCTGACTTTCACACAGCTTCATCATTCCACTCAAGAAAGTGATAGCTTGATAAATGATAATCGAGTTATGAATTGCTTCAATGAAATTGTATCATTTATACCTTACTAAGGTAGCCTTTTTTAGAGACAATTTAATTTGGGCTACTCGACGAAGATGAAAGTAGAATGTGCACTTCATCCAAGCACGAGTGTTTGAAAGGTCAAGAATCTATCTATGTTTACCGACAAGAACAAGCTACTTTAACTACAGCCACACCTTGTTTGCGATACCTTCTCGCCGAAACGAGTTTCAAACCGCTTTAAGAATCCACATTTGAGCATGATGTCATACGTGAAGTACTATCCTACCTATCACATTAGTTATCTAATTATAAAGCGAATGACCTTGCCATACAAAAACGTCAAACATGGGATACAAAAAGTTGCTTTAAGACGGTATTTGAGTTTGGGACAACGTCTTAAACCAACTTGTTAAATGCCCATTGAAAATTCGCTTCAACGGAAAAGGAAAATCCAGATAATTTGACAGACACTCTGGATCACTTTTCGACAGAAAATTGATGTTTTGTGATGTTTGTAAAGGATGAGCGCAAGGCGCGATCAGAGCAGATGTGAACATTTCAAATAATTGTCTGCTATATACTAGGCTAGCTTGAGAAATTAGAAATAGCCCGTTTGTTGGCATATTTACTGTGCGTTACTGAAAAAAGTAAACACTATTTTGAAAAATGTGCTCTGGTAGTGCAATAATACATTCTTACACAACACATTGGTGCGAACCACAACCCGATAGGATGAACGATAGAGCTTCCAAGTGATTCAGACTATCTCTGCATTCTGTGTTTCAGGGTGCTCTCTACAATACAATTATAAAGAGTTCAGTCCAAACATACCTTTATCTCGTGATATTTCTCCTCCAGATAGTATGCGATATTCCGTGCCTCTTCGTATTTTTGTGACAGATGCAAATATTTTTCATAGTGCCTCTTGAACAACACAAATCTGAAAAGAGGCAAAAAAAATCAGAGAATTACAAGAAAGACGAGAGCATATTGCTAATTTCTAATTTAATCTACTTATAGACAAAAATAATATTGAACTTGACTCAATCAAGTCAATCGAACATATTTATGATGAATTATGTAGCCGAAGTTTGGCTAAGATTTGGAAGTAGGCCTATGTCCCATCAATCTCAAAAATGGCATTATTATTTTCCAGAGATATAATAATGTTGGTGCATACTTATAATGAGAATCATCTCGGATGTTTATGTTTATTTTCATTTTCATACTGTAAAGTTTGAGAGTTCAGTAGTTACTGTTATACTAGGTACATTCAAATTTTAACGTGTAGGGCTATGCATTTACATGGGGTACCCTACACGAATATAGTTTTCGGTAATAGTGTGATTTTACCATTCTACCATCAGTAATGTCGAGGTCACCGAGTGACAAACGACAAACGTCGCAGTGACTGACTAATTCCATTCTGATAACCTTAAAAATTACATGAAAGTGAGTAGCTATTTTGAATAAAGCACCTACCCTACCCACAGATAGTAGTTTCGGTGCCTCCCTAGCAAAAATCTTTTAAAATATTGAAAATAAATAAAAATAGAATTCAGAACAATTGCCTGAATTTCCAAGAAATTATTATTATTTTGTTTACCAGTAAAATAATGAAGCTATGACTAATTGGACATGAATTTGCTAAAGATAAAAGTACCAACGATTTGTAGTCAAGTTCCCGTTGTCAACTTAATTTTGGACTTCACCCCACCATCACCAACAACAACAACAAGGTCGTCGTCCAAATGATAAGACATTTGATTCTCATTATTGAAAGACACAACATGACAGTGTGTTGACAACACAACAGTTGCGACACGGCACTCAAATGACTGCCTAACGTCTGATCAAATGATCATGTCGATTTCATCGAGAATGAACGACATTGCAATGTTCCAGATATTTTACTAGGCCGCTTCGCGAACGCTTTTTTTAGTCGCGTTGATGGATGAGATTTTTTGTAAGTTTTTAGATTGCGTGGGATGTCTTTACTTTTGCAAGTTCTTTTTGAACGCATTGTAGATGATTGTTGTCAAGTTTCCATTGTTACTTGTTAATTATTACCTCAAGAAACTTATATTAAAACCTTTATTTCTATGGATTCTGGCTAACTTATTCAAATTTTTCTTTCAAAAGGTACTACATCACTATAACCTTAATGTCCATGTGAAATATGAACGATGTAGCATTGAGTATGATGGTTATATACTCAAAGGTTGTAGCCCCACCCGTTTGGTCAGAATCAGCCCAAATGTCACGAAAATATCGCACTAAAAATCGAAAAGAATCGTAAGAAGTACGATATTCATGAGAAATATTTCTTCGATTGTATCCAAAAACGTGGCAGGTCTAAGTTCAGAGATTTTGAAGGTATCCTCCAATTTTCATCAAGATCGCATGCAGTTTGCCCGGTAGAGACCGAACAAACAGACACGGTAGCGAGCGAACAAACAGACACTCCAGTTAAATTTTTTGGGGGTCAGTGAAATTGAAGTCTTCGCTTCGCTCATCCAATAACATTGACAATTAAAACCGTCACAACATTTTAGGTCAATGGAGCCGTCATGTGTGATATGGCTTATGTACTTGATTAAATCGTTCCTGTTTTAGCCAGAAAGACCCAGCCAGGGATATACTAGTGGTTTCCATGTTTTAGTGACGAAGTCACAAATGTAATATTTTGTTCCTTATACATACAACTAAACATGTAAACATGTTATGTTATTATGTTATCTTACACTAATTTCCCTGCCTTACTACCATGTTTTGCTCATTTCCCTGGCCTTCTAGGTTGTTGGGAACCGAGATTATACCCCCTCAATTGATTCACATTGTAATCATTAGATGAATCATAAATGTTGTTGGTGTTGCTATAATGCAAATTAAAATAGGTAGCCTATGTGAGATATACCAGTAAATACAACTTGGATTGATTTTCAGTAGAATTGTGAGAAATTATGCACGGTTATTATTGCCTCGTTGCTATGACGACTCCCGAGTCACCGTTACCATCAATATTGACGTTTTCCGATAGGTTTACAATATACGTCCCGACATGAGGGGTGATTTCTGCTCAGTTGTCTGAGCTAAGATCTTATTGTTTCAATTTGACTTACATACATCACATCACATAAACGGAAGCTATCCCCCGGTGCGTCACAAAAACTCGACACAAACATTTTGTATCATCTCATCAAAATTAAATGTTTACCTTATGTAGTCCTACGTAAAATTTAATTGAATTCCAAATCGAAAATTTTAAATAGCCTAGCGGAAACCTGTAGGCCTATCATCCCGCCGGCTCCATATATTCCATCATATTATCACAGGCGTACTCCAACGATTATTCAAATAGATGAAAATATGTCATACTTTAGAGTTGACTATAGAGATCACAATATACGAAACAGGGAAGGAGGGGCTCGCACTTCTACAACCGCCAACCAGAATGGATAGGGGGTACTTGTAAACGTCTTGCCAGCATTTCAATTTTTGGACGTGTGGGCGTAAACGCACGTCATTTTTTATTTGCTTGGATTACGGAATTATCTAATCTGAACAAACATCCTATCCCATCCTGATAAAAAATCAATTCACGAATTCCTCTGGCCTTGATCAGGCGCGTAGGAACGTTTTGAAAATTGGGGGGGGGGGGGGGGATTTATTAGCGATTCTGTGGGTGGTAGCTGGGGTCTGGAGTAAAGCCCCAGCCGCCCGACTGCCGGATCATCATTGCGACGGTGGATCATCAATCGGAATAGTTTATTTGTCCATTTGCAAGGTTACATGAGCTGTGCCACATGTAGGCCTATATTCTACTCTTGTGTTTTGGATGAGTCAGTTTGTTCATGAATAAGCTTATAGTTGATGGTATGTTTACGCATATTATCAAATGAACAACGGTACCATATGGACCCATAACGTTTTCAAATTTAATCTGGGTAAATAATTTTTTTTTCAATTTGACCACAAACTTTTTATTTTTTATTGGTAAATAATAAATTAATAATTTTCACCACATTTCAATAGGACCAAAAGTGTAATTTTTAGAGAATATTGAAAATACACATCTGCAAAAAGGATAAAAATGGGGGGAAAACCAGTTTGTCCCGGAAATATAATGTCTCTAGTAGGTCTATTGCTAGGTTTATTTGAGATACAAAAAATTCAAAACATGCACACAAATCCAGGAAAAATCTAGTTTTTGGAATGTATTCCAAATTTGAATCTTACTTAAAATGAAGCTTTTATTGAAATTCCAAAATTTTCCAAAATTCGTTAAAATTCATGAAACAAAATTTGAAAAACTAACAAAATTCTTAGAAAAAAATGCAAAACTTGAATTGTTTGCTCAAAATTACCTAATTTTCAAGGATTTTTTTCGGGCCTGAAAGGGTTTCACAGAGTTTTCCCCGATTCGTTGTCATAGGACGTGGGTTCGAATCCCGCAAATATGCGGAGGGATACTTGTTTTCAAACACTCATGTGTATAATATATTCCATTTGAAAGCGACACAAAGGCGTGAATATATTTTCTGGGACCATGTTGAGCAAAGGTAAACATTTCCATCTTTCTTCCATGGGCCACAAGTTGTCCATAACGTAAATTAATAAAGTAGCTCATCGGCCTTACCGGTAGGGCATAACCGATATTTGTTCATTACTAATGCTCTCAATGATGGTTATACTATACAGACTGTTTAGTGTTTACATATTACCTTTCAATACGTGGCGTAAATCGATGCATATATAGTTATAGGAGAGTGGGTGGGGCAATATTATTGGACAAAGAATGCATCACAGGTTGTATTGTAATGTAGGTGTACTAAACACCAACAAATGAAAACATTCACTGGAAATAATGTTTTCTGCATTGCACTTGCTTTGCTATTATCACGTGTTAATTAATTAATTTTTTGTTAACTACTAATTAGTAATTAGTAATTACCTATAGAAATCATTCTCCGTGACCATGTCGCGAATACTATCCTCTGGGTCGACTCGATCGTATAGTCCAGCGTGTCTCGAGCTCGTTTGTTGTTCATTGTTGCACTCCCTTCTAGCCTCGCTACGTTTAGGCCTGATGTCAACATCTGTTTCACTGTCACTGTAATATTTAGTTTTCGGCACTACGTGGGATTTTATAGCTTCATCCTCATACACTACACATGTGGCCTTTTGTACCGGCGGGGCACACCTTTCACTAGCCATAAGAATGGGTCTAGTGTTTTCTAGCACCAAATCATCACTTTTGCTATGTTTTAATTCCGATTGCATTTCACCGTACCTATTGGTACCAGTACCATAACACGGGACATTTCTGCTGCACCGATCCAATGAAACTCGTGGAAAAGTATCACTTCGCGTGTTGGACTGTATTAAAAGATCAGTCATCTTCGTGATTTATTTGACAGCTATGATCATAATCGAAAAATACGGCACAAAATGTTCAAATCTGCAGCACTAACAACCATGCACTACGAAAGCCAGCTTCGAACTGCCGCTCGCGCGGAATGCTGCACTCGCTTGCGTCACAAAAAATTGTTCGCGCCGAAACTACGAACACTTTTCGTCCACTGCCGACATCTTGCGGAATCTTGTACAACTAAAAATCCGTAGCCTTTTAAACGTTGAATTGTTATGCTTTCGTGTTGGGTCGATAAAGTTAGTAGGGCTGTGCTGTACTGTACAACATGGCCGCCTCCATAAAGCAGTGAAGAAAATAACCTAAAAGTTATGGCTGGCCCGTTTTTAAAGCTTTTTGTAAATGATATAGCCAGAATACAAGCACCTTTGCTTCGATATGGACATCGGATGAGAGGAAAACCACCTGGAATAGCTCGATCGTTAAAACAAAGACTGGAAGGTAAGCAAACGCCCCTGCCCAGAAGACGTCCCTTACCACGGTAGGCCTACCTAACTTGTTTCTACTTTCCAGTTCCAATAATGTCTAGGGTCGGGGACACTTCTCATAATTAACGTATGCGTCAGTTTGGCCCATAATAAGACCTTTTATAGAGGTCAGTCATATTGGCTGTCAAGCCTGAAAACTAGGGCTAGGTAGGCCTAGTATAGGGTACAAACACAAAGCTAAGATTGCATTAGGCTTAGTGGGTAGGCCTCGGCCTAGATGATTCAGTGGTGTTTAACAGTTGGTTTGAAATTGTGATACCCCAGGCTTACCCTGGCCCAGCACTGCAATCATGTAACTCGCTTTCGATAATTTTTGATCGAGAACGCGAGCGTTGTCGATCAAAATCGTTTGGAGCGATCATGTAACTAACTAGGAGTTATCGATTGGAATGGTCGTTCGCGTTATCACCCGCCTCGGTGAGAACGCGAACGATGTGAAAAATAGCTGTAAAAAGCCCTCAGAGGAATCTTTCAGCACACGTTTCCATGCAAAGATGCATAGGCCTACAATATTAATTTAATTTGTTAGGCCTAGCCTATTATTAATGAATTCCGTTTTTAAATGATAATATGCTATTGACACATATTTCGTTCATAGGCTTAAATAGAAACTTGATGGAAAGATTAAAACATAAGAACCCGGAAGTGCATTTACATGGTTCAAAATTGAATTGTTTAATGTTTTCAAGGGAAGTCAGAGCTAGCAAATAGTGTTGTCTAGAATAAAATTAATGTATTTTGTGTAAAAAAAATCGATTTAAACTGGAACTCGCTCTGAATTATTTAAATTGAAGTAACATTCAAAATGCGAATCGTGTGCCTTTCAAAACATATTAGCGTGAAACATTAACAAATTATCAAGATAGGCCTACAACAAAATCACCTAATTTTTATTTCCCATTTAACACCCCTCAAAAATAATATGTGGGTGTAAAAATTTAAAAAAAGTTGAAACTAACGGGGATTGAACCTCAACCCTCCGTGCGGTAGGCTAAATGCTCACCACTAGGCCACGCCGGCCGGGTGGGTCTCGCCCCGCCAGCTGCCTACGTATAGGGGAGAGGGTGGAGGGTTGGGACACTTTTCAGAAAACAATTTATAACTTACATAAAAATTAATCATTGAAGTAAACTCTTTTGCATTATCTTCCCTTATCTTTCACCTACTTATGGTAAATGTATACAAGGTGCACTATGGTTGACGATAAGTGCAGAAGTAAAATACCAGAGGTCTGCAAACTGCCCCAAGTCTCCCATAGGTAGGGAGACTTGGGACACTGTATAGGAGACTTGGGACAGTGATACAATAATAGGTTACAACAACATATTATTATCATCTAGAACTTTATTGAAATGACATGTCAAATATGTAAAAATTAGTAATAAAATACAAATGAAATGAAATGGTTTTCTGAGAGATAAGTTAGGGTAACGATGCATGAACCTTTGAGCCATTCAACCCCAGCAGTTTTATTATCATTCCATGATGGCGGGATTTTAGCAAAGTTGGCTTTTGCATAGTTGTAAGAAACCCTCACTTGTCTGTAGGTAAGACTATGATGGAGTTTAGTGGCATGCATCAAATATCAGTGCTTACTTGAGTTCTATTAGTTTTTAACAAGCACATTGTAGGCTAGGCCTAACCTAAAAAGTGTCCCATGTCTCCCTGCTAATGCTGTCCCATGTGTGCACCCACAACACTATCTCATTATAAGTGGTTTAATACCATTTATATTATGTTCCAGGGAGATGTCTCTTATTTCTACTGATAGATTACATCATTTTTTTCAGTTTAGTTCAGTTCTTACCATGTTATAACTTGTTATTAATAAAATATCCTGTTCATTTGAACGAGTGAGCGTAGCGAAGTAGTGATTTCCATTCGACTTAAACGGCCCTTATTGTTTTCTGCGTGCGTGCGTGTGTGTGTGTGTGTGTGTACGTTGAAAATCAGCCGAATCGCTGAACAGATTGCGCTGAAATTTTAAACAGACATCCGGTACGAGTTTATTGAGAACTGCTAACAAAATCAGCAAGATTCATGGCGATTTAAACCTACAAGAAATAATAAACTGAAAAATAGACTTCCAATGTTTAGAAATTATTTTAACGACAATGTCTTAGATTTTGAAAAGATATTTTTTGTTTGTTATTCGCCTGTCCGTGAAATGCCGTGCCCCTGCGAGAGTCTGTCGAATATTGCACGTCAAGGTACCCCAAATTTCGCTCGTAGATTGAGTAAACCTTGCAATATTTTCACGTATTTCGTACTGGCTATGTTTACCATAGTAGGCCCTATTGCCACATGATGGACTACACAGCGTTATATGCATTTCAAAACATGTTTAATTATTTTTGAAATACAATCAAGAAATTACAAAATCTTTCCCGACCAGGGGATTGAACCCACTTCTTTCACATCTCGGCTACAAGGGCGCCTTAGCCAACTAGACTAGGGAAACGCCAAAGTCGTAGTTAGACGAGTGAGCGAGTCATGTGGTGAGTACCCGGGAACATTTGCATTTAAGTTTGATTATACGTATTCGTATAAATAATAGTTTTTTTAAAGTTTAGTTGGTATACGGGGACGGGCGCGTCAACTGTAAGGTCATAATGCGCCTCTCTAGCCTATGATAGGCTAGGTGGGCCCTAAGGTAGGGGGAAGAAAAGAAATATAATCGGGTACTCAACACATGGCTCACTCACTCGTTTAACAACGACTTTGGCGTTTCCCTAGTAAATAGGCTATTGACATTTACTTTGGACATGCCAATTCAGCCATATTGGAATAACACTTGTTGCACCTGGTGGATTTCTTTGAAACTTCATATTTGTTCTAGTAGTTGCAAAAGCCACCAACAGATGGTGTCAGACACCAGAAATTGAAATTCCCTCCAAAGATACAGCCTTTGTCCCATGTCTCCTCCTGTCCCAACCCTCCACCTTCTCCCCTACGCAGTGAGCTGAAGTAGAAAAACACATTTTATAATATGTTTTGATCGTCAATATAGATGCGTGCTACAATAAAATAATTATTAAAACAGTCTTGGACTCCCCTTTTGTGTAAGAATTGTTATTTTGCGGATATTTACTTCTTGTAACGAGGTTCGCCACGGCCGAATGTGTGGTGCACTGCGAAAGTCTAACGATAATAGTGAACAATCGAGACCTTGAACGATCGTTAATACATGATCGCCCGTAAAGCTTTCGATACAACAACATACGTGCTTTGCCCCCCCCCCCCCAATAACTATGCTTTCCCCTAAAATCGCAGTGTTAAAAAGTTGGTCCATGGATACCAACGACAGAAGTACCGAAGTTCGTCCTCGTAAGTCGTAAGGCCTACCTACATGGCCTTACTCTTGAGCTCGATCGCTGGCTATATGCTAGGTTTAGCTAGCCTCTACTGCCTGTTTGTCTTAAAGTCGTTATTCGTCTTTTAGGCTTGTAGTCTATGGCCTAGAGAGGATTGGGCATCCGCGTAGGCTAGCCCTAATTATTAATTTATGATTACGACTTGCGATGTCAAAATGAAGCAATAGGCCTACGAGAAGATATATTCAAATGTTGGTAGCAGACTAAAAACAAACCATGTAGGCCTACTAGCCTTACTCTATTTCTAATTCTTATTATTATGATTAGCCTAAGTACCGGTACTAACTAGTATCTGGTAGTCTCGGTCCTAACAATGTGGTAGGCCTATAGGCTGAGTTAAGAATACCAAGCCCAGAGCCCTAGGATGTCATTTTATTTTAGCTGCATGCATGAATGCTTTTTAGTTTTTATCTAGCTTATAGCCTGTCTATGATGATTTTACCTATGGTAGTGTAGTGTACAGAGCTACTGCAAAGAGGCTTATAGGTCTAGGCCTAGTCATTTGCAGCAATTAATTTCTGTGTTTCTTTTCACTGCAGAATTAAACTACAAGGATCCAGAGCTTACATTTAAAGTTGATATAGGTTTTCCACAACCTAAACGTTCTCGCTCACTAGAAATAGAAGAACGTTTAGCTTATTTAAAACAGGCAAGGCAAGAACAGAACCTGGAAAAGTTAGCACGTTTACGACAGTGTAAGTACCTACATCGATATATGAGCTTGGCCTCTTAAGCCCTGATATTTCTTTTGAGCAATGTTATTAGAATAAAATAATATAACATTGGATTAACTGCATGTAGGCTAGTACATTTTAAATTAGTCCCTACCTTTGAAATTGACACCAAGACCCTACTTGACCTTATCAGAACTAAAGGGCCTAGAAGCATTTTATTTTATTTGTGTTTTGTTGTTTTAGTGGATATTCCATTGGATGAAGTAAAGCAAGAATGGCTAAAAACAGTTGGTCCCCACCATCTCAAAGCGATTGCAGAACATTATGGAATCTATGAGCATCTCTTTGGTGATGCATACTTTGTACCACGGGTCATGCTGGATATTGTGTACAAGCAGAGTGACGGAAAATGTGCTCCAGTTTACAGAGGAAATGTCATAAAACCATCAGAGGCGACAACGAGTCCAGTGGTGACGTACGAAGCTACACCAGACTCGTTATGGACGTTAATTCTTACCAATCCTGATGGTCATTTAACAGAAAATGATTCTGAATATGTACATTGGTTTGTGTAAGTAGGCCCTAATAAGTAGTGTATGGGCTATTAAATTTTAATTATTTATAAGCAATCATTATCAATTACTGTAAATTTAATTACCACCTTGGCTTGAATAAGACGTATCATCGCTCTACGCTGGTCCTATGGACTATCTTTTATTTTGTTAATTATGTCTGATTAACATCTATCTAACCCTGTATTAAATGTATTTAAATACCTGCCTTCTTTGAGTTATAAATAGCCCCATGCAATCATGCAGAGCATTAGATTTTTTTGCCAAATATAGGGGTATCACTCATTCAAAATTATTATCTTATTCTATATCTTCTTCTTTTCATATGTCCGCATTTTTGGCTTACTGGAGGCCAAGTCTTGAAACATGCGACTCAAGTCGCAATGCGTGTCAAGTCACTTCTTCCAAATCGCATGCGACTCGACTTCACGTCATGTACGTAGTCTTGAATTTAGATGTGCGACTCATTTCGCTTGCGAGATGAAATTCTTCCTTGCGAATGCATTTTTGCGTTTGGAAACTCCGCCCACTTTCGCTCTATGACTGACCAATGAGAAAGCTTGTTACAAAGTGCAACTTTCAACTTTTGAATCGATGTTTTGAAGTATATCGATGATATAATCGATTGTGACGAACTATCGATGCTATAATCGATTCGCACATTCAATCAACTGTCAAAACACACTAGGAGTACTAGGCTAAGCTTACATATATATATAAATAAATAAATAAATAAATTGTATTTAGAGTCTACCCACTCAAGTTATATAACTGATTTTCAGTGGGGGACAGTAAATCAAAGCGACCAAGCCAACCCTGTAGGCCCCGACGCAAATTATTTCACTTAGTTTATTGTTATTATCAAATAGCCTAAAGGCAGTCGTACTCTCTATTTAATTAATCATATTTTTATATTGTTTGTTTTATTTATTATTATTCAATGATCATCACAATACGTACAATCATTAGGAATATCACAACGAGCATAGCCCTTAAACACAGAATTGTGTGTGATATCCCTAAATAGTAAATATAGGGCTAATAAAGTTGATATTTTAAAGAAGGTTATTAAAATTATTTATGTAGCAAGTTTTAAAAAAATAGGTAATAAAAACTATATAAAAACTCGACAATTTAACACAATAGTAGGCCACAATAGACCAACAATGCAAACATTCAAACAACTTACATTATAGGCCTAACTTATAACATTACGTACATCAAAATATATAAAAGTTCACCATTATAAAAACATACAGCATTTGAATTGAAAAGAATAATGATAAAATTGTACAAATCTCTTTAAGAAAATAATATAATTTGAAGCTGACAATTATTATTAATTGAAAGTGTGAACTTTATTTACTTTACTTTATTGATTCCCTAAGAAGTTTCTTGAAATCCAGTGCTTTCATGTTGAGAGCCTTCACTTTTATTTTATATTTGCATAAGTTTTCTAGGGCTAGGCCTAGCCCATGCCTAGCCTACCTAAAATACCAAAACAAATTGCAAAGAAAGGTAAAAAAAAAAGGTAATTTTCATTGAAAAGTTATAAAAATTGTTTCTGTCACAGATAACAAGTGAACAATAATTATGCGACGAGTAAAAAAAAGTAAAAAAGTTTTCCCAATCGGGATTTGAACTGGCGACCCCTCGCGTTCAAACCAAGCACTCTAACCACTCGGCCAACGGTACCACATTGAAATTCCGGTCTATAGCACCACTTATGCAGATGCATGCTAGCTTGCGACGACCGTAAATAATTTGTCGTGACAATTAGAACACTTTAAATACTTTTGAAGTCTTCTGCCAACATTTCTAGAGTGTAATTTACATAGGATGTACCTTATAACTATTTATTTAGTCATTAAAAACTTTCGATGTGGCAGTCAAGACGCAAATAAATCTCTACACGCAAGGTAAAACCTCGTGGTTTGAAACGTAAAAAAACTTGCGAGCCAAGTCGCAAGCCGTTTCGCAAGTTTGTCTCAAGACTACCGGTACCAATTTGATGGTTTTGAGCGACTTGTCGAAAATTTGCGACTCGAAACGGGAGGTGAGTTGAAACGCAAGTTTCAAGACTTGGCCTCCTGGGCCATCATGCATATTATACATTGTTGTTTTTTATAATATTACTATTTTTAAGCTTTGCTTACCGGTAACTATAGTTCATTAGGCCTACTGTGTCAGTATTTATGTTATTAGTTTTATTTAATTGTCCTCCTTTGTAAATCAGTTTTTATAGGCTCAACTGAATAGGATAGACAATGAGACGTTCAATAAATAAATAAATTAGCAGCTTTGATGATACTTTGTATTTCTGGGACATTTGGGCATTCCAAAATTTTAAAACAAAAACAAATTGGTAACCCTATCCATCAGGGAATGAAACCATGCATGAGTGGCCACTCAAACAGATGGGTTTGGGTTGCAAGAAAAAATCATTGCATGTCTCATGGTATTGGCTTGCCTAATTCTTTCTTTCTTGAAACCTTCCTCAAATGTGAACCCAGATGTATAGTATTTTGATTTTTATCTACAAAAATCCGACAGTTATTCAATTTGCTTTTGTTTCTAGAGGAAACATACCAGGAAGTGATATTGCAAAAGGAGAAGTTATATGGGACTACCTTCAACCATTCCCTCCAAAAGGAACTGGATTTCACCGTCTTGCCTTTATTTTGTATCGTCAGGAAAGCAAGATGGACTACTCACAACTACGCAAATCACAACCATGGTAGGTAACAGTACGCTTAGGCCTAAATTCTGCACATGGTAAAGAAAGGCTTGTAAAAACAGCCAACCTTGCACCCTCAAAAGTATTGAGACCTATATCATCTTTCACCATTTGTGCACAATAAATGTGTGGAAAATCACAACACCCCTTGACTGGATCGAAGTCAAGTTTGATACATTGAATTTACAACTACTTATTATTCTTACTACCAGTAGTGAAGTTCTTTGAATGGAAGACCCGTTTATATTACTAGCGTTTGAAGCGAGTTGAGACGCAAGCTAGACAGCGGGGTCGGAGCCGGGGGGGGGGGGGCAGAGGGATAGCATGCCCCTCTGACCTATTGGAGTGGAGGGGGGCCGAAAGTGTCTTCTCACCCCCCTAGAAAAATGAGAAATTAACCAATAATGCATTTTTCGTATGTGTGTCAAATACAAACTTTGCATGTGTAAAGATGGAAAGTATCTTAGAGATGTCAGAGATTGTTATAATTGTCTGGGGTCTGGGGTTTGGCTGTAACCGTAGACGGTGGATGTCTCGTGGCACAAACAGACCCCCTCCCCGCAAACAAACATAAATCAAGAGAAAGAGGTTATTGGCTGCAGTCTCGCGACGATCGCGACTCCCAGCTTATACCAGCATCGGCAGTAACCGCGGAAATGATCTTTTTGTGTCCTAAACCGTGTAAAAAAGGAGAATTGTTCCCAAATGAGATCATCTGATACTACTTTATGGACTAGATCTGTACCAAGTTTGTAAACAAAACTAGTGAGCGTCGCAAATTGTTTGGTACTTTTCACCACTAAAAGCTTCCAATTTTCAAGACAGTGGCATGTATCCAGCGGGTGCTCCCCGAAATATATTCCACGGTATGCCACTGACTCAAGGACATTAGTAGCATATTATGTAACTATGGAAGCATGTACTTTTCCTGGGAAAGTTCGCCCCCCCCTCCCCCCCCCTGAAAAAATAGACTTCCGACGCGCCTGGAGCTAGAAGGCAGGTTGAGATTTTCAATGAAAACTCAACCCTCGTAGAGCTAGAAGGCAGGTTGAGATTTTCAATGAAAACTCAACCCTCGTAGGCTTGTATCACCCACCAACTCACGTCGAATGCTTTTAATTTAGGTAAACGGGGTGTGACAGTTCATGCAAATTTAATGAACCAAGCTTAAATTGGATGCTGTCAAGAGGTGAATTGATTTCACTTATTAATAAGGTGCACGTGAAGGGTAGGTGCATTGGCTTGGCTTGTCTTGGCTTTTTTTAGGTGACTTTTTATAAGTTTTTTGGGTGGATGGAATTTCAATAGGTAGGCCTAAGTTTAAAGCTACTTTTTAGTGAGCTAAGTTTCCCATATTTCTTTTTCAATTTGGTTAGTCGGGAAACAATTGAATGGGAATAGAATTGTCAATAGTATTTAATACAATTCAGAAGTTTAAAAAAAACATTATTTGAAAAAAGATGTTTGAACAATAAAGAATCACTGTAATAATAATGGTGCGTTTACTGTTAGGCATTGCTCGCGAAGCGAAGGGGCAAAGTTGGCAAAGGCAAGTTTGTCGCGAGTCAGCAACACTTGTTATATTCACAGATTAATTTTAGGGCACCTTTTTAAAAGGAAAACATGGCTAATCGTCAATTCGTCATTACGAATATTATTATCAGGTATATAAATATAATGTGGAGTCGGGGCATGGGCGGAGCAATTTATTTCCTTGTCGCGAAGGCAAAAAAGATGAACTTAGTTTATGTTTCTTGCGAGGCCTCGGGAGTTCGCTAGAAAACGCACGCTGATTGGTCAACGCCCCTTCGCTTCGCGAGCAACGCCGAACTGTAAACGCACCTTTATAATACTAATAAATAATAATAATAGTAATTTGCAAAAAGTTGTCTTAGACATCTCCAACGCTGGCCGTATTGCAATTAAATGTATTATCCCCGAGATCTTACTCCCGGTTTTGAATACAAACCTTCTCGTCCTCCCTGTCCCGGAACTGGATCAGCCCCAAGAAAGTGGAGTTCGACGGAGTGATCGGATACGCACAAGAAATTCTCAAATGTGATGTTGATCTAGTTGTGAAAAAGACCTCATAAGAATGTAATGCAATTTTATAGAAGGCTGGGCCTGATCATGGTAACTGTTTGTTTTGTTGTTGTTATTTTGTTTTTCTTTGGGAAGCCTTGTCTTGGCTTATATTTTTGTAAGTTTTTAATTTTATTTCTTGTTTTCTGAGGATAGCCCACACAGTTGGGCTGAAACGTCAAACGCAATAAAAGCAAATTCGACGCGGCGAAATGTCCCAACCAGTTAATTGTGTTAATTAATAATAATAATAATAATAATAAATAATAAATAATAATAATGTCCATTCAGATAAAAAATGCAACTACAATTCAGAAGTTAAACAGTTACCGTCTCGGTGGCCTAGTTGGCTAAGGCGCCTACCTGGAATGTGGGTGACTCTGGTTCAACTTCAAACTCCGATCGGGGTGGATTTTTTTAACTTCTGAATTGTGTTAAATATTAACAAGTTCCCCATAGATACATCACTTTTGTATCCATAAGTCTCTTCTGTGTAGGCCCTACATCATGTCTCACAATAAAAATCAAGTTCATGACTCCAATCAGTGTTGAATTCAGACTTTTCATCCCGGGGGGGCTATTGAAGATCCCGGGGGTATTACTTAGGGGCAGGCGAAAAAGTTGAAAATCAGGTTTTTAAGAGTGCGTTTGGTGCGTTTTAGGAAAAAGTTGTGGTCTGAGCGCAATATCGAAATAATGTAGTTTTTGTGTTTGCGGACGCTGAAAGATCCTAAATACCCGCTAGATTTAACCTTCAAACCGCTAGATTAAAAAAACGGTAATTTTAGCAACGAAAAATCGAAAACACATACACAAACAGGGCGAAAAATTGTTATTTTTTTTACCAATCACAGCACGATTTTGTAAAATTCGACTAATAGGAAGCAAGCATCAGTGTTTAGCCTAATTTACAAGGAAAACTGCGTTGACCCCTCCTTTTACAGGATGCCTACGCATTGGTTACCTGATAATAGTGTTTTCACATCGAAAAGTACACTGACCATTTACCCAACATACTCCATCTGTTCGACTGCAAGCCAACAAACAAAAGAAGACATAATTTGGAATTTCCTAAACAGAAGTCGGAACCCTTCGAATGACCATACATTTACAAATCTAGTTCTTGACCTCGTGAGTTGCCCACACGTTTTTCGTAGGGTCTGCCTATTTGATAACAATTACAAACCTTACAACCTTCAAAGCAATATGTTCGTGCCCTTTCTAAAACGGCAAAGTGACATTTAAAAAATGAAGGAATATATAGTGCATGTAGTCAATTTATTCCCGGGGGGGCGAATGATAATCATAAGTTTTTGTGTCAGATCATAGCTGGATTCCACACTGCCTCCAATGAGGATTTTTTTAAACATGAGCTCACTTTTACATATTTTGTTTTTGATGAGCAGAATATTTTTGGAGAACATTGGTGTTTGGGGGGGGGGGGGGGGCAATGATAGCCACCCCAGAAAGTTTGTATAGGCCTATTTGCACACTTGGCACCTCCACCATTAATGATGGCATTAAGCTTACAACAAAAGCAAGCATGGAACATAACAGATATCTTTGCTCCCTCTTTTGGGAACACCCATACCTGTGCTTGTTTGAAAGAATAATAGGATGCATCACAAAAAGTTTGAACAGTTTATAATTTAACCCTCTCCTGTGCATATTACACAGAAGAGGAACAACATTACTTTACTACACTTTAGGACGCTATGCACGGAAGAAGGTTAAGGTTGCAACATTTTTTAATATGCCTATCTCTGCATTTGATAAGTTAAAGCCGACTTATCGATTTCTATATGTAAATTAATAATCCACATAGTAGTAGTTAAATGTAAAACTGCAGCCTTGTTTAATTGTGCTTTTGTTTCCTTGCAGTCTGACATTATCAGAGAGGACATTTAAGACACTCGAGTTCTACAGAGAAAGACAAGACAGTATAACACCGGCTGGTTTAGCCTTTTACCAGTCTGATTGGGATTCAACGCTCACAGATTTCTTCCATAACACATTAAGTATGTTTTCGATAGTGTATGTTGCTTAAATTAGTTCTAAGTGATCCTAAGTGTTAAATGTTTCAAGTTAATTTAATATACGTAGTGAAATTTATTGTGTGTGTACTCTAAATCTCAGTAGAACCAACCACTTCAGTACCAATTGTCATTGGCTAGTCATTGATTTGTAGTTTATACAGATTTAATAATTGAATTTATTATTATATTTGGTTGTAGTTTTCACCTAAGTTGGTCCACATTTATAATTGTTTCTCTAAAACTCGACCTTAGATACCCTACTAATTCATCACTATTATTATCGATTACTGCTTTCTGTTTCTTGCCATATTACATTGAATATAAATTCTTTCTTTCACTTCTTCCTATCTTCCCACAATCTGTTCTGTACATCCACATCTTCAGAGCTCAGTCCTTTTGTCTTTAGGTGATCATTATTGATTGTTCTTAAAAATTTTGTATGGTTAGTTAGAATTTTTCACTTGTGCAGTGAGAAAACAATAACATACTGAAACCCTTTGACCATTACTGTACCAGTACCAAATGTATGAAACATTTTACCAGTATTTTTACTTCAATTAATTTATTTGCAAATACCATGTAGGGTCTTCCCTTAGTGTAATTTCTTTCTTGTGATGTTGCAGATATGAAAGAGCCCATCTTTGAGTACAACTTCCCCGAGCCGTATATTAAACCTCAAGTATGGTTTCCACTCAGGCAGCCATTCAATTTGTACATGGACAAGTATCGAGACCCGAAGCAAATAGCCAAAGAGTATTTATTGAAGAAATTAAAGAAATCTCACCCGTTCAACAAACCAGACCCACCTCCCAGATTTCCAAATGCTCATGCGTTCGATCATAAAGTTCCCTCGTGGCTGAAGGTGGAGAAGAGGAAAGAGCGACTTGGATGGGGCAGAATCAATGATTTTTGAATTGCCTATGCAAAGTCTTTATGTCTCGATATAGCTAGATACTATTTTGTGTCGTACTCTCTGTGAAATGTGCATTTCAATTCAGAAAGGACAGCTAGAGTGAACATGTTACAAGGCCATAGCACTACGGTAAGAAAGGCATTACTGTATGAAAGTGAAGTGTTGAATAAAATATTTAATTGGATTAAGTTGAATTATTGTTTTATTTACTGGGTTGTATATTCCTGATTGTAGCCTACTTGTCGTTATAAAAGGTAAATATTTGAATACTTCTGGAAGGTGTATTTTATTTTTGTTTCATCATATTTATTCAACTCTAACAACATTATTGTATAACTATTATGAGATTAAGATACATATTTATTTATTGAAGAAAAGTGCAATACTTAATTATTAGAGACGTGCTGAATATAGCATTTTCAAGTGTCATTTTATAGCGTTTTGTAGCATCTAGGTACTTTTTATTCACTTTCAAAATCTTGTGTGAGAAGTTTTTTCATATTTTTATTTTAAAATAATATGTAACCAAGGTTGAATTAAATCTTAATGAAAATGTGTATGAACAATTTATAGGTACTGCTATGTAAAATAAAATAGGACTGGAAAACCATAGTTTTAATTTAAAAAATAGCGCTTTGTAGCATCTATTCACAAAACGATATTTCACGTATCTCTACTTAGTTATTATATAAGCTAACGGAAGTAAGAGTTAATAATTGTATTGTGAAGCTAAAAACTAGATTTCCCTTGATCAATATCGGCCCCAGCGTCCAGCTAGTGAATTAACAGCAGTTGCTTCCTACTTAAGTGGCTGCATTCTGTGACTAGATAATGGGTACTCCTGCTAGTATGAGGTAGATGAAGATAATTAGTGTTTTGGTGTAGAGGCCGGGCTGAAATTTGGTGGAGGTGCCGGGTTGAAAGAGATGCAGCGTCTCCCAACAATAATTCCCTTACCATTCTCATGTGTGGAATCGTGCATATTCAGTTGAAAGAGTTTATCAATCAATATTTCATAAAAGTGTTTCAAAGGTTCCCAGACAGAGTCAACCCTGTGGGCATACACACCATCGACGAGTAAGGTAACAATAAAATTTATAAAATAATATTATGAAATAGGAAATGGCAACCAAATGAACTTATTTACTTCATCCCTCGGAGCCAATTTATTTTCTGAAACTCTTTTCATATATTTTTTTCTAATGTCATAATAAGTAACTAGGAAGCTTCGCAAACGCTTTTTCAGGCGCGTTGTTGGATGAGCGTAATTAGTGCATTGAGCTGCCATTTGTTATGCAGATGGTATTTAAATTGATTTCGTTTTCCCATTGCTATGGCCTGTGAGACACGCTTGGTAATATTGTTTTAATTTTTACGACGACTACATGAGGATCAGGGGCGCACATTACATTACACTACATAACAATCGAATAAAGCATGTAGGTGTTATAAGTTGAAGAAATTTTTTTTAAATCGAAAAAAAAAATCGTAAAATTGAAATTTTCATGAGAAATAGTTTTTTGATTGCGCTGAAAAACGTGGTAGTTCTAAGTTCCGAGATTTCAAAGGCCTCCAGAAAATTTATTGGTTTAGCCTGAATCGTGTTAACAAACACAAAAAAACAAAAACAAAAAAAGGAAAAACATTCCGGACTTTTTTCACCAGTGTAGTGGGAATGGAATCTTCGCTACGTTCATCAATTATATGACATCATTTTCGTCTCCCTCACAAAGTGTATAGTAAAATGTCAAACCTTGACGAACGCCAGGCACCTCAAAATTCGTGAATGTCTTACATTACAATTAAAAAACACGGCACCTCCACCAATTGGCGAATGTCTTACATTATAATTACAGACCCGGTACCTCCAGCAATTGGCGAATGTCTTACATTATAATTAAAGACCCGGCACCTCCACCAATTGGCGAATGTCTTACATTATAATTAAAGACCCGGCACCTCCACCAATTAGCGAATGTCTTACATTATAATTAAAGACCCGGCACCTCCACAAATTGGTGAATGTCTTACATTATAATTAAAGACCCGGCACCTCCACCAATTGGCGAATGTCTTACATTATAATTAAAGACCCGGCACCTCCACCAATTGGCGAATATCTTACATTATAATTAAATACCCGGCACCTCCACCAATTGGCGAATGTCTTACATTATGATTAAAGGCTCGGTACCTCCACAAATTAACGAATGTCTTACATTATAATTAAAGTCCCGGCACCTCCACAAATTGGTGAATGTCTTACATTATAATTAAATACCCGGTACCTCCACAAATTAACGAATGTCTTACATTATAATTAAAGACCCGGTACCTCCACAAATTGGCGAATATCTTACATTATAATTAAATACCCGGCACCTCCACCAATTGGCGAATGTCTTACATTATAATTAAAGACCCGGCACCTCCACCAATTGGCGAATGTCTTACATTATAATTAAAGACCCGGCACCTCCACCAATTGGTGAATGTCTTACATTATAATTGAAGACCCGGCACCTCCACCAATTGGTGAATGTCTTACTCGGAATCTTTACCAATACGTTACTATCAGTATGATATTTAAAAAACAGCACCACCACCAATACCGTACATTTAAAAAAAAACACTTGACACCTCCACCAATTAGTAGACATCAACATTTACATTATATTTTAAGACCCGGTAGTAAATAATTATCATACATAACATCTGGAAGATTATTGTGTTGTTTTAACTCTGCACGGGTTTAGTTGAGCTATGGGTTGAGTATGTGTTTACACCAAAACAATTTTTCCACAATACGCAGAAAAAAGTTTGCCATATTATAGAGAATGTCACGATCTTCAGAGAAAACTAAATACATTTTAATTGCTTGATGCATACTCCCACTATTGCCAAGCATTTTATGGACAATTTTGGGCGCTTTGGCCTTTGCTTCTTTCTCGCCATGCACGATCGACATAGGAATATGTTACGTTAGCCCATTATTCTACCCCGGGAACCGATCAATGCCCCGAATTCAATGTTGTGTTTTTCGTAATGTATTTCTATTCCTTTCGATTTCACTTTACATGAAAGTAACGAAAACGCCGTTTAGGAATACTTGTGAAAGAGCAAAATAAAGTTTAAAAAAATATTGGACCAGGGTCAAAAGCGAGTCTGACTCTTTAGATTAGTGGAAATCAGTGTCCGGTTGCCCAAACTGAATGCTACACACGGATGGCTCTGCTAATCGTACAAGGCGATTCAAGAGAAAAAGTCCACCTCGCAAACATCAGCTAGTAAAAGGGGAGTATATTACTCCCCGAAACTAGAGGCGAGCTCTGGCAATCGTCGTCGGGGACACATCCCCCTTCCCTTGACGACCTCCCCGACGACGGTGACAATGACACAACGAACGATGACAAAGACGATGACGACCGCGACGTGAGAAACCCCCCCGTCCAACCCCTTACCCGTAACTGGTTCTGACCAGTATGGGCCCCTTCTCCCCATATCCCCTAGGCTAGAGTGGTGCATTATGACCTTACGTTCCATAAGTAAGTAAGTTCCATAATTATTTAAATATTGAATATTGTTGAACACTACCATGGTCACGGTACTATTGTTATCCACCATACTACACTAGTAGCCATTAAGTATTCCCCATAGAGCTACCATTAGTACCTAGAGTCACCACCATGTCCGGGATTCAAGGCAATTTGAACGAGCAAAGATGTCTTCTGAGTGTGGCATGGCAGCGCGGAATTCAAACTGGCGGTTGTAGTTTTTACGTACTGAACAGTATATTTATCGGCTTGGATACTGATCTTTTCAATGTTGAATCATATAATTTAAGAATGAATGAAACATTGTTTTGGGTTGTTTATAGTCATTACTCATTAAAGGCACTGTAGCAAAGATTACACTATGCAACAATAACTTCCCTCCCCCCACCCATAGGCTAGGCCTGTCTGCAATTGTTACGCGATAAATGTATGGACAGTGCGAACACCCGCGGATCAACGCCAGAATCAACAAGGCCGATTAAGAACAACTTTGAATTTACTACTATGTGCCTCGTTACTAGGATGGCTCCAAAATCACCGTTCACAAATTCCGAAGCCAAGAACTGATGAACTTTAGTCCTCCTAATCAGAAGTTTAAAAACTTCTGCCTATAACGGGAATCGAACTCTGGACCGCCTGCATTTGAAGTAGAGACGCTAACCACACGACCAACGCACTATACCATTGTGGAGATTTGTATTATGTTCAAATATCTCGAAAATCATTTGCAAAATTTTTGGTTTTTTATTTATCAATTTCATTAATCGGGAAACACTCCCGTAGGTCAAGGTGTAATAGATTTTATGTAAATCATCTACAATGCACCAACAATCCAGATTTTAAGAAGTTAACCGTCCCGGTAGCTTAGGGGTAAAGCACTAGACCGGCAATCGGGAAACCGGGGTTCGATACCCCGCTGGGATGGATTTTGTAATTTCTGGATTGATTTACATAAAATGTTTTTTTTTAAATTTTTAATTAATTAATTAGGCCTAATTAAATTTTAAAAAAATTAAAAATTAATTAATTTTTAATGGTTTCTACAGGGTTGGCTTGGTCGCTTTGATTTACTGTCCCCCACTGAAAATTAGTTATATAACTGAGTGGGTAGACTAAATACAATTATTTTTTTAAAATTATTTATATCTGACATAGTTATTAATATGTAAAGTTATTATTTTAATTCTTAAGCGACTTTTTTTATTCTTATAGTATTTCGAATTTACTATCTATCTTTATGATCTTGGGGGAGGGAAGTTTTTGTCACATAATGTAATCTTTGCTACAGTGCCCGTAATGACAATAAACAACACATTACAATATTTTATTAAAAAAATATATGATTCAACATTAATAAGATCAGTATCCAAGCCGATAAATATACTGTTCAGTTCGTAAAAACTACAACCGCCAGTTTGAATTCCGCGCTGCCATGCCACACTCAGAAGACATCTTTGCTCGTTCAAATTGCCGATGGCGGCCCATACTCGGCAGATGGGAGTAGGGACTCTAGGTACTAACAGTATGGTATCTCTATGGTATTCCGGAACTCTAGGTACTAACAGTATGGTATCTCTATGGTATTCCCTAACTAATGACTGCTAGAGACTAGACAGCTAGATGACACCACCCTACGCCTAAAGGTTCACAGAGTCTCCGCTAGGAGATCCAGATGACCTATCTAGACCGAGAGTTTTTGACATTTGACCACAATATGAACACAAGCACCTCAAAATATTCTTGAATATTTCGTACCCTTAGATTGGCAAGAAACACTTGGCACCTCCACCAATTAGTTAATTTCAACATTATATTTAATGACCCGGCACCTCCACCAATTAATTAAAACCGTACATTTTAATAAATCACTTGGCACATCCACCAATTATTTATACCGTACATTTTAATAAAACACTTGGCACCTCCACCAATTAGTTGATATCAACAATATATTTAATGACCCGGCACCTCCACAAATTAATTAATTCCGTACATTTTAATAAAACACTTGGCACCTCCACCAATTAGTTATTATCAACATTATATTTTAAGACCCGGTAGTAAATAATTATCATACATAACATCTGGAAGATTCTTGTGTTGTTTTAACTCTGCATAGGTCGGGTTTAGTTGAGCTATGGGTTGAGTCTGTGTTTACACCAAAGCAAGTTTTCCACAATACGCGTAGATCAGTTTGCCATGTTAGAGAATGTCACGGTCTTCAGAGAAAACTTAATTTATTTTAAAAAAAATTGCTTAATGCATACTCTCACTATTCTCAAGCATTTTTATGAACAATTTTGGACGCTTAGTTGTGAGATGTTTGAGAGATCGCCTTTGCTTCTTTCTCGCCATGCACGATCGACAGAGCAATATGTTACGTTGGACCATTATTCTACCCCTGGAACCGTTTAATAGCCCGATTATTCAATGTTATGGTTTTCGTATTAAAAATATGTATTTCTATAAGTTTGGATTTCACTTTACACGAAAGTAACAAAAACGCCGTTAAGGAATACTTGTGAAAGAGCAAAAAAAAGGTAAAAAAAAATATTGGCCCAGGGTCAAAAGTGAGCCTGATTCGTTTTGACTTTGGAAATCAGTGTCCGGTTGCCCAAACCGCGTGCTGCACTCGGACTTGTAATGTGTTAAGTGTTAAAGCTCCATATTTGAATATTGAATATTGTTGCACACTACCATAGATACTACTCAACCCTCCACCACTATGGTCACGGTACCATGGTTATCCACCAGACTGCGTTAGTTGCCATTATGTATTCCCTAATGACTACTAGATGGCACCACCCTGCACCTATTGGTTCGCAGAGTCTCCGCTAGGCGCTAGGAGATCCAGATGACCTTGATGTGAGGAGAGAATGTCATAATACTAGGAAAACGCTAAAGTCCCGCCGCGTTGATGGATGAGCTTTTAAAGTTTTTAGTTTGCGTGGGATATCTTTACTTTTCAAGTGCTTTGTTTTGTTGCCTACGCATTGTAGGGGATTGTTGTCAAGTTTCTATTGTTTCTTGTCAATTGGTATTATTTACCGTAAAAAACTTATATTAAAAGCTTTATTTCTATGGATTATGGCTAACTTTTCCAACTTTTTCTTTCAAAAGGTACCACATCACCATAACCTTAATGTCCATGTATAATATGAACGTTGTAGCCCCACCCGTTTGGTCAGAATTGGCCCAAATGGCACGAAAATATCGCACGAAAAATCAAAAAACTTATATTAATAGCTTTTTTTCTGGAAATTCTGGCTAACTTTTTCAATTTTTTCTTTCAGAAAGCAATACATCACCATTACCTTAATGTCCATGTGAAATACTAGGAAAACGCTAAAGTCCCGCCGCGTTGATGGATGAGCGTTTTTGTAAGTTTTTAGTTTGCGTGGGACCACTTTTCCTTTGCAAGTGCTTTGTGAATGCATTGTAGGTGACTGTTGTCAAGTTTCAATTGTTTCTTGTTAGTTGTTATTATAAACCTCAAAAAAACACATTTTAAAACCTTTATTTCTATGCATTCTGGCTAACTTTGTCAACTTTTGCAACTTTTTCTTACAAAAGGTACTACATCACCATAACCGTAATGTCCATGTGAAATATGAACGTTGTTGCCCCACCCGTTTGGTCAAAATCGGCCTAAATGTGACGAAAATATCGCACTTAAAGTAAAAAAAAACTCATAGTAAAACCTTTATTTCTATAGATTCTAGCTAACTTTTTCAACTTTTTCTTTCAAAAGGTACTACATCACCATAACCTTAATGTCCATGTGAAATATGAACGTTGTAGCCCCACCCGTTTGGTCACAATCGGTCCAAATGCGACGAAAATATCGCATTAAAAATCGAAAAACTCATATTAAAACCTTTATTTCTATGGATTCTAGATAACTTTTTCAACTTTTTCTTTAAAAGGGTACTTCAACACCATAATCTTAATGTCCATGTGAAATATGAACGTTGTAGCCCCACCCGTTTGGTCAGAATCGGCCCAAATGTGACGAAAATATCGCACTAAAAATCGAAAAAAATCGTAAAAGTACGATATTCATGAGAAATATTTCTTCGATTGTACCCAAAAACAATACACCTCTAAGTTCAGAGAAAACGAAGGTCCCCTCAAATTTTCATCAAGATCGCATATGCCGTTTGCCCGAATCGAGCGAACAAACAGATAGAAAAACAAAAAAAAAAAACAAACAAAAACAAAAACATTGGAGCTAAATTTTTTGGGGGGTCAGTGAAATTGAAGTTTTCGCTTCGCTCGCTACGCTCGCTACGCTCATCCAATTAACGTTTTTAGCCCACCCGTTTGGTCAGAATTGGCCCAAATGTTACGAAAATATCGCACTAAAAATCGAAAAAAATCGTAAAAGTACGATATTCATGAGAAATATTTCTTCGATTGTACCCAAAAACGTGGCAAGTCTAAGTTCAGAGATTTCGAAGGTCCTGTCAAATTTTCATCAAGATCGCATATGCCGTTTGCCCGGTAGAGAGCGAACAAACAGACAAAAATACAAACAAAAAAAAACAAAACAAACAAAAAAAAAAACACCCGAGCTAAATTTTTTGGGGGGTCAGTGAAATTGAAGTCTTCGCTTCGCTCATCCAATCAAAGGCCGCGAGTTTTTGACATTTGATCACAATATTAACACATGAACCTCAAAAATTCTTCAACATTTTGTACCCTTAGATGCCTTAGATATAGACGAGAGGCTACAAATCTTGTCATAGTTCGGCGTTGCGTGTCATTATTGTATGGTCTACGTGGTAAGCGATATTCATTGTGTATTATTAGAAATGACTTTCAGTAGTATAACCATTGAGTACAGAACGTCATTTTTCGGAAGTCACTGACGTTCAAACATGTGAAAGAGAGCACAATGACCATAGATACTACTATATAATGACCAAAACGCTCATCCTAAGACGCGATTGCTCAGCGTTACGTAATGTTGTTAATCATGAACCGCCATATCTTACTATGTAATTGCATGCATACAAATATTCTTTGTGTAATAATACAAAATGTATAGGCTAATACTTGGACCGTTGAACTTGAATGTGTGCTTTGACCTTTCGTGTCCACCGCGAGAGATCACTTAGCTTCGGACATGATGGTCAGTGCTTCTAAACAGTCAACAGCATCGGACATGATCGACGTAGAGCCGAGAGCGTCTATGTTGAATCCAATATAAGTTAACTTCAGGGGCAGCCACTGAGCCACTACAAGTTAATTTATAGTATGTATCCCCCTTTGTATTATTCTTGTAAGACAGATGGAAAGTAAACTGACTGTAGTGCCGCTAGTGTCACTACAACAAGGCTCACTCAAAGCTTTTCTACAACTTCAAGACCACATATTATATTGTCACTACTTGTCAGTGATGTATTTATTATTAGGAAGCTTCGCAAACGCTTTTTTAGGCACGTTGTTGGATGAGCGTAATTGGTGCATTGAGCTGCCATGTGTTATGCAGATTTTCTGTTGTTCTGTGAAAAAATCATTGCAATCGGATAAAGCATGTAGGCCTATGTGTTTTAAGTCGAATAAATTTTTTTAAATCGAAAAAAAATCGTAAAATTGCAATTTTCATGATAAACAATTTTTCGATTGCGCTCAAAAACGTGGCAGTTCTAAGTTCAGAGATTTCGAAGGCCTCGAGAAAATTTCATGGCAATTGGAGCAGAGGTTTAGCCGGAATCGTGTTAACAAACACACAAAAATACAAACAGAAAAAAAAGAAAGAAAAACATTCTGGAATTTTCTCCAGTGAAGTAGAATGGAATCTTCGCTTCGCTCGCTACGCTCATCAATAATGTACCATCTATTTGGTCAAGCTCAATTTTGGTTTCCTCTCGTACCACACGGTCCCTTTCCACCAAAAATAAAAAAGACTAGACACCTACGATGAAAGATCGACCTTAATTAAGTTTAATAATTTGTGACTACCGACCGGTACTATTTTGTTATGAGGACATTCTTTGCTTGTTGGACATTTTGTACGCCTGCACTTACATACACAGCAATAAATCTAATTGCCGCCCTCTTTCTATCAGATTCCAGCTTTGTGTACTTTTATGACTATATTATTATTTTGTCGTATGTAGGTAATGACAAAAATAAAATACAGAATACTATAATTCGCATGTTTGGGCTTAAATTGTGTAGTACTGTGTATATAACGTAATTCATGATTCATTGCGCAAATACTTAGGCTAAATAGGTACCGACCTTTATTTATAATCTTTGAGTTCACTTGGATTACACAACGATTTCTCGGTACTTGTTTATTGTAGGAAGCTCGATGATAGGACCCCCCCCCGAAAAGGGAAGTAGGTTGGGGGGGCTAGCTGACCACGGCAACGCCACCCCCCCCCCTTCCCAACACCACTAACATACTTTTCACTTTTCGGTGGGTCCCGTTAATGAACAAGTTCCGATTTCTCTGTAAATAAATTATTGTACTCACTCATCTACTAGAAGCAATTTTCCATCGCGTATTTTTAGCCAGTTATTATGTGCCTCGTTATGACAACTCAAGTCGCAAGTAACAAATAAAAACTGTAAAATAACAAGCGTCGGTTACATCGGAACACTTTGAAAATCGTTCCCGCTAGATTACGTCACAGAATCTCGAAGATAACGAGAACTAGCACCACTTACCGCGCGATAGCGCTGCAGTCGCGGTGTTTGTAGTGTCGACTTAGGCCTAGATGGATTACACTTGGAGTCGATAAAGGTAGTTGGCGCGTCACGCGGTTAGGCGCGTGGTTTAACAAGGTCACTTGTTTGCTGTGTTTTATTATGATTTCATTAATTATATTAGGTAAATATACATTAAAGCAGACGTAAAAAAAAAACTACAAAATTTTTAACGTTTCTATCAATTAATATAAAGGAATTTATACGGAGTTTTATATTTAATTGTCATCATCCATAAACAAATGTAACCTAGAAATCCTTTGACGTTTCTATTTAAATTATAAAGGACTTTCATCCGCAAAGGAGATTTATTAATTTTTTAATTTTTATTATTTATTATTATTATTTGCATTTATTTGTACAACATTTGCCATTCATTACCCAAAAAAACCTACAGAACCTCTTTCTATGTAAAATATGAAGGACTTTCATCTGAAAAGGAGATTTATTAATACTAATTATTATTTTTGTCATCCTGAACCAAAAAAACCTACAATATCCTTTAACGTTTCTATTTAAAATATGAAGGAGTTTTCCCCTGAAAAGTAGTTTCATTAATTGTTATTGTTACTATTCTGTTGTTTTAATAGAAAAACATAAGAATAGAATATAAAAAAAAATCGCTTTGACGGAGATTTGAACCATCGAACCTTCGATTAAAAGGTTAGCCCGTACCATCCTGCCAACACGGCACTACCATTTCGGCCGCCTTGGGTGGTAGCGACGGGGGCCGCTGCAGCAGTCGGTAAGGAAGTACACCGTCCACTGTCATCCATCTAGGCCCTATCCGACTACCCGGTGTTTGCGCTAAGTTCGAACACTGAACGAGGTAAGCTCAGTAAGTCACACAAACGCGCAAGAAGACCCACGGATGTAAGAGGAAGTGCTGGAGTTCCATGGTTGCGTTCATTCCACGCCGTAACCTTCAAGTTGCCTAGATGGGATTAGGCCTATAGTAAGTAACACTTTCATTTGATTTCTCCGTGACAAATAATACGGCATCACAACGCCATCTCATACTCTGTGCATGTCACTCGCTTTGGTCGAAGTTATATTTTATTTAACAAAAACCTAATTAATAATTATTGTAATGCGAGGAATGATGCAAGTTTTTCTTATACTTGTAAGTGCACGGTGTAGCCATAGGCCTTTAGACAAGTCATATGTGTGCCTAGAGATGAGAGCACCAACAATGTAATTTAAGTTTCAACGCGACATAAAATAAATAATGATGAATAATAATTAAATAGAATTGTTCTCGAAAAAATCAATTGTTTATTGAATACGAATTTCTCCAACCACCGTGTAGGCCTATGCCTTGGAGACGCGTTGTATCACACTGTGCCACACATGTCAGTGTCACAATCCCCGTCACACTGAAGGGGCGAGCGCATTAAATTTGAAGGGCCAAGACAGGGGGCAGGTTGACAATGTGTTTTCATTTTTGTCTGTTTTCAACTAGCTACAAATATCTATTTCCAAGGCATCTGTGCATGTTTTCGGACATCTCTTATGTCAGTTGGCCGTGCAACAGTATTATGTCACTGTCAGAAACGTTATAGCATTGGTTCTATACTCAAAGGTTATAGCATTAAGTACAGAACCTTCTATACTCAATGGTTATAGACTCTAGAAGGGAAATTTTGTTTTTGTTTACAGTTATTTTACGTAGTCCTAAAAGTTAGAAATATGTGCGGAATATTGTACAGAAATAATTGTCACAGAAAAAAACTTTAAATTCGGAACCACCTGTGGAACCATCGTCTGAATTTGATTTGAAATTTGGTAATTGGATGACGAAAACGCAATACAAACGTTGGATTTTGAAAGTAAAAGTCCACCCTTTCCCCTTTTCGAAAATATCTACCCTGTAATTTTTTTAAACATACTTTTCGTTATTTTGTGGTGTCAAAATAAATTATTTGTTTCTGTCTTAGTAACCCATTAATTAACTTGAAATGTTGACGCAAATATAGTGGAATAGGGAACAAAAAAAACGATTTTGATTTTGGGAGGTGATATTTTCAGTATTTCTGCGAGTGTATGTGCATGCATTGTTTAAAAAATCAATCGACAATTACCGACCCACGGTGTTTTCACTTGCCCGACCCAACGCCTTGCTTACTATAGTAGTTGTAGTTCATGTTACTAGGTCAACTTACTATGGTAGAACTCAAGTTCATCTGCACCGACCTAGGTATAGCTAACTTGAACCATACACCACAAGAAGTTTATAAGGCATTGTTTCAGTGATATTATGTTTGCTATGCATTTCACACAATGCATTAAACGACAAGAGTTTGATTCTCCAGCTCGGGCGCCCGAGGCTTGATTTAACACGTAGGGGTCATTATGTAATGTCAATGTATTCAAGACGAACAATCGAGTTAATAACATATGCATACGGGAACGGGATAGGAACACTTGAGTAGCACTCTTCTTGAAGCTCAGACGGCTATATCACACATGGGATCCTATATAAGGTCTCCACACATGAGTGTTATCATCTACACACATTCTATAATATCGTAATTTTAATTCGTAAATGTTTTCTTATCTATAATTCCGCAAGACTCCAGATTGTCTACAATCTAGTCGTTTATAGAACGTTATCTGAGACTTGATTATCATTAAGATGTTGATTGATACCTTAATTTTTGGCAAGCTTAATTTACAAGCATCGGTCTTAAAATAATTGATGATGAAATCTAAGATCGCGCGTGTGGAGATTCCGATTTGAGATTGGGGAACTTCTACACACACACATTGTTATATTTATAAAAGCAACAATAATAAATAAATTCATTTTTAGAGTGAACACTCGGTCACATACTGAGTTTCAGAGTGGGACTTTTATTTTAAAGCGGTGCAAGCGGTATGCCTGCGGCACCGACGCCATTGGCGCGCGAACAATGGCCAATCAGAGACCGATATTTTAAATAGGGCCAAACTAGTTGGGCACGATCTAACTCAGGCGACGCCGGAATCAACGAGGCTAATTGGTATAACTTCAGATAATGTTCGTTACTATAGGACGACTCCAAAGTGTGTACTGGACCTCGGAAGGACATGCACGTACAACCATCAATGCTTTATACTACTCCCTTATTGGATGAGCGTAGCGAGCGGAGCGAGTGAAGCGAAGACTTCAATTTCACTGACCCCCCAAAAAATTTAGCTCGGGTGTTTTTTTTTTTTTTTTTTTTTTTTTTTTTTTTTTTTTTGTTGTTTTTTTTTTTTTTTTTGTATTTTTGTCTGTTTGTTCGCTCTCTACCGGGTAAACGGCATATGCGATCTTGATGAAAATTTGACAGGACCTTCGAAATCTCTGAACTTAGACTTGCTACGTTTTTGGGTACAATCGAAGAAATATTTCTCATGAATATCGTACTTTTACGATTTTTTTCGATTTTTTGTGCGATATTTTCGTGCCATTTGGGCCAATTCTGACCAAACGGGTGGGGATACAACGTTCATATTATACATGGACATTAAGGTTATGGTGGTGTAGTACATTTTGAAAGAAAAAGTTGAAAAAGTTAGCCAGAATCTATAGAAATAAAGCTTTTAATATAAGTTTTTTGATTATTTATGCGATATTTTCGTGCCATTTGGGCCAATTCTGACCAAACGGGTGGGGCTACAACGTTCATATTATACATGGACATTAAAGTTATGGTGATGTAGTACCTTTTGTAAGAAAAAATTGAAAAAGTTAGCCAGAATCTATAGAAATAAAGCTTTTAATATAAGTTTTTCAAGGTAAATAATACCAATTGACAAGAAACAATAGAAACTTAACAACAATCACCTACAATGCGTAGGCAACAAAACAAAGCACTTGCAAAAGTAAAGATATCCCACGCAAACTAAAAACTATAATAAGCTCATCCATCAACGCGGCGGGACTTTAGCGTTTTCCTAGTGAGATATCCGAAATTGTGACTTTTTGAGCTACATTAGACTAGATAGATACAATGGGCGCAAAACATTTCATTATACCGCTTCATAGATGGTGTACCATGCTTTCAAATCAAATTTTTCGTAAAGGTTCATAGGATAATGATTGGACCAGAATAGTTCGCGTATTCTGGGTCTGGATGCCTCTGATTTATAGGCCTTGTGCCAGAGTCCTTGGACGCTTGTTGGTCCTTGGTCAACGTTATGTTTATGACATCTTTTCATCATTCAGACACTAAATATGTAATAATTATGTAGAAGTTTCTTGGAACCAGTTCAGTTTTATATCACGCCAATAATAAATTGATTGCAATATAGTACAATGACATGCTTTCGAGGGTAATCAATTTGATCGTTGTAGGCTAAAAAGTAAACTAGGAAACGCTCAGTTGGACGCGTTGATAAGCGAGCACGTGCTATAGCTAGACCCACATTGCACATTTTTAAAATTTTTAAATTTGCGACGTTCGCTGTCCACAGGGCCATGTTTCCAATATTATTTATTATTGCCAAGGTATTTGGGTAAACCCGTGTGTAAACCTTTACTTTGTGAACAAAATCCACCGCCATCTAGAGGACCTTGACTCCTTGGGAAAACTATTTGTTGACAAATAATAGACTGCTTCCTCGAAAGTATTTTGATTACTTCTAGGTGGCAGTGCATTAGAAACTTCGCGCGTCTTTTCGTTGCCATGGCAACGTTACTTTTGTTATAATGTAATTTCCATCCACACTACTTATCGGATCAAAATAAAATTAACATATTCGTGACCGGACGGACATTCTAAATGATTTGGCTATCTCAGATTTTGTCCCCGTTAAGTTTTAGAAAAAAACTTTCGATTAACTTTAATGTAACTTTTTAACTTTTTGAACGATTTTGCCACAAAACTAATGGCATTCAATCGAGAACGAAGCTTGCGGATGGTCAAAATTTCAACTCGATCCGAGCCTCCGTTCGAACGTTATGGCGAGACATACAAACAAAAAAAAAAAAAAAAAAAACAAAAAAAACAAACAAAAAAAAAAAAAAAACAAAACCAGTGACTAATTTTTCCGGCAGAGTCAAATGGAAACGCTCGCTTCGCTCGCTTAATCATGACAAAAAGTAGCATCTTGGCAGAATAAATACACATTATTTTCTTATTACTTTAAAATTGTAAGTAAGATTTTCATCGCACTAACCACAACTTATTTGAGACTTATTTAATGTAATCTATTGAACAGTTCTAAAATCAATAATATAAGTCTACACAGATTTAAAGCGATTTTCTTTTGCCATAAGAAGCAGGACATTGTTTGTCGAGGAGAGCTTAAATATTTCCATAACATTCTTATTACTATGAAAAAGTATTTTTGGTTTTATTTTGTTTATAAACCGTACATCTGTGAAACGAAGCATCGCAAGAAGTATCAGTCGGTATCAGTGCTAATCTATGCCCTTCTATCTATGTTTCGACATACCGAATGTGTCTGGTCTGCATATATTTGAATACCAGTTATAAAGCTGTGACTTTTTTATTTTTCTCACAGTACATTAAGTTACAAGATTTGCTATCATTAGTCTAACTTTATTTTTATTTTTTAAAGCAAAGTTCTGCCTCTTATGTGAAGATTTGAAGGTTCTCTCAGACACACATAATAACAATTTAATTTAATTTACATAATTTCATTAATTTTCATTACACTACATTACATTTTTTATCAATCTAACAATGAACATTCCATAAACGTTCTATAAAACCTGCACGGATATTTTCACACAACCTCGTTGCATGTTGGCTGTGGCCTTGGCCAGCATTGTACTTATTTTTCATTTTGCTCCTGACTTAGCCTATATATAGGCCTATACGTTTTTCATTATAGAAGAATCATAGATCATAATCAGACACACACATGCAACTCTTGCGTTTTGTTTTTCACCTTTAATCGAAAGCCTACAAAAACTAGATAATCATAAAGATATATTTTACAAGAGTTGCCTCGGTTAATTACGCTCACGACCTTGGAGGATGGGTTTTGTTCGTCCTCTCCAGAAGGTATGAAACAACAGAGTAGGAAGATTAGGAGTTATCTTTTTTTCCGGCACAACACAACATTGCCTTGCTCCTCATATAGGTCACACTTGAGAAAAGAAGATAGATTCAATCACAGATAAATTCAACACATTTTTAATGAAACTCATTTATACCACACGTTTTTTATTCAATTCTCATCGACAACAAACACAAATTTGTCTTTCCGTTACTCTACAAGTACGCTCGCTCTTGGAACTTCTGTACCAGCCAGCCCATCAGTTCGCATTTAATTAAATAAATAAATAAATACATTTTTAGGATGCCCGCTGTAGGGTACAGGTGACTTAACTAAGTATATTGCGGATAGCACAATTGTGAAGGGATGTCCGAGGGCTGTTTAAGGCTGTGTGTTCACCAAAAACCAAAATAAAAAATATACATAAAACCGTAGTTATAGAGGATGATCATTAATCACAGCCTTTTGAAAAGATCAAAAAATATTTTTTGGATTTTTTTGGTCGATGCATTTTTCCTCTATTGCTACTTTTTTTTAAACGATTTTTGGTGCTAAGTTTTTCCAAAAGTATACCATTTGGATGGCTGATATTTTTATTGTAGCTTACACTCATCTTTGACTATAGAATGTGGTATTTTGAAATGTTTAGCTTTCGTATCTTAAGATCTTCCTTTTTTTCTTTTGACGGTACAAATACCACAAAAGTACCGGAAAATATAATACACTGTAAAATGTAAGGCATAAAAGATACACATTTCAAAATAACACATTCTATAGTCAAAGATGAGTGTAAGCTACAACAAAAATTGCAGCTTTCCAAATGGTATACTTTTGGAAAAACTTAGCACCAAAAATCGTTAAAAAAAAGTAGCAATAGAGGAAAAATGCATCGACCAAAAAAATCAAAAAAATATATTTTGATCTTTTCAAAAGACTGTGATTAATGATCTTACTCTATAACTACTGTTTTATGTATATTTTGGATTTTGGTTTTTGGTGAACACACAGCCTAAAGAGGACGCAATCCATTGCATTCGTACTAACGACTAAGGAAAACCTCGGAAAAAACCTTCAGTCAGGATTGCCGGTCTCGACGGGATTCGAAACCGGGACCTCCCGAAGTAGAGTCGCGCGCTTAGCGCTCGAGCCAACACTGTCGCATTTCATACTACTCGGTCCTTTAGCGTTCTCGGTATATCTCTTGGATTCAGCCTTCGTGAATCGCGTTCAAACAAACTTGCGTATTGTACAAGACATGCCATGGGGGGGGGGGGGGGGGATCGTGTCTCTATGTCTCAGTGTCTCTTTGATGTACCGCGCAAGCCGATACGAAGCGCTGTGGTGTAGCAAATTCATAATACCAGACTTGCTTCCAAATATTTGCAGTAATTTGTCAGCGAGGTCACTTGCGGCTCATACACCAAATACACTACGTATAGAAAGAAGTGTTTATTATTTTATATTTATTACAAAAACATTGAGAAAATGTAATTATGACTGCGGAGAATCGAGTAAAAATGTGTTATTGTTTAAACAGCTTTTTCGAAATATTCTCAAAACAATCGAGTCGTATTGTCAGGATAACATAAAAAAAATGTAAGTCGATTTTGTTTGCATGACAACTGGCCGACACACACGAGTTACCTACATACTACACACCTTATTCAGAGCGAAAATAACGATGTAGGCCCTATTTGTCTATCTGTAAATCAAATTTACGAGTTTTTTCCTTCATTAAAACGCATACCTACATAAAATGAAATATCTGTAAATAAAAAAATCTTGTGTGCCAATTACCAACGTCATAGCTAACTACAAAAATGCGAAAATGAAAACACAACCAGTGAATAAATAACCATTTCAATAGTAAACATTATTGTATGATTATGGTAATAAGATCCTTGTCGCCGTTTCAAGGTCCCGTTTTCTTGGAAACTAGGTAGTAATTCTAGTTCTTAAAACCTCATTACGGAAACTATCAGAAAAGAGTAAAAATACATTGTTTATCTTCCAAATTAGTCTTGTGATTGCATTATGTAATCCGATACTCGAAAAATGTGTGACATAATGAAAACGTAATTATTATATTATTTCAGTACGTAATCCAGTAAAACTTAAGCTTTGCTGAAGATTCTCTAAAAAAATAATAAAAATAAATACAACATTAATTCGTTTTTGTACAGATGTTCAAAACAATTTTATTTATAATACAGTTGTTGTTGCCCGTAATAATAAGACGAAACTGCTATAAAGAATTCTCCAAAACCACAATGCGAAAGTTGTGCTTCTCTCTTGTTAGGCCTCATTTAGATTATGCTAGCTCTATTTGGAACCCATATCAAATCACCAAAATTCAGAATGTAGAAAGGGTCCAACAGTGTTTCATAAAACATCAATGCATAAAATGTAACATTCGGTATCATAGAGTAGATTATGCACAACTTTGTAAAGATGCTAATCTTATTTAACAAACACTAGTTCAATTCTTGGCAAATTAAATTTTCATATACCTCCCAAACATACACGCCATCATAAAACTTTTCAACCAGCTCCAAGTCATCTCGACCTCCATAAAAATTCATGCATCAACAGATTGCAGTATTCATTTGTTATGTTAAAACCTCTTGAAGGAACAGACATTGATCTCTACTCACAAAATATTTTTAAATTTAAATCTGTGATCACTCAAGCTTTAGGATATTAACATTATAATTTACTCACTAGCTTATTTCCATTAGTCTCTTCTTTCATCTGCATTTTTAATTTCTTTTCTTTCAAGAATATCTGTTATTAATTTTCATTGTTAATAATTTTGATAGTTTCACATTTAAATTGAGGATATTAAATATGTTTAAAGAATTACATGTATTATTTTGTGTATATTGTATATTTTAATGTCTATAAGTTTATGTTTTCTATCCATTAGGATGCTATGATTTACACTTGTGGAGTATTTGTACTCTGTTGTAATATGCATGATAATAAAAAATAAATAAAAAATAAATAAAAATACATCTATTAAGTTATGAAGCGAATGTCTAAAAAACGATTGATTTTTCTCCCCAATGTGACCCCAATGTGACAACAGCACAACTATACACACACGTGGTGAGCGTTATAGTTACAGCCACAATGTCACATTTCTGCTCGATTAATAAATAAATTATAAAGGTTTGTCCTGCGGCCCAGAAAGCTGGTTTTGGTTTCGATTCCCAACCGAGGCAATTTTCACGTCATAATAGAAATGAAGACGTTAGTCTTATTTAGGCTTCTACTCAAAAACGAATCCGACTCAGTACTCACGACTCGACTAACTTTAATAGTGTACCGGTATATGTCAGTAACGTAACCATCACAAGCTTTACTACTAGTCAACTCGAGTTCGATTAGCACGGAGTCGGCAACACAATACAATATCGTAATTGCAAGGTATAAGAACCCCTTATGTTTATAAATATCGTTTTTACAGTCTTAAAGTGGTGGGTGAAATTAATTCGATTGCGACGAAACGATTGTATAGCCAGAGTGAAACTGAAATCGTACACTCAAGCAAATACACTTTTGCCTCTAATCAAAATTATTTCAATCACGCCAACTAAAGTGTTAACGTCCCGCTATCTCTTTCTCTCTTATCTTTGTCCAAACACTTGTTGCCTGCCTTGAAGGTTCTGTAATGATCGGTCGCAGAATGAGACACTACCGGTATATCAAACGCATGGCAACGTAGAAACCTTGAGTTCTCTGTGAGTGGTAATTAATTTACAATAATAATTAATTACATTTGTGAACCCATATGCTATGATTGTACTCAGCCGAGCATTATGGCATACTGTATATAGTCACGCGAGGCAAGCCGTGGGAAATGGGAAATCTCTCGAATGAGGTTGGACACAGGATACAAGGGAGCAGGGTTTGTGTCCCGGATAAGATTTGGGGACGAAGTGGGCTTCATCTGAATCATTATCCACACTAAGTCTTGAATTTCATAATTTTTATTAACAGAGACATAAAGCAACTGTAATAGCAAAACAACAACAACAACAACAACAACAACAACAAATAGAAAATTGTAGGTTAAGTGTTTTTTAAAGTGTGTAGGGCTTAATCTCTACATTTTTTTTTTATATTGTTATGTCTTTATTTTATTTATTTAATTTATCTTTTGCCTTCTAGCTCTTCTTTACGTAGAACATACATGCAATAGCCTATTATGCATGCAATACAATATTACGAATTCAATAATTCTATAAAAAACAAATTACTAACATTCTACCGTCATTTAATTGAAATGTAATTTATTACTTGAAGAAGTTTAAAATATGCATAAAGTATAGTCCTCACAAATTAAAACTCTCCTAAATCAAGTGTATGAAGTAACAGAAAGAGCAGCTGGCAAATTATATTATATATTAATAAGAAATTTAAGTTAGTAAAGAGGTATATTGAATCGTTTTTCGAAAATATTAATTTAAAATTAGGACAGTTCGTAGCGACGAGCTACGATAAGCCTAGAATATAAACTAGCTGCGTAGGCGTAATTTCATAAACATGTTACGTAAACATTGTTGTTGACAGTAGACACATGAGAACTTAAATAGTACAAAAACAGGATGAAATAAATCTTAATGTTCAGATAGAAAGATACGCAGGTCTCACAGTTTTGTGTCACAGTAGGCTAGATTAGCAGTCTCCAATACCTCCGCACAGGCGCGAGCGTAGCAAATTGAAGCGTCGAAAATACAATTCAAGATGGCGATTTGGCGTTTTAATTTAATATGCTTTTTTAATGCAATAAAGTATTTTACTGAATTGTTGGATATGGTTTTAGCTTGTGCACCATGGGATTGAACAAACAGAAACAATACGAACTTATTGCATAAGAGAATTTAGTAAACATTTGCTGATAATGGCTAATATGCCCATCTGTCAAACTGACGGCCATCTTTAAAAATATTTGGGCTACAAATCGTTCCTATTTAATTAACATGCAAACAGAATTTCAAGATGGCTTCTAATTGCCACGGAAGTGGACCAATGACTGCTAATCTAGCCTACTATTGGTGTTTAATATCTATGGCCACAACAATAACACATTAATGTCATGAAAGTTTATTAATGAATTATTATATTAACTGCTCTGTAAAAAAAAAATGATTTAAAAAGTGAATAGTTTGGTAATTCTGTAGTTTGTTGTTGTTGTTGTTGTTGTTGTGTAAATATAGAATTTACAAAATATAATGACGTCGCTATGGCAATATCACCTATATTGGTATGTGGGCAGGAATTGCCAGTTCGATAACCACTACCGGTCATCCTATTACAGCTTTTCCATATGTGCACTGTGTAATTTTAAGTAAACTCTCCGAGAAGCCCTTGGATATTAACTGGTCGCTTGAAAAAGGTTCTATAACACTACACCTCCGACGGGAATCCAGATACATAGTACTGCTATTTCTCACAGGTTTTAAAAGTTTTATGGCAATATTTACAATCTTTGGATTTAATTGAGCGTTCATATCACCATCATCTTCTCTGGAAGATTATTAATTTCTTTGCTACTAGGCTCTAAGTTTAAGCTGCACACATCGTGCAATTTAAGTTGGAAACACAAAATAAAACGTTAGCCGTCTTCACTATAACGATTCGGTATTACCATCCCATAAACATGTCCATCCATGTATACGGTATATTATGTATTTTGTCCGTATCAGAAAAGATTTCCTTTTAAATATATTTTGCGCTATAATGTCAATTTGTGTTGCATCATCATAGTGACATAATTTTGCATGCGATTTTATTTTTATTGACCTTTTCTTTACATGTTCAAATGTGTTATTTTTTATTAAAATTCTTACTTTAATTCTAACCACAATTGTATGATATCAAATGGGACTTCCAATATATCGAACAGTTTGATAAAATGTGTGTTGTTTTGTGTTACCTTTAATTTTAGTTGTTTTGTGTTTACCTATTAATTTTAACGTCTATCTATTCAGTTATAAAAACTGATTTACAAAGGAGGACAACTAAATACTTTATTTGTAAGTGGATATGATAACGAGGTTACTGACATGTTTTAACTTGTTTAACGTTTAAAGGCGGGCATTGTTTTACGTAAAATGGCATCCGCCTCCGTCCATTGGGCACAACTTTAAGCGTTAGTAGAGAATCTGTTGAAATTTCAAATTAGCCGGAAAGTCAAATATGGTACCAGCACCAGTCAGGACAAATTATTGTTATTATTGGAATGGCATCAACTTAGAACATCGTCAAACACGGGATATGAGGTAGACGCAACAGAATGAGTTTCTCGCATCTTGTAGCAGCCATCTCTGCTAGATTCGTCTGGAGTTGAGTGTTGGTTGTGCAACATCCACCAGCACACGTGACAATCATTAGGTATTGTGTTGTGTTTACACGAGCAAAAACTTCAAGTGTAGGCTACCTTTTTATCTCCTCTGTGACCTTCGGGGTGTTCTCGTCATAGATGCAGATCGGCGACGCCCGAGGCATGTGCGTCTATACTCTGTACTAGTCGAAGTAATATACTTTACAGGTGGGAGAAACGTAAAACAATAACGTAAAACAGGGATATACGAGGGTCATAATATTTGATTGCTTAATCAATGATTCAACAATTTGGGGTGTGGATATTGTGTACCAAGGGTAACAGGTACGAAAGTACTATGGTCAAATGCTCTTTCTGTTGCTCTTGCATTCATATATTTTCTTTTTATAAATGGCATAATTAATCTGTTACTTAATATGAAAAAAATGAATGGAAAATATGTATAAATAAATAATAAATATTAATAAAGTAGATCTTGAGGTTTATGGCATGGACACTTCCATTTCGAAATTTTATTACCAGTTTACTGGTACCGGTACTTGTTTTTAGGGTAAACTCTTTCCCATTTACAAGATATTTCAATTGTATCATATTATTTTGTAAGTATATTATGTGAATTGCCTTTTATATATTTTGAGATAAAAATAATAAAACCAAGTATCGTGGAGGGGGAAACAAATTTAATTTTTTCCCCCCCCACTCCGGTGAGAAAAAAGTTTTATCGAAGAAGAAATATACAGATCCATCATGTCGAACTGTAGTTTTGTGTAAATGAAATGAAAAGTAAGACCGAGACTGAATGTTCATCTGAGTCAATAAGTCAAAAAAAAAGTAAAAAGATTTACAATTTGCGTTCATTAAGAAAGGTGATGGAAATACCTGTGGCAAGGAGCTAGAGCGTACAATGGCGATGATCTCACTGGAAAAACTGCTTGGTAAAAAAAAGAACGCAAGAAATATGTTGGGTAAAAACGTGTACCTAAATCAGATTCTTTTATTCCGATTTCCTTACACTGACGAGTCACGAGAACACAAAAAAACATTGAGACATCAATGCGCAACATTAACTATTACCACATCCATATCAGCTGATATTTCATACTATTTACTAAACCAAAGTATAATATATGCATTATATATTTAAAGTGAATTATGTTTTTATTTATTTATTTCTGTCACGTTTAAAAAATAATATAATATATAAAACACGTCAAGCCCATTATTTTAATTCTACAAATTGTTAACATTCAAGATATTCTCGCACTGAATTAACACCATTTTTGCATAAGTGTTTGAGAGCAGTTTAAAAATATTCCAAGTTATGATTTTTTCATTTTTAGTGGGAGAAAATTAAACAAAGGTACCCCGTATACAATTAGAATTATTCCTGTTCTCAGATACAAATTATTCCGGTTCAGTTTACATTTCTTTGTATATAACATAAAGCAAGCAATTCTATGTATATTCTATACGCGTTTCCAAGCAAAGATAGATGGCAGCACTAAAACGCAACATGTCGGACCGATCAGTGATAGAGGCGAGCTGCTTACGGCGGGCGCATGTATATTCAGTTAGGTTCAACTTGATTTTTGTTACATTTCTGATCATTTGCGAAAACATTGTTGATCATGTCATATCGTCCGCGTATTTTATTAGTAAAATTCGTAAGTTTTGGTGATCGGCTTTATTAAAAACGGGAATTAATGGCATTTTAAATTACAACAAATAATTGAGATTATTTTATGAAATTAGCTCGAAAAGAACAAACCCACTGTTGAACTATTAAATACAGAAACAAGTGTATCAAATAATGTTGAATGATGAAGATCGATGATATTTTGCCAAGAAAATTTTGCCCACCAATACTAATACTTTCAATAATTTAGGCCTACTTGATATCTAAAAATCAAAAGAGCTTCTATAGCAAATTATAGCCCTACCAAGTCTTGTTTTGCATGTTTTCTACATCGTTTTACAATGTAAACGCAATCGGAGTAGGCGTGTTTATAATATTTATCTACTATGCACTTAGGACTACTGTTTTTTTTAAATAAACATTTTATTAAAAGTAGGCCTATTGAATAGCTGATAGCCTATTTTTATTATTGTTTTGTATGTCAATAATGGCATGATGTGTCATTCTGCAGACAGCTTTAAAATCTTGTAGGTCATATCATTATACTTATTCTATTGTAATAATATAAATCGTATTTATTATGATATTATTATGTATAATATTATGAAAACATGAACAATGACGATAAACGGTATATGAAGGCCTACATTAATTATATTAGGTAGAAAAGGAGTTGGGACTTTTGCATAAGCCCTAATACAATTATTATTATTTTTGTTATTGTTTTGTTATTATTATGACTTTATTTCTATTAAATTATCATAATAAAACTAAAGAAGTATATCTCAATTAAAAGTGTCATGAGAAGCGAGCGATACTGTATGTGTGTGTTTACTATGAGTTGTGAACATTCTTGACGGTTAGAATTTGATTTAGTATTTATCGTACCCTGTTAGCATATATTTAGTATATAGCCTATAAATACCAATGATTTATTATGATATTGCAGTCAGAGAATTGTAATATGGATACAAATGCCATCCTCGGTGGGTGCATGGGGCGCAGGTCTGAATATAGTAATATTATTCTGGTGCACATGGTCTCATATCCCGCATTTTAAAGAGCGATTTTATCATTTTGGTGCACCCCCATGCTTTTGATTATCATCAATTAACAACATTTAGGGAGAGCAACGACAATGTACCTGTGATTGTTCATATTTATAAGTGACAAACACGGAATGACATGTGTTCTTCAGGTTAGCACATAGCGCGCTCCTCCGACTATCACTGATCGGACAGTTGCATTTTTCGCCACCAGGTAGCAACCCCTTTGCTTGGAAACGCGTATACGAATCTACATATTATAGACTGATTCAGGAGGGGACCGTAAAATAATTGTAATTTGTCAAATAAGGCCCGCACAGCTTTCGTTATTTGCAGTTTATTTTAAAATGCATTCTCATATGTCGTTTTTGCATTAAAAGTCCTCATTACTTGACTACTACTACTACTACTACTACTACTACTACTACTACTACTACTACCACTACCACTACCACTACTACTACTACTACTACAGGTTAAATATTGCACCCAATGCGAAAATCAGATAGTCCCTACTCCCTAGAATAACAATAAAAGATCATCAAAAGTAATAAAAGTCCTTAGGCGTTGTAGAGCGAAACAGTTAGATGCCAATTTTGAACAAAATGTTATGACTAGACCAATTATATAAGTAATAATTTAGGCTAACGCCTTAAAGTTGTACAAGTTTTACTACATAAGCGTACCACACCATTCTAAGTTAAGTCAATAAATGGATTCTAAATTACGAAGGAGTATGAACTGTATTTACATTTTTACCAAATTTGTTTGGAACCGTTGCATTTTGAACGTAGGTTAATTTGTTATTTTTAATATACATTTTAAATAATGTATTCATTATCTTATTGTACAAGTACACGTGTTTGTAATATTATTGTAGTTTACAAATTTGCTTAATTCTAACCGTTTCGTGTTTTGTGTGCATATAAGCCTCCCAATTTTAATTTATTATCTTCCTTTGTAAATCGGTATTCATAACTGGATAGAATAGTCGTTATAAATAAAACAAATTTCGAATTCACGCAAAACAGTTGTTATTAATTTTGTCTGATAAAGAGCAAACGAAAACAAAAACCCAGACTAACGCTCTCAAAGTTCATCGAACAACAGGGACGCCGTTTGTAGTTCACAACCAGGCCCATGAAAACGTGTAGGCTAGTTACGCCAGTAATTGTTAATCAAATACGAATTAACGAAGCCGAGTCGCTTGCAGTAATAAATAAATAATAAATGACTGGATTCGATAAATCAGGGCACAGTGTCGCAACGCCACAAAATAAAAACAAAATCAAATAAAGTCGATTATATTCTTACCAAAACGACTAACAAATTATGTCACTTTTTGCATTAAGATGTAAATGGTAAATTGCTTATTTTAACTGATCGTTAGTCCTTCGGGGAGTTTGTTTATTACGTTTCGCAAAGGTCAAATACTGTAAAAGAGAAATTACCTATTTACAATGAGGAATAATAAAGACAATTTTTAATTGTATATTATGTTACCAGCAATTATTATGTATCATTAAAATAGTCATATTAAATCCGAAACGTAAGCGAATAGCTCGAGTATAACCGAAGGGGTGCAAGTGCTGTGGAAACTTTGCCTAGAGGTACGATTGCCCTCTTTGTCGGCTATCACCACAAGCCGCGCCAACTCGTTGGTAATATTTAAAAAAAAGTTCGATCCCGATTCCCGAAAAAGAATAAAATGAACATTACCCAATCACAACAGTAGCGTGAGCACAGATAACGAGCTGGACGTAATGCAATTAGTTTTTTGTGAAGTGTGTACAGTTTGAGCGAGCGCTAGGTGGGAAAGTAAGACTAACTTGTTCAATTATTTAGATAGCAATAACAATTAGCAACTGTTTTCTGTATTCGAAGGTTTCTTGTATGGCTGGACACACTTCCACACATCATTAATTAAAAGCGTCGTGTGACCGAAACATCTGATCCTCGATTCACCTATACCGTAGGCCTACATGACATGTTTATGAATGCGTTGAAAATAAACGGCAATTCGTTTATGTTACGCAAAACCGCATATTATTGATAGTGAAAATAATTACAAATTTTGAGAGTGGTATTAGTATTAGTAGTTTAGGGCGCTTTAACAGCTAAGATTATTCGCGCCTCCAAGATAAAACAATTTCTATAAGTTTGAGTTACCACCATGTATACTTCTTTCCAAGGGTAGGAACGTAAGGGGAGACGCGGGGGGACAAGGGGTTGACAGGCCTGTGCTGGTCAGAACCAGCCACAAGCGTATGGGGAGGGCAGGAGTTCCCCCACGTCGTGGTCGCCTGTGTCATCGTCCGTCCGTGTTGTCATTGTCGTCGCCGTCGGGGAGGCAGTTAAAGGGAAGGTGAAAGTTCTCCGACGACGACCCAGAGCTCGCCATTAGTTTCAGGGTGTGAAACTCCCCTACTCACGGGTCAAACCACGAGAAGGTTGCGAGTTAGACTTTGATGGCCCTTTGAGAGTGGTGACACCCTCACCCCCTTAACATTTTTGGGAATTCCGTGACTGGGATCATTTTAAGGACTTTCAGGATACAATAAAAAAATGATGTGATAAATGAGAGGAAGATATGTGGTGAAAATATTCATAAAATTCATTTGTGTTAGTTTTGTCAAGGTTTTGACTAAACGCAGTGAAGTTGTTGCGGAAATTATTAACCGTTTTGTTTTTAAGCTGTGTAACACAGTTTTTATGAAAAATCCTCTGTGTATACGTTCATCACACCTCTTTGCAAACGGTTTAACATTTAAAAAAAAATTGTTCATCTTCTGCTTGGGCACTGCCAAAAACGCAGATTCATTATAATAAGCGTGATGCAATATGTTATTTCGACGTCAAGTAGGTTGCCGAATATACATAATCAGGAAGTAGCTCGAGTCGAGTTGGACATGATTAGACTTTTATTTATTTACAGACAATCACATAGATTAGATACAGGTTAGATTGCTCAGATTATCAATCCAGGTGCGTAAACAGAAGATAAGCATAGAACTTGATTTCACATTGATCGTTATCAGATAATGATGTTAGTTAACGGTGTAGCGTTGCGTTTAAATTCTTAACACAATCACAGGAAGTGGCAGGTTTTGTGAAAGTCCCTTTATTTCTGACACACAACTCTTTTGATCAACTTAATATTCAGTTAATTTTTCTTCGTGAGTAATAATCAACAGTCTTTAATATTTTACGATTTTCATTGAAAGTGTTTTGCTTCAAGTGAGTAAATCAGTGGTTGGCGAACTACAATGATGTGATCGGTCCTACAATATTTTAAACTATAACCAACCCCCTACTTTCGTGGCAAAAGGGGTCTGGGGCGTGGCCCCCAGCTTGCCCCGCAGGGAAATTTTTTCAAATTTGATTGATCTTGTAAAATGGATTTGACATTTTAGCGGACATATAGTTTCAAAAGATGTTGATAGCCTCATTTTGTATGTAATGAAATTTATAAAATGCCTGAAAATTTATGTTTTTTTGAAATCATAAGCCAGCCGCCTTGAGCTTCTTTTGAAGTCGTTCCAACCTTTAGGCTCCCAGGAATTTTATCAATATTTGGTCACCATAGAACTGGATTTGGTGTTAAAAAAACTCCAACATCTAAATCCTTTTTGTTATGTGGATAGCCTAGTTTTTGGAGAATAAAATTTTATAAATCCTGAAAAGTAATTTGTCTTTTTTTGAACCATAAAGCCACACTTTGTAATTCTTTTTTGTCTTCCCCAGATTAGCCGCGGGATTTTAAAAATTTGGTGTTAGAAGGGATTTGGTGAATTACCCAAAAATTATGATTATAAACGGTAATAAAGCGTAATTGACGATTAACATTAAACATCATACAGCTTAAATAATCTGGTCCAACGGGTTATTGCATAACATAGCCAAGCAAAGATTACTTATGTTTAATGTGAATCATAAAGAAAGATGATCTTTCACCCTGTGATACAATTTGTTAAAACAAAAAATCAGTAGATGCATGAGCTGTTATCAGATCACATGAGTTAGATTGTAACAACAGCAACGATACATAAACTGATTACATGATCGTACAATAATGGTTAGTAACAACCTAAACAAGATGAACGGGTAGGTTGCGGAAAGTGGCAGGCTCGTGTATAGTCAGTTTCTACACACAACACCCTTTTACTTTAGTTAGTTACTCTTATATTTGATTCAACATCTTAAAATTACGATTTCATTGAAAGTGTATTTTCTTCAGTGGAGTAAATACCGTAATCATGATATGATAATTTAATTTATTTCTCTTTTAAAACAAGTTTGCAAGTTATGTATTGGCAATCTATAATAATTTAGCTCTCATCCTCTCAACAAATCAGAAATCAAATCAGAAATTATGATTTTGAATTTTGAAACTATTGTCGAGATGGAGGTATTTGAGTATTTGAAAACAAAACTAATCGTGATTCTATCTTGTAAAAGCTGATTTAAAAAGTATCTAGGGCGACGGTCGTCGCCCGGCAGACAAGCGCATGCGACTGCTTAGGCGACACGAACTCCAGCCCTGTATACAGCTACCAGAGTTGGGTTTTTTTCAGCTATCTGCACACGCCGCCCCGAAAGAGTTACAATCTTGAAACTCGGTATATGACCTGGTATGTGGTCCATGACATACCAAAAAAAAAATCAACCCGATCCGACAACTCGTTCTGTGTTAAAAAAAGGCTCTCAACATCGTCAAATTCCTTTCGGCTGGCTGGTTGGTTAGTTCTCTGCGGAGATTAAATTAGCCTACAGAGAAAACTGTAAATCTAAGAACTATGAAACTTGGACCACACTTAGATGTTCTTCAGACGCAGTGACTTTTGCTTTCAAAACCAAAATCGGGTAACTGGGACCGGAGAAAATCAAAATTTGGATGATAATCAAAACGCGTAATTACCAAGGCGTGGTAATTTGTACAGACTTGAAATTAAACATGCTATTAACCATTATAAATGTCTTGCGTCCAAAACACACGGGGCTAAATTTGGGGATGACCATGGGCCCAAAAATGACAAAAAACATATCTGAACTTTAAGAAATGAATCATTCAAAGAAAACGCTACAACTGAGATGTTTCAAACGTGGAATACATTTTGATATCTCTCATTCTTTATCACTTTTGAATGTGGAAAGCAAAATTGGGTAACGGGTACCGGAGAAAATCAAAATTATCGAAAGTAGGTAATTCCGTACTCTTATGAATAATACGCTATACTGAGAAAACGGTTCATCTTAGTACTTTGAAACTTGGGCCACACTCAGATGTACCTCATATAACCAAAACCGGGCAATTGGGACCGGGGAAAATCAAAATCGAAATCAAAACGCGTAATTACTCAGGCGTAGTAATTTGTACAAGCTTGAAATTAAACATGCTCTTAACCATTATAAATATATAGTGCTTAAAAAACACAAGGGGTATCTTTGGGGGGGGCTGTGGGCCCAAAAATGTCAAAAAACAACTTTGAACTTAACAAATTTAATCATTCAAAGTCCATCATTCACATCTTGATAGCAAACGAACAACAAAAAGATGTAATATCCAACCAAATACAAAAATTTGTAAAAAAAAAAACGGCAGCCAAGCTCTCCTTCAAAAGTCTTCGGCTGTGAATGCTGTGAGATAAAGAAGTTGAGCCAAGCTTTTTATTCTTTCTCCCTAGTTTCGCTTTGAAAATAAGTAAGATCATTTCGCCTGTTGACGAGCGCCAAGCCAACGATTTTTGTGGTAAAAAAGTAAAATTTTTAAACTCAAAATCATAAAAAAATGGCTTGGCCATTGAATTTGGTTCATGGCCAAGAATTTTTTTATGGTTTCGAAAAAAAAGAAAAAAAATCGCTGGCTTGGCGCTCGTCAACAGGCGAAATGATCGAACTTATTTTCAAATCGAAACTAGGGAGAAAGAATAAAAAGCTTGGCTCAACTTTTATATCTCACAGCATTCACAGCCAAAGACTTTGAAGGAGAGCTTGGCGTGCTGTTTTGTTTTTTTTTTTTACAAATTTTTTGTATTTGGTAAGATATTACCTACCTCAAGGCCCATGCTGGCATGTGATTATTTTTTTCGACACTACAATAATAACTTCACGCTTTCGAGTTTCGAGCGTCACACAAGCTGTGAGATTGATCCGGCATTCAAGTACAAGTACCAACCACCAGCTCCAGACAACAAGGCTATTTACCAGTCCAGCCACACTAATGAGTGTTGACCAGAGTTGTGTGCCCGTAAACTTGAATAACTCCTAACAATTAATTTTTTTGCAAATAGCTGCAATCCTAAATAAAGTCTAAAATTAAGTTTTCAAATCCATATTTTGCCATATTGTTAGGTAAGAAAGTGCTTTTTGTTACTGAAAGTGATAGCTTATCTAGAATTAAAACAAATAGGCCTAGTGGTTACAACAGAGAAAAATATTTACCAAAATCTTGCTGAAATCACAGAAATTTCTGCACCAGCAGCAGAACTTTAGGTTACTATGTGGACAAAGATTAATTCAGCTAAAACACAGGGCGAGTATTGCTAACAATAACAAAACAATCTTCTGCTATATGAAATAGTTCTGGTAATTTGCAAATTGTTCTGCTGATTCTGAAAGGATTGCAAGACGTTCTGAAGGCCAGCAGAATGTTTTGCTGAGATTACAGAACATTATGCGGGTTACTTCGGTATGTTCTGCAAGGATAGCAGATTTTTTTTTTTTTTTTTTTTTTTTTTTTTTTTTTTTTTTTTTTTTTTTTTTTTTTTTTTTTTTTTTTTTTTTTTTTTTTTTTTTTTTTTTTTTTTTTTTTTTTTTTTTTTTTTTTTTTTTTTTTTTTTTTTTTTTTTTTTTTTTTTTTTTTTTTTTTTTTTTTTTTTTTTTTTTTTTTTTTTTCCCCCCCCCCCCCCCCCCCCCCCCCCCCCCCCCCCCCCCCCCCCCCCCCCCCCCCCCCCCCCCCCCCCCCCCCCCCCCCCCCCCCCCCCCCCCCCCCCCCCCCCCCCCCCCCAAGTACGGCGTTATTCTGTGACTCTGTGGGTGTTGTATGTTATATAAAATCAGCCGAATGCTAACAATTCGCTATGTTTATTGTTAACTCATAAAGCCAAAGATGTGTTATTCCTCTTCGCCTCTCGTAGCGACATAGCAGAATTTGTAAAAAAAAATACACATTATGAAAGTAATCAATCATGAAGAATTTGTACCTAAACGGGAATCCGGGGCCTTCACATTTGAAAAAAATTGTATGTCCTAGATCGTTAGATAATCTGGCATTTTGGAAATCAATTTGGTTATTTTGTTTGTTTTCTTCGTTTATTGGCACCCCTAATGAGGCAGAGCCATTATTTGGGATTTAGAAAAACTACTGAAACGCATAATAATGAAACTAGGGCTCCGTGGGCTTGCCCCGGGAAAAATGATTATTTTAGGAAATTTTGGTACCAATCTGTGAGTTTTGAAGAAACACTTTGTTAGCAATATTTGAAGAGAAAGGATACGATTTTATTCTTTTACGGACAAACTTGCTATCTCAATTTAAATTGAAATCAATGCTCTTTTATCTAGAAATTGCAATGGAAATACTTTAATTCAGATAGGTCCAAGAATGTTCTTCTTATTGCATTCACGACGTCGATAATCCTGCTTCATATAGACGGTAATTTAAAAATTAAAACGAAGAACTCGAAAATGTTCTAGACTTCCTCCATGCCACCAGCTGTTATTTAATTTATAAATTCCTCAAATCAATCTATTCAATCAAATTAAATATATTATAGTATAATGAACGTGTCTATCTATTCATTTAGCAGAATTGTTGAATTGCTACCTGTTATTAGTTGAGTTGAGAACTAATGGATGAATATCCATCATGCATGTTGTCTGCACTTTTACTAAAAAAATCATGATTCATGACAAACTTTTACAATAGCCCTAGTAAAACTCTAAGGTAAGTAAAAACTGTAGTCATACAATTCAGTAGGTGGATTATAACAATTAAAATAGTCATATAAAGTACGTAAAATATTTGTTTATTAAAAAGTAAATGGATGGTGGGTCCTGGGGGACCACCCACCCACCCCTTTTGTGGTATCGGTTGCCTGGGCTCCGATTTGGTATGTTCCCACGCCACTGGAGTAAATAATCATGATATGATAATTTAATTTATTTTCTCTTTTAAAAACAAGTTGCAAGTTATGTATTGTCAATCTTAATAGTTTAGCTCTCATCTCTCAACAAATCAGAAATCAAACCAGAAATTATGATTTTGAATTTTGAAACTATTGTCGAGATGGAGGTATTTGAGTATTTGAAAACAAAACTAATCGTGATTCTATCTTGTAAAAGCTGATTTAGGAAGTATATTACCTACCTCAAGGCCCATGCTGGCATGTGATTATTTTTTTCGACACTACAATAATAAATTCACGCTTTCGAGTTTCGAGCGTCACACAAGTTGTGAGATTGATCCGGCATTCAAGTACCAACCACCAGGTCCAGACAACAAGGCTATTCTTAACAATTAAGTTTTTTGCAAATAGCTGCAATCCTGAATAAAGTCTAAACTTAAGTTTTCAAATCCATATTTTGCCATATTGTTAGGTAAGAAAGTGCTTTTTGTTACTGAAAGTGATAGCTTATCTAGAAGAAAAACAAATAGTGGTTACAACAGAGAAAAATATTTACCAGAATCTTGCTGAAATCACAGAAATTTCTGCACCAGCAGCAGAACTTTAGGTTACTATGTGGACAAAGATTCATTCTGCTAAACACAGGGCGAGTATTGCTAACAATAACAAAACAATCTTCTGCTATATGAAAATAGTTCTGGTAATTTTGCAAATTGTTCTGCTGATTCTGAAAGGATGGCAAGACGTTCTGCAAGGCCAGCAGAATGTTTTGCTGAGATTACAGAACATTATGCGGGTTACTTCAGTATGTTCTGCAAGGATAGCAGAATATTTAGCTGGGATTACAGAACATTTTGCTGGATTTGCAAAATAGATTCCTAAAATTGCAAAACATTTAATTACATTAGTAGGCTACATCTACAGCTTCAACACAAGATTTCTGGATTTTCCATGTTTAATTCATCCATATTTCATGTTTAGGCCGTAATCTCTTATAAGAAAAAATTGATACACATACGATGGCACTACGTTTTGACGTCAATGTTCACGAACGATTTGTAGTCACAATTAGATCGTTTGCTTCAGCTTTTCTACTCCCGAGTCCTGACCCTTCTCACTGGTCCGTTTTCTCATCTGTAACAAAGTTTAATATAAGTAATTTCTTATCTGGGTTAATCATTCACGGCACAAATTAGGTCTATACAGCATAAATGATTACGTACCCATATTAAATAATTGTGTTGTCTTGTACAAACTTACTGCAATTTGCACAGGTCTTTCGTCACACGATATCTTCTGCAAAACGTTTTGCTGATCGCCCAGTGGTTTCAGTCAGCCAAATGTTTGGTAAATTTAGCGAAATAAAGTGCATGTTGTCCCAAATAGGCTTTTCACAAGTTTTGCTAGGGCAGCAGAATGTTTGGCTAAATACCTGCTAACATAACATTCTGTCGATTATGACAAACGGTCATCTAATATTTTTTGTCAATTACCGGTATTCAAAAAAACTGATACCGCTATTTCGGTAGAACCGTTTGCTAAACTCACAGGAATTCTGTAAAACAGCAGAATAAAGTCAGCAATAATAGATTGATACTTTTCTCCGTTAAATTCAGTTTGAAGATTATTTGCTAGCACCATCTGCAATATACAACAAAAAAGAATAATAAAATACAAACCTTTTTTGTATTTCTAGTTACCCCCTCAGTTGTAACTTATCTTACAACAACTGATTTTCAGTGAGGGACTTTAATAAAAGTACCTCCAAATCAATATATTGACAGCGACAACATTGAGCCAATGAAAACTTGCGGCTTTTGTTACAGAAAACTGCTGCACGAGCTTCCAGCAAGATGCGGGATTACGAGACGGGAGAGGCGCGCACTTTCGACCACGAGACCGGGGAGATTTTGAAGGCCACGCACCAATGTCGCCCGCGTGTCGTCACAAGGGACGCCGAAACCGGCGAACCAGAGATCAAGTCAGCGTGTAAACACCGCCACTTCCAAGTGCCGCGCAATCTGTATGCCAACAACCGGCGCGGCAGACACAAGCGACCGCTGCTCACCGCCGACGATATTCTCCACAATCGCACAAGCTCTGCGCAGATCTGTTGCATCGAGGAGCGCATGGTGACGGGATCGCAGAACATGAGCCCCGTCGTCTTCATGCTCCCCACGCTATTTATGTGCCCGGCCTGGGCTGCCGTACTATGCTGCATGCTCGAGGTCTGCATCCACGTGTGGGCGCACAAGTGCAACCGGCTCTACAACAACGGTGTGTTTTATAAGTCGCCCTTGCACATGGTCACTTCAGAGTTCTGTGCGCGGTGCAGGTCTGAAAGAGTGATGCAAACAGTTGGAAAACTTCAGGATGAAAGAAAACTTAAAATAGACAATAAGAAGCTTAGAGGTTATATGGAAAAAGTGAGCTCGCTAGTTACAAAAATATAATTAAGAAAATTTCAAATATTGTAATTCAAACATCAATAAAAACACTAAAAAATAACAGTTCTGGTAGGGATATTTCATGTTGGAAAAAGGAGTTGTCTCAGAACAGATTGTCATGTTGACAAGAGAAATTTAAGTTTTGGATTTCTCATAAGCAGCTGAAGTGAATTCATTACTTTTAACCATTTTCAACAAAACTAAAGAAATACTACTTTTTTAATCAACCTGTCAGTATTTTGTCATGTTTTCAAAATACACAATGCATTTTTTCTTCTTCTGAGGTAAACGGTTTCCTATAAAAGTTCCTATTTTCTGTTCATCGATACTCTTCTACAACGTATGTTGGTACAATATCAATACCATATAATGTTATGTATTTTTGTTGGACATATTTTTAGTCATATTTAACAAATACACTCGTCATCGATTTGTAGGAAGAGAGTGGGACTCACTTTTGCAGTCTTCTTTTCAAGGAAATGAATAATTGTAAAAAGAGTATTGAATACTGATCCATGCAAATAACTATTTACATTCTCTCTCACTAAAAACAAACTTTCAACTATACTATTTACTTTGTTTGTTTTGAAAACATAGTACAGATTGTCTGTGAAGATTAGTGTTTACTGTTTAGTATAGTGTGGTGTTCTATTAGCTATTCAAAACATAGTAGTAGTGAATCTTTAGATACAAAGGTGTATTTAGACTCACAGAGGGGTTATAGGGTAGCTCCAGCTACAAAAGTAGCTTTCAAGGCATGTTCACACATTTTGGTAGGCCTACTGTAAATCACAGATCACGATTAGTTTAAGACTTGGAAGGAGTGGAACACAACAAAATCAAGCAAGTAATAATTATTAATAATTGTAGGTAATGGGAAAAGTTGACAACTCAAAGAATATGGTTAAAGATAAAACAGAATCATATTATGATACTAAAGGCATATTTGTAGGTCTAGGGGTCCAGGAAAATAGTTTTATAAAAATTGTAAATAAGTTTTATGAAATGCCAAAATAGTTTTAAGGCTATTTTAATTTTTAACCCTTTACATACAAATGCACATAGAAATTTGGCTGGTTTTCTGGATTTTTTTAAACTTTGTCGAGCACAGACATAATAAAATATAGTGGAAATAGCTTAATTTCATGAAATAAGCGTGAAAAGAACAGAAATAGTGTTATATCGCTTTATGACGGGAAATCAGGAAAATAGTTTTATGTAGCGTTATATAGCACTTCAGAATTTGATAAAATTGGTGTCAAACTTCATCTAAAACACTAAACATTAAGCAATATGTTTGATTTATTTCTATTAAAAGTAGTTTTTTTATGGCAACATGCCAATTCCCTGGACCCCTAGGTATTGCAATTGACTTATTATTCTGTACATGTGTGCTACTGATACTGGCATACAGGCCTACAGGAATTATCACTTTTTAATTTAGCATAAGAAATGTATACAAAGATAATATGAAAAATCAGGAGGTTGAATCAAAACTTATTTCATATCAGTAAATGGTATTGGCAGGATGATTATTAAATAATACTTATATGTATTATCATCTTTGTTTAAACCAAAATAAACAATAATTGAAAAAAAAATATTGTTGTTCCTATTATGTACCAGTACATACATTTTTAGGCAACACATATCCAACAATTTAAAATGCAAATGTGTCTTGTACCTGCTTTAGTTTTATGTTTTGTCGTCAAACTTTTGTTTATATTTTACCACCTTGCAGGCTGATGCGTAGCTATATGTTTGAGGCACACACACACATCCGGCATTTCACACATACATAGCTACAGTACTCGTTCGGCCAAGTAGCATCCGATGTATAGAACAAGTGCATAGTTGCCATGTTGGACGTTTAAACAAAATCCAAAATCATAAAAATCAATTATTTGATTACTACACAACATTGATGGGCTATCCTGTGAGACACGCAAACGCAAACCAGAATTTGCGTAAAACACATGTCCTATCTTCTTAACCTTGTACATGACACTCTTTTCATCAAGAGGACCATTGAGTCGGGCTACGGACTGTTCTTAGTGCTTGCTAGCCAGGCTCAGCATATCCCCATCTTCCTCGCTGTCTTCTCTCTCTCTCTCTCTCAATTTCTTTAGATTAATCTAACATTAACATTACATTCAATGATAATCTTTCCAACGATATACTGATATACCTGATAAATACAATGGCATTTTGTATCTCATGCGAGGGGGAGAGGGGGGAGGAGTTGACAAGAACACGTAGTCACGAATCATAAAATTTTGAACAAGGTATAACTTTTAGGTAACTTACCTACTACTTGGCATGCTTTCCCTCATTGCAACCTGTTTGATCTTTGCCTAGATAGGACAAGTTACTTAAGCAAGGTAATGACTTGGGATATACGTATCAGTAGAGATACGTATTTTTATGCGTTTAATTGTTTTGATGCTAAATCGTTGAACAAATTTTGGATAAATGCTACAAAATGCTAATTTTACTAAAAATAATGTTTTTCCATACCCTTAGAGACTAGTTTGGCAATGTATTCTAACATTTGGTTGTGCTATATTGAATTGAATGTTCCTATATTCTCATTAATCATTAGAAGTGCAGAAAACCCTCATATGGTTTAGTGGAAAGGAAAAAATAAGATGCTATTAATGCTAATTTTGGAAATTAATGCTAAATAATCTAAATTTAACATGCTAAAAAAACGTATCTCTACGTATCAAACACATTTTTATGTTAAAATTGCATTTATTGTTCTTTGCCACAACATTGTTCATGAAACTAAAAGCAATCAAAACAGTTATACAATAGTTAGAGTAAATAAAATTGGTTTCATACCTCATCATGGCCTACACTAGGGTAGGCTTAGTCGCTTTGATTTACTGACCCCCACTGAAAATCAGTTATATAACTGAGTGGGTAGACTCTAAATACAATTTATTTATCTTATTTTATTTAATTAACACAAAAATTCACAATCATAGTCTACTCAAGATATTATTGCAATGCATAACCTATTTCAATTTGGGTAAGAAGGTTTTGCAACAGAGGTAAGGTAAGAATTGAGATCTCATACTCACACAGGTTTAAGCTTGTTAGGTAGTACTAGGTACCAGTATCTAATGAGTTGTCATTTACAAGCTAAAGTTCATGAGGCAACTGGCAATACGTTACCTAATTTTGTCAATTTCGTCAAAAGGAAGAAGTAGGTAAAAGAAAAGCAATTACTCGGTATTTCTTACAATTCTACTGACATTTCATATAAATACTAGGTACTGGTCCGGTACCTATGCCCAAGTGCTGAACAGGAGGACCTCACACTAGTAATTTAAAAGTGTTTGCAAATTTGTTGTAAAGTTAGATTGTAAATAATGGGTATCAAATGACAACTCATTCAGGTACAGTGCAAAATAACTACCTTACAGAGCATTGACTGCTCATGAGTCATGACATATCAGTATCACAATTTTAAAATAATAATGGATGGCATATTATATTAGTTAGGTCCTATAGTAGTTGGTTTTTACGACCAACCATTAAACGACCAATGAACACAAGTTATTGCAGAAATACATACTTAGTTCACTACTGTCTACTCTTCTCCAATCTAAACTACATAGGCCTAGTGTATTTTTCATTCAATTTATTTTAAGCAAAATATCCCCAGTGAATTATTTAACAAGTACGCAGGTATACTACCTATGTATGAATTAAAACACTTATATTAATATTACATACCTACTATACATACTACATAGTTCAAAATATAACCCATGTAGGCCTAAATACCTAAGCATCCCTTCTTTTACATACTAATATTACAAATACAATGCCTGTGGGAAGTTCTATACATACATTTTGTTCCTAACGTTTCACATAACTTTTGGTGTCATCATCCAGTAAAATGTCAACCCAGTCTCATAGGAACTGGAGACTCTAATTTTCAGATGCCAGTAGTAAGATCTAACTTTTAATTTTAATGCATACATAGTTAAGCTTAATAATTAGTTACCCTACCTATCTATAAACATTATTTTGTAATTTGACAACTTGTACTATATTTTTAATGTAGGGCCTATGCATACTACAAATAACTGCTAGAGAGTTAATAGTATTATTTACTCTTAACGGTAATTTAAACGGTGAGTCAAACAAAATTAACCTTCACTTTTCAGAATAAATGGCAGAATAGTCGGTAAGACAATTGAATATTTTTAACAATGTGTGACCTTGATTTAGTAAATAAATTGTAAGTATGACTAGAAGTAAATTAGGCAATTGAAAACTACATCCCACCTCAGATCTCATTAGTTATTAATTAGTACTTATTACAGTACAGGTACACTATATACAGCGATTGACGACTTCTATACAGCCCCCACCTCCTTTACACTCTTCTGAGTCAACTCTCTTCAATCTAGTTCTTTACTACAGTACTCAACACTAATATTCAATTCCACACATATTAGGTACTGTATAACACAACAGTTCATGGATCCAACAGGCAACTAGGCCTACTGTCCTATGTATTTATGCAAATTATGCGACAGGGTATATTTTAAAAAAAGTGGGCTGCCGCCATTATGCACAACCTTTTGTCAATAGTAGTATTTATAACATAGACAGTGGCGGCACTACGGGGGGGCAAGAAAATTTTCTTGCCCACGTCCTTGCCCACCCAGACGAGATTTTTGTATTTTTTGTTTTTTGTCCTATTAACAAAAATGAATCTACAAATAATAACAAAACATTTTTGTTAGTAACGCGTTCTAGCGTTGAAAGCACTATTTGATGCAAGTTATTGCCTGTCCTTTGCATTTCTGTCCAGTCTCGTCTCTTTAACTCGTTTGAAAGTTTATTGTGCAGTGTCTGAGTGAGTGTCTGTGTATAAGAAGTGTTTCTTGTGAATGTTTTCACTGTTGTAGCCAGGTAGGTGTAGCTTGTAAGTGATTATTCTATTATTGATTTAGGATTTTTGTGTTCATTAATATTAGAAATGAACAACTATGAATGAGGGCAAACGCATTCATTCGACCACGTGTTTCATAGTTTCAAAAAATACCAAACCCGACGTTGAGAGCAATATTGCTCATGTAGGTGATATTGAAATACTATATTAATATACCATTTAGATCGTGTTATAATAGCTGCCGATGACGATAACGCACAATTAGATTTTGAAGACTACGGTGTGTCCAAAACATCCAGTAATAGTGATTGTAATTATGAATAGAAGGAAACCAACCAGAATATGCAGAACAACATACTAATAATAAACTTGCTGTTTCTCGTGTTTCACAAAATATCAATTCTGTTACGCTTATTAATCCTCAGCCTTTGCCGGGACCTATTGATTTAGGACAATCTAAATTAGATGGGCCAAAACAACCTGACCTTAAAGTGTACCCTTGAACTGAAATACAGAAGTCATGGAGACAGTTTAATTCAGAGTGGTAGGCCTACTTGTTATACCCTTGGCTAGAATACAGTATCTTAAAAGATGCATCGTATTGTTTTGCCTGCCGACTTTTTTGCATTGGCGCAGTCGATTATTCAAATGCAGCTTTGTAACATTAATTAAATCATCAAATCACAAATTAAATATAACAAACTGTACATATTTGAGTTTATTTTACCAAGTGTTTATCCTTCATAAACAAAACAGTATTCCCTAGAGTTGCCAATTTTCAGTTAAAACATGACGAAATAACCGGAGTAGGCCCTATGGTGAAATTTTTTTTCGCCTTAAAGGGCCTCCGGCGGCTGGAAAGCCCCCACTGATTGCCCCCCCACTTTATTACCTTGCCCATCCTCTGCCTTCCCATTGATTTTTGTCTGGCGCCGCCACTGCTTATAGAATTTGAGAAGTCTTAATAGGGGTGCGGCCATTACTTGATGGCGGCGTATAATCAAGTACGAAATAAATACGATATGTATTGTTTAATACAATTCAATTAATGATAGTATTTACCCTTATTGGTGGCCTCCCATGTTATCATTTATCAACATTTACTTTTTGTTGAATCTCTTTAACTAAATACATTCTTCTCACTGTTACAAACCATTTTAATAAACCCCGCTTCTCGGAGTCACATGCTGTGAACCTGCGTCCAAACTGTATGAGCAGCAGATGTCAAGGAACCCCAAGTAACGATGATTAGTTAGGAAGTCTGCTTTGTTAGATGCCCGAGTATCACGTGTATTAGCCCTTGACTAGGTAAGTCTTGTAATATGAACATCAGGCTGAGACAAATATGTACTTAGTACCTACGAACTCAAAAAACATACAAAACAACTGCCTGTATGGTCACAAAGGCTGATACAGGACTATTTTCAACTGTTAACGAAATTTACAGGTGATTTCAAGCTTAGAGTAAGTGACGTCATGCTGGGCGTTCTGTATGCTGGGTGTACCAGCAATTTATTATACTGCGTATACGTAATTATTTGGGGTTCTCTTCCGCGAATACTAGTACAATGAAGGTGGAGTCAGATTCACACCTTTCCCTTCCAATGGAACACTATAATTATCTTTAGAGGTAGGACATAAAGGTACCACACCAATTACAGATATCAACCATCATGTCAATCACACATCCAGTATGTTCTTGCATGTTTACCCTTCTTTACAAAGAGCCAATAGTATTTCAATTACGGTAGATTATCAAAATCAAATCAATACCTTTCATAGTTTATATAGAATGACAAACATTGTCTCCTTGTTCACAAACATGCAATGACACCACTGAGAAGTCACCAGTTTTGTTAATCTTGTAGTGTTAACGACATTATCTGCTATGTTCTACTTGGTTTTAACAAACGACAGCTAAGTCGCCCCTAAATGCGCTGGTAGGTCTATAAGAAAAGGGATGAAGCACACACTGTCGAGGGTGGAAATCGGTTGTGACACCCCAGTAATTGATATAAGCAGTAGCTTCATTGATATAATAAATAATGTATTTAAATAATGTCCCATTTAAGTAAAAAATATCTACCTTCCCCAGCAATTCTACCACAGCCAGAACAGTGATTAAAAGTTAAATTAATGTAAACACTTCTCGGTTTTAGCCATAAAACTTTGTAGACAGTACGAGGCTACTGATTTTAAATGAGTCAGAAATTGATCAAATCTGCTAACAAATAGTGGCAATTCTTCCAAATTCTTTAAATTAGAAATATACTGTAGGCCTATCAATGTTGGGCTTAATAAATATAATTCACAATTGTAATGGAAGTCAAAAGCATTGATTAAAATCACAGTAAGACACAAACCCACTAGTTTCAGACTATGAGTCAATGACATATAGAAAGACTCATTCACCCTTCTCTTATCTAACTACGGTAATGGAGGTGAGTTGCTTATCTAAGGCGGAGGATTTCCCTCGCTGCCACCTGACACAGGAGTTTGAAGTCGGCTCTGAGGTGGGATCGCCAGTACCGGTTCTTACTCCACACCATCGCCGGGAAGCAGGGGCTAGAGATGCCGTGGAAGATGCGTGCCACGGCTCTCCCGGTGAACGTCTGATCTCGGAAGCTGCATACAAGCGAGCGGATGTCCGACGTAATTTGCTCCTCGTTCAAAAGACTCGTCTGAGAAAAAAGAAGACATAGACAGTTTTAGTCTAAGTTTTCTAGTAGTTGTAATAGTAGAAGTAGTAGTAGTAGTAGTAGTAGTAGTAGTAGTAGTAGTAGTAGTAGTAGTAGTAGTAGTAGTAGTAGTAGTAGTATTTTGTTTACGTACTATGAACTTTTCCTATACATATATACAACAATAGTACATACAACATGCAACACAAGATAAGATAAAAATATATGGAACAAATACAACAATAATAACCAATAAGGCAATAAATAATAAAAATAATACTAAAATGACTACGTAGTAACAACTTTCTAAATAAATTTACTCATTAGCATCGGTACATAATATTATGCAAAAAATATTGCAATACATAACAAAATAAAACAAGCCTTAAAAACAAAAATTAGGTTATTTAATAATGAGAACAATGAGTCTCCAAAGAAGATATAAAATAAGGAAATAACATATTATATTTCAAATATAATAACAAGATTTATCAAGGCTGTCCCTGAACCCAGGATTCTTGTGCAATTGTGGATCCTTTCCCCACCACAACAATAACAAATTGCAGTAAATAAAGGAGGAGTTGCTCAAGGTACAATCACAGCGCCGACCGTCTTCAAAATTGCAATCAATGGACTCATCAAACTATTGAATCGAATACCTGGCCTTATCGTCAAAGTTTTTGCAGACGACTTTGTCATCTTCTTCACAGGAAAATGTCCGGTTGGATTGGAGCAAAAAATGGGCCTCGCCATGACGATAGCTGCAGGCTGGATCAAAGTGCACGGCTTTAAGATAAACTGCAGCAAAACCATCTGCACCTACTTCACGATGAGTCACAATCCCTTCAAGTTCAACATCACTCTTGATGGCGAACAGATTAAACAGACAGATGAGATGAAGTACCTTGGCGTGACTCTCGACAAAAAAATGACCGGCAAGATCCACTTTGAAAAGGCTGCAGAGAAGGGCCAAAAACGACTACGACTCCTTCAAAGGGTAGCCGGTGTGTCCTGGGGCGCAAAACTAGACACTCTGGCGCTGATCTACAAAACGTACATCAGACCAGCCATTGAGTACGGCACCGAAGTCTTTCCTGCCGCCGCCGCAACGCACGCCAGCCATGTCGACAGAGTCCAAAATCGAGCCCTTCGCCTCATAACGGGAGCAGTGAAAACCACCCCAATTATCGCCATGGAGTGGTTCAGCCAAATTGAGCCTCTACAGCTAAGAAGAGAGCAGCGCGCTGTCCAACTGCACGAAAAACTGGCGCGCCTAAACCCCGACAAATGGCTCAACTACTCAACCTCAAAAGTCAAGGCACACACTAACTTTGCTGAAACAGTCCCCAAACTGAAGAGTAAAAACTGTCCTATCCTCCTAGAAGCACCACGTGCACCACTTGACGTACCACTCCCAGAGCTTCTGCCGGACAAGTCCAATCAGCTTGCCCCGGGGACCAAAATTGACGGCATCGAGAAGAAAGATGACCATGACCATAAAGAACTGAAAGAGCTTGCCGAGAAGCACCTGAAGAAGCACTTTCCTCTTCAAGAGTGGGTGCACATCTTCACAGACGGCTCCTATGACTCGGCTACAAACAGAACAGGTTACGGCATCCACTGCATCTTCTTTGAAGAAGCCACTCCAATGGGAGCTGGCGAAACATACTTCGACGCTGAGGTCGCAGCCATTGCCAGGGCGGCCGAAAAAATCGCCGAGACCCCCGCCTTCCCCCTCAACAAGACAAAATTTGTGATCCTAAGCGACAGCGTCTCAGCCATCCAATTTGTCTCTCAAGCAGCGAACCTCCATCCTAAATCGCTGCTTTTCAAAAAACTCCCTTGTCGGCATCCGACAGCAAAACAAACTATTAGAGACTCAATGGATCCCCAGCCACTGCAAGATCATGGGGAATGAAAAGGCAGACTTCTTGGCTAAAGTGCCACAAAAGCACCGCAACCACCAGCAGCGCCTCTCTCCTACCAAAATGTCAAAACTAAGATCAAGTCAACCACAAAAAGGATCTTCAGAAACACCACAGAAGAGACTTCACGACTAAAGAACTGGTGGACCGAGATCAAAAAAGGGCCAGACAAAGACTGGTCGAGGAAGACGGCCACCGCCCATTTCCGGCTTGTAACCGGTCACGACGTCTTGCAGCACCACCTGCACCGCTTCAACATTACAAACGAACCGGCCACCTGCAAACTTTGTAATTTAGAAGATCAAGACAGAGCGCATCTCTTCAGATGCGCCGCCCTCAAGAATGACATTGACTCCCTGCCCGATGACCTGAGCAGGATAGAAAAGGAGGCAGTCTTATATTGGATAGCAAGACAGAAGAATGGCTGAAGAGGCCAACTTTGCACAAGAAAAAAAAAAAAAAAAAAAAAAAACAACTCTACAACCTACAACACAACTTTATTTTGGATTGAGAAAAATTCTTAAACAAGAAATAAAATCAACAATAAGCCTTCCTGGTTACTGGCAGTTTATTAATTCAACAATTTATTTTATTATTATTTATTTATTTAACCTCTATCCTATTCACTTTAAAAAACTGATTTACAAAGGAGGACAACAACAAACAAAATGTACTAGATTCTCTTCCCTCTCAGCAACATTGATGCTCAGCTAAGTGGAAATCAGACGATTTATTTTTCTAAGACACAGTAAGCATGTATACAAAGCTCAAAACTTGGGAACGGGGTTGACATGTTCTATCACAAGCAACATAACACAATTTAATAGTGTTGCCCAACTATAGTGATTATTCGATACAATATCGATATCGCGGAAGAATAGAGCCTATTTTTGATATCGATATCCTTGTGTCTTATCGAAAATATCGCGATATCGTTTTCAGTAGGTACACTTAGTTATAAGTTATAACTAATTATTTGCAAAGTGTTCATTGGGGAAAGATTGATAGAGGCTAGAAGCCAACAGCTTACCTTGAAAGAGTTCGCCCGCTGTGTAGAGTTGAAGATCACATAAATATATACGTACACAAATCACATTACATTACGACGAAACGTTTCGGCTTGAACAGCCTTGTTCACCCGTCAGAGTTGAGAGATTTTGCAAAGCTATCTTTTATCTTAGAATTAAAATATGTTACATATTATGCATTTGCAATGTGAGATGTTTTAATTTAAACTGTGTAGCAAATTAGCAGTGTTGAGATTTACTTTAGCATCCCCTTTCCCTAGTCTAGAAGCCAAGTGCAAGAGAGTTAGGACTAGGCTTAGTCTGCACACTACGGCAGCAGCGATGACAGGGCGGGAAGAAGATAGTCACAAGAGATAACTATTTATTACGCTTACTTGAGTTATATCTGATATGGCCCATGCTCATGGGACTGTAGTGATCCTTTCATATCTTGACCCCTGCATTGAAGGGGCTTAGGCCTATTGCATTACGCATACATAGTATTTACTAGGAAAACGCTTTAGTCCCGCCGCGTTGATGGATGAGCGTTTTTGTAAGTTTTTAGTTTTTGTAGGTCCACTTTTCCTTTGCAAGTGATTTTTGAATGCATTGTAGGTGATTGTTGTCAAGTTTCTATTGTTACTTGTTAATTGTTATTATAAACCTCAAAAAAACTCATATTAAAACCTTTATTTCTATGGATTCTGGCCAACTTTTTCAACTTTTTCTTTCAAAAAGCAATACATAACCATTACCTTAATGTCCATGTGAAATATGAACGTTGTAGCCCCACCTGTTTGGTCAGAATCGGCCCAAATGTCACGAAAATATCGCACTAAAAATCGTAAAAAAAAAATCGTGAAAGTACGATATTCATGAGAAATATTTCTTCGATTGTACCCAAAAAGTGCAGTCTAGTTTAAAGATTTCGAAGGTCTCTAGAAAATTTCATCGCAATTGGAGTATCGTTAGCCGGAAAATCGTTTTAACAACACACAAAAATACTAACAGAAAAAACGCAAAACGAAAGAAAAAATCGTTAAAAATTGCTTGATTTTCATGGAATAATTTTTCGATTGGCTTTAAAGGTGGCAGTTCTAAGTTCAAAGATTTCAAAGGTCTCCAGAAAATATTTATCGCAATTGGAGTATCGGTTAGCCGGAATCGTGTTATAAACACACAAATAATACAAACAAAACAAAAAAGAAAAACGAAAAAAATCGTTAAAATTGCAATTTTCAATGAGAAATAAATTTTTGATCAATTTTTCGTACGGTGCAGTTTAAGTTTAGAGATTTACAAAGTTCTCCATAAATTTCATCGCAATCGAAGTATCGGTTTAGCCGAATCGTGTTAACAAACAGGAAAAAATACAAAAAAAATAAGAAAAAAAACATTCCGGATTTTTTTCTCCAGTGTAGTGAATGTGAATCTTCGCTTTGCTCGCTTCGCTAGCTTCTCGCTACGTCATCCAATGACATTAAAATGTTTGGTTGGCTTTCATTGCAGCCAAAAAAAATCGATATCGTGATATTTATATTGATATTGATATTTCGATATCACGATATGATATCATCAAAATAGCGCCGATATCGATGTTGAAAAATATATTGTTGGGTAACACTACAATTTAATAGTAGGCCTTATAGGCCTATACACACACATAACAAAAACTTGTAAAAATACAGCCAAACCTTACACACTCAAAAGACGGCATGATATTACGTTTAAATTAATTAGAAAAAAAGAACTTGGATGAACTATTACGGTCAAATTAATAATTGCAAATTCTATTTTGCCAAGCTTTTCAAGGATGCTGTTACGGGACACTGTACGTTTATGAATTAAGAATGCGCAAATGTGGAAGGGTAGATGAGCTTGGCTCAATTTTAGATCTAATTTCTTTTGAGTGTGTAAGGTTTGGCTATATTTTTACAAGTTTTTGTTATGTGTGTGATCTCATCGTCGTCGGACTTGCCCTTCCCTTGAACCCCGACGATGATGACACACGACGATGACAAGACGATTGACGACCCTGACGTGAGAAATCCCTTCACCCTACGTGCTGGTTCTGACACATGGGTCCTCCTCCCTAGGTAAGTGTTCTATTATGACCTAGGTTGACGCGCTTAATCCAATAATTAAATACTTTTCAAGTTCCTTGCAAAATTATTTGTTAACATAAATAATTTTATCAAATGATATTCTATGATACATAACATAGATGTAAATATTAGTGGTCCAAGACGTCTTTTGTAACAATGTAGTCGATCATTGTCAAGTAAGTATAGTTACTTGTTGATTATATTCTAGTATTAGGCAAAAATTAAAACCTTTATTTGGAAGCCTTCCAGCAAACTTTTTCATCTTTTTCTTTCAAAAGACTCTATATCACTATTACTTTAATGTCCATGTAAAATATGAGCGCTGTAGCCCCACCCGTTTTGTCAGAATCATGGGCCGATTGAAACTGACGAATTAGACCATAGCAGTAGCAGTAGCTAACACCCTTAAAGTGATTTTGAGCATGTTTCAAGCCATTTTTTCACCAAGAAGGAATGCTCGTACCCTAACCAAATTTGGCATGTGTTGTCAGGTACTTAAATCCCCTTCATTTTGATAGTTTTTAAGTTCACATCACGTTTCATGACGGCTGGGTGACACCTCGAAATCACCCTAACTCTGCTTGCTGTATAAGGTGCTTGAGTGTGTAGCGCACCGCGGCTTGGCTGCGGCGCCCTAACGGGCACCTAGATAACTGTATTTTTAAAACAAAGTTCTGCCTTTGAACCATAAGGTTGCCTTTCGACACAGAATAACGATTACAATTAATTTACATATTTTATACATGAGAGTACATGTATGACTGGTAAACGTCAGTGCTACAATAGAAGAATAGAAACAGCTCAATTTTGGCTTCAAACAGGACATGACTTGCTTGGAAAGCACCTCCACAGATTAGGAGTTTTTGAATCCAGTGTCTGTCGGATGTGTGGAGTTGGCGCACAAGACTGGTAACAACTTTTTGAATATACCTACATATCAAGGTTGAATGGGACAAAATGTTAAATGGTGTGGATTGGAGGGAACAGGAGTCCAATCTCTACTGGATGACTAGAAAATGCATGATGACATGAATAATGTTGATTGTGGGCAAAAGGGTTTTTGTTTTTATAGTTAAATTTTAATTAATTAAGGGCATTTTAACAATACTAATAAGATTGAATAAAACAAGGACCAAATGAAAATTTTTAACTTGCATTAAAAAATCAGAGGTAACTGGTAGCTCTTAATTCTTAACTGAATTCACCATCTCAGCTAAGTAGCTTATAGGGTGCCCAGACTTACAAATCCAAAAAGCGGGATGATTTTGTGGGGGGTGGAAGTGGGTGGCAGTTAGGGTCTGGGGCGAAGCACCAGTCGCCGGAGGCCCTTTTGCCGAAGTTGAAAAAACAAATTACAATACTACAGTTACTTTGTCATGTTTTAACTTTTAACATTCAACTGAAAAATGACACCAATGCTTCTTTATGCTTTTTTCCCCCTATGTCTTGTTGTCCACCGTGGTCCATAGAAAATGTTGCTCTGCAGATCGTACAAAACACTTAAATATCATTATCAGTCTTGTGCTAAACAAGGTAAGGAAAGTCCTTCCTAACGTCATTTACATATGACACTGTCGATAAAAGACGAAACAAACACTTAGTACACACGCCTTGTGCATGAGGAAGATACAAGCAAGCTAACACCTTGTCGTCGACAGCGGGTAGTGGCCATGTCAGTGTTTACAATTATGACAAAGGAGAGCGCCAGCAAGCTCCCGCAAACAGCAGGCTAGAACAGATTTTTTGATAAAGAAAGGGATGCAAGATAGTAAGCGCAAAGTTTGAAAAATGCAAAAAAAAAAAAAACGGGACAAAAGTGTGTCCCACCGGGAAGAGTGGTGGGACATGGGACACACAGCTGAAAATCATCGGTACTGTCCCGCTAAAAGTGGGACGTCTGGGCACCCTAGCTAAGTCCTACCATGTTCACTAGGAATGAAATACACAGTTTAAGATTGAACATTACATTATCCTTAAAAATAAGAGAATGGTCTGCTCACCTCCACATCCAATTCAACCTTCGAACAATCCTGCTCAAAATATTCCCGGATCTGTTTCTTCAGGTTGTCACTTCGACTCACGTCGGCTGCGTCAGAACAGGCAGCAAAATTTGGATGTGCCACACTGTAATAATCAAAAACACTTATTAGTCATTACTATTTACTCTTCATTAGTCATTACGCATTAGCAGATTAACTTATTAGTTATATGTATTACTTACTACACATTCAACGTTGCATATTTTATTTATGCTTATCAAGACAGAGTATTTTTTGCATTAGGCATCAATTTAAAAATAATTAGGACTTTAAATCATTACCTACAATAATAACAATTAATAATGCGAGTCTGTAAATGACAGTAAAATTACTGACTCTGGTAGCAAATAATCTTCGCTGTTAAAGCGCCTTATATAAACTTATATAAACTAAACTAGGGAGCCAGCGACTGAGTCTTACAACGCAAGTCGAACGGATCGGGTCTTCCTTGTGATTATGTCCGTTTGTTTGTTCGATCCCATATGTCCAAACAGATTGAGCTGAAATTTTAAACATAGATCCGTGACCAGTGAACTAAGAACTGCTAACAAAACGAGCAAAATTCGTTGCAATTTAAACCTACAAGAAATAATAAATTGAAAAATAGTCTGAAAATGTGTAGGATTCAATTTAACGACAATGGTTTTGCTTGAAGTTAAATAATTTGTATCAAATCATATTTGACAGGCGGCAAATGTATGCAGTGACCAACCAAGGTATAACAAATCTCCACACTCAAAGTACCCAAAAATTCCGCTGGGAGATTGAGTAAACCTTGCAATCTTTACTCGTATTTTATACTGATCATGTTTTCCATATTACCTACTGTATATTATGCATTTCCAAACATATTCTATAATTTTTTATGTGTAAATACAATCAAGAAATTAAAAAATCTATCCGGATTGTTGTTGTTTTAACCCGGGTCTCCCACATACCAGGTGTAAAGGCGCCTTAGCCAACTAGACTAGGGGTGCTGAGTACCTGCCCGGGAACATTTGCATTAAATTGATTGATATAAAAAAAGGTATATAGGGCTAACTGATGGGGTTTTGAGGTTAGTTGGTATAAACGCGCACCAACTGTAAGGCCATTATGCATCACTCTAGCCTAGGCTAGGGAGGAAAGACCCATGCTGACTTGATCCAGCCTTAGGTAGGGGGAGGAAAGGGAATGTTACCGGGTATTCAACACATGACTTGCTCACGCGTCTAACAACGACTTTGGAGTTTTGCTAGTAATAGTCATCATCATCATCATCATCCATCACTGTATCCTACTTTTGGCAGGGTCAGCTTGGGTTTTGCAACCAAAATTTTCCACTTCTTTCTATCCTCCCACAATCATGTCTCTTCTCCATGCTCCCAGCTCTCTCTTCTAGTCTGTAGGTCTCTTGCTATGGTCTCCTTCAATCTCTTCCTTGGTCTCCCCCGTCTTCTTCTTCCTTCAATCCTTTCTCATACATTCTCCTGGGCTTCTGTCATTCGTTTCATATGCCCAAACCATCTCAGCCGTGTCCTTCCCAACCTGTCTTCTAACTTCTCCACCCCAAGCATCTCTCTAATGTCTCCCTAGTTTCTACCCCATTGTAATTTGTAAGAGAGCTATTATATTATCAAAGTTCAATATAAGACCTAGGTCAATCAACAGGCTGGGCTGTCTCACCTGGTCAAAGATTTGAACACAGTCTGGAGTTGTAGTAGCGCCTTCGTTTCTTGATCATTGACGCGGTCAAAGAGTGAGTCCAATGCGTTGTCAAGTTCCTTCGGTGCTAGATTCCCGGGCGCCTTCACCCGAAATCCGAGCACCGTGAACTCAACTGTCAATTTAGTTCTGCACCATCTCTCATCTTCCTAAAAATGACAAAAAAATCATGAAATTAACATCTTAAAACTGAGAGATACCAGCACTGGCTTGTAAATCGAGCATGCAACTCCTCAAAAAGATATAGCCTACTTTCTTTGTCTACGTATAGAGCTAGCAACCTAGTCCCGGGTATGGTAAGCAATATTTTTAATATCAATGTTTTATTTTCATAATTTTTGGTAATTTTCAATTTAAGGAAGAACATAATAGCCCTAACAAAATTTTGAAGCTTAATTTGGAGATCAATAAAGCTATTTTCAAACACCCGTAGTTATCAAGTTATACATAGAACTTTGAAATGTTATAAAATTTCTAAAAATTTCTAAATTTCTAAAATATTTCCTTTAAAATATGTAGGGCCTACATGTGCATGAAAAAGCAAGTAGACCCTACTATTATATTTGTTAAAAAAATCTTAGACAAGGGAAGACAATTTTATTTATTTTATTTATTTATTTAACGTCTATCCTATTCGGTTTATAAAACTGATTTACAAAGGAGGACAACTAAATAAATCTAATTACATAGATGCAGACACAACAATGAACTTTGAAATAGTAATATTACAACAATGCATTAAATACTCAAAAAATTTGATAACAAATAATAAGGATATTAAATGCAATTTATGAATGAATGAATAATATATAAAAAAAGGGGGTGGGGAATGAAAAGAAAAGAAAAAAGAAAAGAAAAAGAAAAAACAAAAAAAAAAAAATGAAAGGAAAAAAAGAAAGAAAGAAAGAAAAAAGAAGAAGGAAAAAAAACATTAAAAAAGAACCGGTAAGATTAGTTTAATATGGTACCAATGCCTACCTTCTTCCACTCTAGGTTCTTGAGATGATGCTTGACCTTCCCGCTGTCCCAGCCAATCAGAGTGGCAATCTCAACAACGGGAAATTCAATGCAGTGACTCTTCTCGTGTGATATTCCTCGACGCTGATCCAAAGCTATTGCCATTGCAAGAGGTGGACTGAGTTGAGCAGCATCTTTTAATGCTTTGGTTCCATTGTAGCTCAACACCTTGCACATGATGTAGACCGGAGACAGGACTTTAACCCACTTCCTCGAGTGAAGTTCCAAGTAGCAGAGCATTGTCGAAATGTTTGCTTGAGGCAGATCTAAAGCACGGATGGTCTCGTCGATTTCGAATGCGACCTCGTGACTTGGACACTGAACTTTACATGCATGAGCGGCCTTTTTCGGATGTGCTGTCTCATCTTCAAATGTTTCGTTTAGGTCCACCCCATCCAGCAGCTCTGTTAACTGTACGCACTTGCAAGGAACAAAAACTCGCTGGAGGAGTTTCCGTATTGTGTGTCTGTCTACGGAGTCTGCGTGGATGTGGCGTCGCAGTTCACACTGGTCTCCGCCTCGCGAGTCAAGAAACAAGTGACAGTGTGCAGGTAGGCCGTCGCGCCCCGCCCTCCCCACCTCTTGCACGTAGCTCTCGAAGTTGCGCGGCATGTTGTAGTGAATTACGGCACGAATGTCTGCCTTGTTAATGCCCATTCCAAAAGCCACCGTTGCCACAACGATGCGAAGATTCCCGGTCATGAATGCCTTTTGAATTTGTTTTCTTTTAGATGCGCTCAAACCCGCATGGTACGGCTCACAATTGCGAGATAAACTAGTCTTTTTGGCAGATGTTGGAGGTAGTTTGACATTTTGTAAACTAGTTCTGATATACGCTGCGATTCGTTCACATTCAGCTTGTCTCGTGCAGTAGATGATTATTGAGTTAAAATCTTTGAATCTGTTTCCATGTAATAAAGAAATGAGAGCTCGATCTCGATTCTCATCCTTGGATACCGATAACACAAGATTGTTAGGAAGAGGTATATCGCTAATAACACCATTTAATCCATCAGGGATATTTAAATGCTTGACAATACTGTTACAAGTTTCTTTTGTTGCGGTTGCCGTTAATCCCAACACAGTTTTCACGCCCAGTTTTTCTCGGAGCACCTTGCATATCACAAGATATGATGGTCGGAAGTTGTGTGACCACTGAGACACACAATGCGCCTCATCAATACAGGCAAATCCAATGGCCGGGAGCTCTTTAAGAATGCTTCCAAAACCACTTGTTTTCTCCCCTGAAACTACGGCTTCCGGCGACACAAGAAGGATGTGAAGATTGCCCGACTTTGCTTGATCCATGACTTTGAGGCGCTGTTTAGCAGTTTGATTTGTGTGCAGGCAAGCCGCTTTGAGACAGCTTGCCACTCCTGTCACTTGATCCTCCATTAAAGATACCAGTGGAGACACAACTAATGTAATGCAATTGCTTTTTTGGGCCATCAAATATGCAGCTAATTGATAAACAAGACTTTTTCCAGATCCAGTCGAAAGTGTGACTAATGTGGACAACCCAGATAATATACGCATCACGGCTTCCTCTTGTCCGGGGCGGAAACATTCGTGACCAAACAGTTCGAGTGCTTTGTAGACTTCCGGAGGAGTGTCCATCAGTGACCCATCTTTGTTCAGCTTGTACAGAGGTTCAACATTGTTGGTGAATTCTTGATCGCAGTCTAAAATCTCGGCTTGGCCAGGATTATTAGGGTCTATAATTATTGCGTTTTGACAGACCAGGGGCTGGGTCAATGCTCGTTTTGTCGCGTGGAGCGGGTCAGAACACATGGCTTCAACCTCCTCTAGAGTAGGGAATTCACTTTCTTCCACTACAGACTCATCTTCCACAGGCAAAAGTTTATCCCCTGTGTTTTTGCATTCTCCCGCCCAATGGCCAATGTCCCCACACTTAAAACATGCAGAGAGCTCTTTACTCGGGCCATCATACCCACCTCCACCCTTCTTCTTCTTTTTCCACTGAGCTTTTTTATACTTTGTGTAAGTCAGGGTCTTTTTACCGCGAGCATATATTTTTTTCTTTAAATCTATTTTGACAAAATTTTCATTGGCCTGCCCACTTTTCATTTTTTTCTCCAAAACATCTTTTTTTGTTAGTTTTGTTTTTTGTTTACCTCCCTTCTTATTTCCAGAATCTTCGCTTCTCATCACTGCATCGGCAAGTTTTTCGATATCCAGTTGTGGAGCTACATGTTGACTAGCAACAACAACGTCGTCATCAACAGTAGAAGTCGATGCCTCTGATTTAGAGCGATTCTTTCTAGTATGTTTTGGCCTTTTAGAAGACACAGGAGGATCTAAACTATCAGAAGCTTCACCCAGAGCCGGCTCTTTCACCTCATAGGAAAACTTCCGTTTGAAAGAGAATTTGTATTCCTGTGAACATTTACTTTCTCTTTCATCATCGCTACTATAAATCAAATCTTCATCGCTTTCAATACTGCGCGAGAAACGTGCTTTGGTTGGTATGTCTACGTGAAGAACGGACGAGGTTTGGCTTTTCGTTGTCAATCCGAGCGATTCACAGGCCGTCTTTGAATTAGAGGAATCATCGTCAGAAGCAAATCTATTTTGTTGTGTACACCTTGCTAGCCACCCCTTGTTAATTGGTTTTTTATTTATCTTTTGGCTATGGCTATCCGAGTCTAGAACTCGTTGAATTGCACTGATGGGTGTTGAGTTATGTACCGGCATTTTAACTTGCGAAAGCAATGGTAATGCATCTTTGACATTCTCAGTTAATGATTTGGACACATTTGGTGTAGACACAGTTTGGAATTTAAGGTCTGTAGTTAAAAGAGTGGGTGTTTGGCTATTACGACATTCATCAACATCATTTGATATTTCCATTACACTTTGGTTCATTTCTGTAAACGAGTTGAGGAAATTATTCACAACACTCTTTGTGGAATCTACTTCACTATGACATAGGTTCAAATCTCGGGACTGGGAATCTAGTGATAATAGTTCGCTGCTGAATGATGTCTGCGAACATTCTGAAAACGTGTAGGGAGAAAGGGAATCAGTTTCGGTGTTTGAGCGAGTGAAAGACAAAGACTTTCTTGGGTTTCGTTTGTTAAAAGAAGATCCGGAAAAAAGTTTTTTAGATAAATTAAGTGAGGCAGATCGTTGTTGCAGGTTTCTTTTTTCATTGTTTGCCGGTGCCTTATGAATATCTTTATTTAAATGTATCCCCCAAACATTTTGAGAATTATTAATATCAATTTTTAAGGAATTACTATCACGGATGGTTTGATCTCTAGGTTTAATGTTATCATCAACATTAAGAGCTATGTCCTTAAGAACTGAACGTAGTGGTTGATGTTCATTCTCAGTGATGTCTCCAAGTTTAGTGTTGTTTTCGGAAAACGTCTGGTCGAGACTTTCATTTTCTAAGCAGTCCTCTGCAAATGTCAAATCCATGAGAGTATCATCCAAAACAAGAGTCTTTAATTTGTAATACATTTTGTATGCATTTCGAACTTGGGATGTAGCAGCTCGAATGTCAACCTGAAATGGAAAGAATGGTTGGAGTCAATTATGTTATTGTAAATTGATGGTAAGTTTATAGGGTACACACAACTACGTCACAAATCGAGGGGAATGAGGGGTATTCTCCGTTTTGAGCCCAACTGGTGGACAAGCAACCATCGGTTTGCAAGTGGACGCCTGCTGAACGTCGCACAACATATCACGCTCTAACTTTTATCCTATTCATTATTGGTGGAAAAACTTAAGAGCAATAATATTTAGCAAATATATCATTCCTTCTAATAGCGATTACTTTGAATTTTTACACGGCCGTTAAGTTGTTATTTCGATGTACATATTAAAATAAAATTTAAGACTTTTACTTGTTTTTTTATGAAATTTAATAAAACAACTTCAATTGACAAAAATCTAGTGATCGGATTTTGACAAGACCGCTTTCAAAAAATTCATCGGACTGTTTAGACAAGAAATAAATAAACTTTCTAGATAGAAAGTGCACAGAACGAAAATTTATAGCATAGGGTAAAACGCATGGTATGTGTTTTCATCTAAAATACGCGCTTTTGACGTGCGGATGAGCCGTGAAAAACTGCACGCTATGCTGTAAAATTTCGTTCTGTGCTTTTTCTATCGAGAAAGTTTATTTATTTCTTGTCTAATTAGTTAGATGCATATTTAGAGAGAATTCTTTTTGAAATCCGATCAGTAGTTTTGTGTCAATTGAAGTTGAAAAGACTTAAGAGGATACGATTCAACGAGGCCAACTCCACGGGTGAAAAAGAGCATAGAGCGACGGCGCTTCACGGGGCGGTAGCTTTCTGCTCGGTCGTTCTCGGGTAAGGTCGGAACTCCCAGCGCTTCGGTGACGGGCGCTAGTCACGTGACCCACTAGTCGGTGTCGCGCAGCCGAGGAGTACGGGTCGGGCCACTGTACTAGTACACAAACCGCTCTACACGCGGTAGCCGCACGTTTTAGGTACAAAGTTTGAATGCGCGTTACGTATCTATTGCGTACCATAACTATATATTCACAAACCTACACACGTAGGTAATACGATGCTCTGTTGGACTACATCTAAAGGGTACAACGCTCGCCATTGACGTTACGAGTTGTAACAAAGATACAAAACAACAACAATCAACAATTAAAAAACAACAGTGACACACATACACACAGCCACTGACACAGACGTCTAAAAAGATATGTGCGTGCGTGCATCGTCTGTCTATATCGTAGTCGTAGCTATGGAGTAAGCTGTAAACTTTCAATTAATAATCTCGTAAATGGCATTGATTGAAGCTAGTAATCAGAGCGACGACGGGCTCCAGCTCTTCAAATAAAGAAGTAAACAGCAACGGAGAGGTAACCAGCTGGAAATTTCAGAACATGATCCAGACAGTCCCAGGATACTCCCATAGATATGGATTTCAAAAAAACTTGTCGGAACACCCTTAAAAAAATTATCAAACTCAAAATTTGTATTTTTTGTGTTTTTTCTTCTTATCTTTAATACATCTCAAGTGAGTCAAGTTATAATAAATATAAATATTTATAATAATAATATAAATAAATATCAGTAGACACCCTATCTACCTTCACATATTATTTATTTGATTTATTTTACGTCTTTCCTATTCAGTTATAAAACTGATTTAGAAAGGACAACATTTACAAAGAAGGAGTCACAACAACTATGTATAGTAAGACAACAATTTCTATTTAAATTGGATAAAATTTATCCAATTTAATTATAAATTGATTAGTTTAACCTAATTATTATTTAACTAGGAAGCTTCGCAAACGCTTTTTGAGGCGCGTTGTTGGATGAGCGTAATTTTTTTTAAACGAAAAATGCGTAAAACTGCGATTTTCACGAGAAATAATTTTTCGATTACGCTCAAATTTCACACGAATATATAAATTCATAAAATTAAAGTTCTGTGAAAAAGTCATTACAATCGAATAAAGCATGTAGGTGTTATAAGTAGAAGAAATTGAAAAAATCGAAAAAATCGTAAAATTGTGATTATAATGAGAAATAATATTCCGATTACGCTCAAATTTCACGCGAATATATTTATTCAAAAAATTGAGGTTCTGTAAAATAATCATTACAATCGGATAATGCATGTAGGTGTTAAAAGTCGAAGAAATAAAAATAAAAAATCGTAAAATTGCGATTTTCATAAGAAATAATTTTTCGATTTCGCTCATATTTCACACGAATATATAAATTCATAAAATAAAGGTTCTGTGCAAAAATCATTACAATCGGAAAAAGCATGTAGGTGTTATAAGTCGATGAAAGTTTTAAAAAATCGAGCAAAATTGTAAAATTGCAATTTTCATGAGAAATAATTTTTTGATTGCTCTCGAATTTCACACGAATATATAAATTCATAAAATTAAGGTTCTGTGAAAAAATTATTACATTGAGATAAAGCATGTAGGTGTTATTAGTCGAAATATTTTTTTTTAAAATCGTAAAAAGTCGTTAAATTGCGATTTTCATGAGAAATAATTTTTCGATTGCGCTCAAAAACGTGGCAGTTCTTGGTTCAGAAATTTCGAAGGCCTCTATACAATTTCATCGCAATTGGAGTATCGGTTTAGCCGGAATCGTGCTAACAGAGAAACACAAAGATATAAACAGAAAAAAAAAACTTTCCGGATTTTTTCTCCAGTGCAATGAAATGGAATCTTCGCTTCGCTCGCTACGCTCGCTATGCTCATCCAATAATAATAATAAGGTTAAATTAATAAAATAAAATTAAATGTACAAAATAAATAAAAAGAAACGAAAAGAAAAGAAAAATAGAGAAGAAGAAATAAAAAAGAAAACCAAATAGAAAAGACTGATTTTTTATACGATCCCACTCAAACGAATATGAGGTTTGCCAAAAATTAGGAACACCAAATCGAGGATATAATAAAACTTTCGTGGAGGAAACCATGCCGTACGTGATCTTCATTCTTCTGTCCAATCTTGAAAACCATCACCATTACCATACTACAAAAATCTTGACTATTATTATAGTACTAGGAAGCTTCGCAAACGCTTTTTTGGCGCGTTGTTGGATGAGCGTGATTTTTTTTTAACGAAATAGAGCGTAAAATTGCGATTTTCATGAGAAATAATTTTTTGATTGCGCTCGAATTTCACACGAATATATAAATTCATAAAATTAAGGTTTTGTGAAAAAATCATTACATTCGAATAAAGCATGTAGGTGTTGTAAGTCGAAGAAATTTTTAAAAAATCTAAAAAAAATCGTTAAATTGCGATTTTCATGAGAAATAATTTTTCGATTGCGCTCAAGAATGTGGCAGTTCTTGGTTCAGAGATTTCGAAGGCCTCCATAAAATTCCATCGCAATTGGAGTACCGGTTTAGACGGAATCGTGCTAACAGACACACAATAATACAAACAGAAAGAAAGAAAGAAAGAAAAAAAACATTCTGGATTTTTTTCTCCAGTGTGGTGAAATGGAATCTTCGCTTCGCTCGCTACGCTCATCCAAAAATTATTATAATATATTATTCATATTATTTGATAAGATGCATTTTATACGAACATGGTAAAAACCGGAGCCATAATTTTGTACGGCCATATTGTACTTCCATGTGTACATATATACATTGTTAATTTGTCTGAACTATAATAAATAATTAAGAATATCGTTTGTAGATGATTTTTTCATCCTGCTGTGAACGGTTAATTATTTGTATTATTTACTTACTTCACGGTGTATATTTTGAATGAAACGTGGATTGCACTTTCAACTCCACAATGATTAAATGTGAAGATGGGAGGTTCATAAGTATAGTGTGCAAGTGTATATAATAGTTAAATAGTGAGATTATTAATAAACAAATTTGGTCACACTACTCTAAGTAAATATACTAATAATGTGTTTTCTATGCCGTGGATTGAACCTAAATATTGTCTTCGTTTTATTCGTCTTCGCCTTGATTGTAGATTTGTAGTACTATTTGTTGCAACGACAGAACAGATGCTCGACGAAGAATATTGTGTGTTAAGTTGGTGTTAATTATATTTTGATGCGATTTCACAGTCTTCTTCTCAGTTTCTATTCATTGCATTTTGTGGTAAAGATCTGTTTACTGAAAAGACAACACCTGAAGACGGGCATGCATTGCACCCTGAGCAGGCTACCAACGACAAATTGTTATTATACTCCTGAAAAACTGGACGCACATGGTCGATGGCAATTAGCCGGTATTGGAGTGAAATGTACGTCATCCTTGAATTTGGCATGCATTTATTTTAATAACATTGCCGGCAAGCCAGAGCTGATGCAGGGTCAACGACATTCTCGACTAGAGATTCTCTAAATATTTAGCAAACATTGTGTAAAGGAATAATTATTATGCAATTTTTAACGTAGTCTTTATAAAAATTAAAAGCAAAATCAGCGGCTTGATCAAAGTTTATTGTTTCTCTGGTTTCGCAAGTTTTTAGAGGGTGTTTGGTGTGTTTTAGAAAAAAACAGCAGGCTGAATGCAATACCGAAAAACTGTAGTTTTTGTAGGGTAAAAAGTTAAAAAAAGAAAAGTCAAAAACGACATATTTAACCGGTTTGAAGAAAATAAAGCTAGACGTAATCTTTGGTGACAAAACCATTTTTTTGTTTTGCACATTATTAGAAGTGGAAAGGATAAGGGCCCCAGTGGTGTCATGGGGGTATGCGTGAGTATACCCAGAAAGAAATATATATACCCCTAGGTATATCTATGGGGAAAAAACAGGCCATACACTATGTAAGGTGTACAAATGAGGAAATCCAATGTCAAGTCGGAGAATTAATATATTTTTTTCAAATCATAACAATCAAGACGTCACCACCACAAATGTTATAAGCTAGGCCACTTCGCGAATGCTTTTTTAGTCGCGTTGATGGATGAGATTTTTTTTAAATATTTCTGTCCAATGATAGCTATGGTTTAGTATAAGTGGGATCTCATTACTTTTTTAAGTTCCATTACCAATGATTTTTGTTAAATGAGGATGTATGAATGTAAAAATCTCGAGGTCCAAAGACATGCTTTTCGTACGCATTGAAGGTGATTGTTTGTTGTCAAGTTGCTACATAGTTACTTGTTAACACCTGTAAAAAGCTTTCATTAATACCTTCATTTCTATGAATTCTGGCCAACTTTTTCAACTTTTTGTTTCAGAAGGCACTACATCACCATTATCTTAATGTCCATGTAAAATATGAACGTTGTAGCAACACCCGTTTGGTCAGAATCGGCCCAAAAATCACGAAAATATTGCATTAAAAATCGGGGTGGGGTGGGGGGTGGGGGTGGGGGAATCGTAAAAGCACGATTTCTATGAGAAATGTTTCTTCGATTGTCCCCAAAATAAAAAAAAACTTACAAATCGAGTGATTTCAATCGTTTCCATAAAGTTTCATCAAGATAGCCATTTGCCCGGTCTCGAGCTAAATATCACGAAAATATCGCATTTAAAATGTATCGTACTTAAAAGTACGATATTCATGAGAAATATTTCTTCGATTGTACCCAAAAACGTGGCAGGTGTAAGTTCCAGGATTTCGAAGGTCCTCTCCAATTTTCATCAAGATCGCCGATCCCGTTTGCCCGGTAGAGAGCGAACAGACAGGCAGAAAAACAAACAAAAAACGAGTAAATTTTTTTTTTTTTTTTGGGGGGGGGGGGGCGGGGGGAGTCGGTGAAATTGAATTCTTTGCTTCGCTTATCCAAAAAGAACATGTCTAACACTCGTTAAAATACTCAAAAACCCACTTTAAGAGTCGACAAAATTGGACCCGCATTGGCTAAAGGGCCTCCCCCCATTGTACTAAATCGTTTATACTAAATGTTTTGAAAAACTTGCATTATCCTTTCTTTCTTTTACGTGATAATTTGACTATCTCAAGACGAGTGCCTGAATGATTTCAACATTGTTTCATTAGATGAGCGTAGCGAGCGAAGCGAAGATTCCATTGAACTGCACTGGAGAAAAAAATCCGTTTTTTTTTCCTGTTTGTAGTTTTGTGTCTGTTAACACGATTCCGGCTAAACCGATAATCCAATTGCGATGAAATTTTGTGGAGGCCATAAATAAATAAATGAATAAATTTTTATTTAGAGTCTACCCACTCAGTTATATAACTGATTTTCAGTGGGGGACTTAAAACCAAAACGACCAAGCCGACCCTGCAGGCCCCAACGCAATCGACGAGTGAGCGATAACAAACCAAAGATCGATATTTTTAATAGGAATTAATTGGATGAGCGAAGCGAAGAATTCAATTTCACCGACCCCCCAAAAAATTTCGCTCGATGTGTTTTTTTTTTTTTTCCCCCGTCTGTTTGTTCGTTCTCTACCGGGCAAACGGCATATGCGATCTTGATGAAAATTTGACGTGACCTTTGAAATCTCTGAACTTAGACTTGCTACGTTTTTGGGTACAATCGAAGAAATATTTCTCATGAATATCGTACTTTTACGATTTTTTTCGATTTTTAGTGCGATATTTTCGTGACATTTTGGCCGATTCTGACCAAACGGGTGGGGTTACAACGTTCATATTTCACATATACATTAAGGTTATGGTGATGTGTTGACGTTTGACAGAAAAAGTTGAAAAAGTTAGCCAGAATCTATAGAAATAAAGGTTTTAATTTGAGTTTTTTTAGGTGTTAAATAATAAAACCTTTATTTCTATAGATTCTGGCCAACTTTTTCAACTTTTTCTTTCAAAAGTCAATACATTACCCTTACCTCAATGTCCATGTGAAATATGAACGTTGTAGCCCCACCCGTTTGGTCAGAATCCGCCCAAATAGCACGAAAATATAGATTTTAGATCTTTCTCACAGCCTTGTATGAAAACTTCACTAGGAAAACGCTAAAGTCCCGCCGCGTTGATGGATGAGCTTTTTAAAGGTTTTAGTTTGCGTGGGATATCTTTACTTTTGCAAGTGCTTTGTTTTGCTGCCTACGCATTGTAGGTGAATGTTGTCAAGTTTCTTTTGTTTCTTGTCAATTGGTATTATTTACCGTAAAAAACTTGTATTAAAAGCTTTATTTCTATAGATTCTGGCAAATTTTTTCCACTTTTTCTTTCAAAAGGTACTATATAACCATAACCTTAATGTCCATGTATAATATGAACGTTGTAGCCCCACCCGTTTGGTCAGAATTGGCCCAAATGGCACGAAAATATCGCACAAAAAGTCAAAAAACGTATATTAAAAGCTTTATTTCTCTCGATTCTGGCTAACTTTTTCAACTTTTTCTTTCAGAAAGCAAAACATCCCTATTACCTAATGTCCATTTGAAATATGAACGTTGTAGCCCCACCCGTTTGGTCAGAATTGGCCCAAATGGCACGAAAATATCGCACTAAAAATCGAAAAAAATCGTAAAAGTACGATATTCATGAGAAATATTTCTTCGATTGTACCCAAAAACGTGGCAAGTCTAAGTTCAGAGAAAACGAAGGTCGTGTCAAATTTTCATCAAGATCGCATATGCCGTTTGCCCGGTAGAGAGCGAACAAACAGACGGAAAAACAAAAAAAAAAAACAACGGAGCTAAATTTTTTGGGGGGTCGGTGAAATTGAAGTCTTCGCTTCGCTCATCCAAATATCTTACTCACAGCCTTGTTACAAACAATCAAAGATCCAACAGACCTAATGATTGCTTTGTATGGGCCGTGTTAATATGTTTTTATTATTATTTTAAATTAAAATTAACATTTTATAATTAAAAAGCTCATCCATCAACGCGACTAAAAAAAGCGTTTGCGAAGCTTCCTAGTATAGCAATCAGTGGTATAGACAGTGCAAACACCCGCGAATCAACGCCAGAATCAACAAGACCGATTCAGAACAACTCTGAAATTTATTATGTGCTTCGTTGCTAGGACGGCTCCAAAGTCACCGTTTACAAACTCCTAAGACATGAACTGATGGATCATAATATTTTTTATTAAAACACATTATTCGTTCCATCTTTTACAAAACTCAGAAAAAGTTCCATTCACAGACCCAGATCCGTATTACTGGCACTAGGTCAAGGGCATTATTTATGGTAAATGAAATTACTCGAATCAGGGACATGAAAGTTTCAATATCGATGTTTAAAGAAAGCGGGGTCAATTATTCAAAAGTTGTGCATAAAGCGGTACTTGAACAAAATAGTGACTTTGCAAATATTAGCCTATAATAAATGTCGAAAAGAAAGGAAGTATGCATGTGAAAAATTAGAAAATACTCCTCGTCAGGGATATTTTTCTCAAAACTTAGATTGAATAATATTATCATGTCTACACAAGCAAATTTAAAAAAATATTGCTTTGTAGTATAAATATCTGGATATTCATGTTTTCGTCATGTGAACCACGAATAACCCGAATTTTAGTGTTATTCGCCTATTTATACAAATTTGTGTTTTAGTGGTGATTCAATTTTTATATTCGCCCATCTGGTTTAAAATGGACTAATTCATGCTAACGTATGTGAAATTAAACAATTTCTTTGTAAAACCTTGTAAAAAAAACCACTAAAAAATAAATTATTAAAAATGCTATTGAAATTATTATAATTAATTGATTTTGAGTTCTTGTAGGAGGGGGAGGCGGATATATGTATTTTAAAACTCGCAAAGAGGTTTGACATTGGCTTTATATCATAGCAACGGCCCAACAAGGTGCATAATAAATGGTAAAGTGTTGCCTTGCAAATTAATTTATATACTGAATGTTTAATGAATGCTAAAAGGGGATAATATAGATCTCTAGGTCAATCACTGACAATCGGCTGGCCGCTTACATCCGCGTTGAGTCGGTAGGTAAAACATCTGGCCTCCTGTGTTTTATTGTCTAGCGCGCTCGAGACAAAACAGCCGTATTTCGTAATCGGAGAGCCGAGCCACGACTTCGGAACGGTTGTGGCGGGGAGGTGTGTTGCGGGGGGTGAAGACAGCCAGACTTCGGCAGCCAATAGGAGGCCTGGCCCACTCTTCCTCGCTCGGCTCGGTGGAATGCACCAGAGCGAGCTACCAGCCGACGGCGAGAAATATATTTGAACGCAAAACATGCACTTTTGTTTGGTGTATTTCTGACTAAACTGTTCAACCTACAGTTATAAAACTTTTTTTTCATGGTCACATTGATTCAAACTGTGATATGACCAACTTACTTTTTCTAGAAAAAATTTCAAGCGTATCCTTTTGTGAGGTAAAGTTGCATGGTCGTGAGGCAAATTTAACATTCTCTACAATGTTTATATCATCATAAGTCAACACTGCTGTACAATTTAAAAAAAAATGCTTGAAGGAATCAACGAACACATCTTTGTGAACTACCTTGCAAAATATGGTAATGATCCTACTACCCATTTCCCTGCAATCGCCACAAGACGAGCGCTTGCAATCGACTCCGCGCCGGTCCGCATCTCGTCGACTCGTATCCTATTAAAGATGTTGATAATTTTGTCATTTATAATGCGTACATTGTTATAACAAGCTAACGGTTCTCTAAAAAAAATCGAAATAATCGCTATTAGAAGAAATGATATGTTTGCTAAATATTATTCCTCTTAAGTTTTGTCCAAATAATGAATAGTATAAAAGTTAGAGCGTGATATTTGTTGAGCCGTTCATCAGGCGTCAACTTGCGAAATGAGGATGCTTGTCCATCAGTAAGATCCGCGCCGAGCTGTGACGTCACGTGTGTGTTCCCTATAGGCTACATGATGGTGTAGGCCTAAAACAAAAAAATTTTTTTAACGTTTAAAAGAATTATATATGCATAATGCTGTACTTGAGAGCAAGTGCACGCCCGATTGTCGACGTATGATGGTGAAGGCCACTAACTAAGGCCACAAAAGGGATAAATGTAGGCGAGAGGCTAGACCGCTAGAACATTAATGTCTGCATGGACAATGATGATCAGTCTATTTCATCTTAGACAAGGAACATTTCAAACGTAACGGGTTCTTTTCGATAAAGTGTTAATCTGTATCAATAGATCACCACTTTTGGAGCCTACAAATAGACCAGGCTAAATAAGTAGGCCTAAAAGAAAATATATTCTTTCCGTTACCTATCATGCGTTTCATTTTGTTTGTTGTTCAATCTCATATTTATTTAGACTATCCTAGTTAGACTTAATACTTCTACCACGATTTTAGCTAAAAATGAGCGTTGATAGTTTTTTAACTAGGCCTACGCCCACACCGTTACACTGATCAAGGTATATTTTTTGCATAGGCTAGGCCTACTCAGAAAGATTATCCTCATCCAGTCTTGCGCAAGTTCCCCCAAAAAAGGAATTTTGAAAAGTTAAGTTACTTCTGCTTAAAGGAACTGATCCAAGTTTCCAATTCTGAATTTCTTTTCCAAAAGAGGAACTGAGACATTCCTCAAAAGGAATTTACATAGTTCCTTTCATGTATGTACCTTTTAAAATAACTGTTTAAATAATAAAAAAAACTTTTGTATTTAGGCCTAGTTAAGTGAAAAATAGGGGAAAAATGCAAAAAAATTTCCCAAGGAATCCCTCCGCTTCCACTACTTGGAATCTGAAAAGGGGGTTGAGCGGACTTGCGCCATTTTCGAAACCCGATGAGTACCTAAGATATATTTTATATGGCCAACTTCAGTTTACGATCAGGTACTGGAAGGAACTTATAAAGGAACGTTAAACTTTACCTATTTCAAGTTTGTGATGTAAAAAATAGAACGTGTTCCCATTAACGTTCTTGTAAAAGGAACGTGTTAGGTAGGCTTACTAAGAACGCGTTCCTCCCCAAGACTGTCCCAATCCTCATACATTGCTCGTTTTTGCTACTTTTTTTTACTTTTACGTTTTTACTACCGGGTACTCCCAGAGTTCAAAAATTTGCGCCAGCTAGCTTATAAAACATCTAGCCCCCCCCCCCCCCCCCCCAACCAAAGTTGAGCCTTGAGCTGGTGCGGCTTGAAGGTCATTGGGCCTATAGGTTTACATGCAAGTTTCAATGCTTCTTCAATTTGAGGAAACAAAATAGGCCCTATATAAACCCACCATTCAACCCTAGAACCTCTTTTTTGCTGATTTTATTATAAACCATTACAAACTTCGCATTGGCGGGCGAGATCATAGGCCCTAATACTGATAAGAACCGTAACTTGGCCTAGCTAAGCAGTTCCCGGAACTGTTTACCTGGCACGCCGAGCAGGGACTGACAGAGTGGAGACCGAGACGCGAGGTTTCGACCACATTGTCTCGAGGTTGTACAAACGAACATAGCCTTAGTGGAGCTACTCATAGTGAGGACAACCTAAACGAACACAGCCGAAGCCTGAATTCCGACAGATGTCGATGGTTACCTCATGGCTAGGCCCTAGATTAACTCTACTTTTTCGGTTGGGACGGGACAACTTTTTTAACACTGATGTTAGGGGAAAAGTAGTTTAGGGAGAATGGAGGGGGGGGGGGGGGCGAAGCACGTAGGCCTTGATGATAATATTGTAAAACTTACGCGCTTCGCCCCCCCCCCCCCCTAGGATTACCATAAGTGTCTCAGCAAAAAAGAGGACATTTCGTTCACAGACATTCGCGGACTACAAGGGGTCTGGGGCGGAGCCCCAGCCGCCGGAGGCGAATTTTTTTTTCGACATTTTTACCGTCAGGATAGCGTTTAGAGCGATCTGAACAAGGGTCAAGGAAGGACAGTGGTGCCGACGCCTTTTAAATTGTGGGGTTATTTTTTAAATGAACACTACATTTTATGACAAAACTAAGACAAGTCGCCTAGGCCTACAAACACTTCCTTACGTACGCCGTACGACGTGGACACAAGGCACGAAACGTACGGAAATGGTAACTAAATCACGTGATAGTACACTGCTTGCTGCACAGCCTGGCGTGTTGTGACACGCTCGGACATGATCGGCTGCTCGTATTCGGCGATTTACGGTCGGTGGATGGTAAGTGAGGGGGCGGAAGGGTGCGCATGCGCCTCTGCATGGAATTGGGTGAAATAACCGGACATTTTGCATTATTTTGAAAAAACCGCCTGGACGCCCGGACAGACATAAAAAAAGAGGACATGTCCGGCTTTAACCGGACGTATGGTAACCCTACCCCCCCCTGCCCCTAACCTACTTTTCCACTTTGATCCACCCCAATCAAAAAAGTACCAGATTAACCCCCAGTTTAAAATTTGGTTGAACTAGGGCAGTGGTTCCCAACCTTTTTACAGCCAAGGCACACCTGTTAGTAATGGAACAATTTGGCAGCACACTGCCATTTTTGGATGCCCCCCCCCCTCGATTCACACAATTTGGAAAATAAACATGATTTGAGTGGCCTTCCCTTGATATAGGCCTAGTTAACCATTTTTACAACTTGATCCAGAACTGATTTGAGATAAAGCCTTTCATTTTGCCTCTCATTGAGGGTGCACCGTCAGTACAAATCAAAGTACAGGACGACTACTCCAACATGTTTTCCTCAAAATATTTGGAAACGCATTCAAACACATCCTCACCCGTTGAATTTTCTTGTAACTCACGACAAAACTAATATTGTTTTAGTATTCTCTTGTCATCGACAAACCTAACATAGGGGCTAAGTGAGAAGCTGAGCTTTGCCAGTTCCATCTGTCGATTTGTCCAGTTGTAGCCTAGTCCAAAATTCTTGCCAGACTGCAATTTTTCCTTCTCGTTTTGTTCAATGTCTGAAGACATTGCTTCAATTCTCCTACTCATAGTGTTGTCCGAGAGGGGCACTTTTAATTTTTCCCGCGCAGCCTCGGATCCCAGCATTGTTTTCACGATTTCTTGACAGGTCGGTAAAATCAAGGTCTATGCAATCGTGTGGGGTTTCATGCATTTCGCAACAAGTTCTGCAACTTTAAAGTTAGCAATTTGAGCCTTGTCCAAGACAGTCACTTCTTTTACAAACTTTTTTGCCTATTTGGATTGGTTGTAAATAAGGCGTTTGAAATAATCAACAGTTTTTTCTACCATGTTAGGGTTTAAATTTTAATGCAGACACAAAGCAGGACAGAGTTAAATTCCTATAAAATTTGGCTAATATTTCGCGGCACACTACATAGGGCCTACTAGGGTTGCCAACTCTGACCATGGGAAAAACCGGCCTTCCATGTAAATTTGTGGGAAAGGGACCAAGCACGGAGGGCCTGGAGGGCGGAGCCCCCCAACTATAGCGCCGCAGACGAAAATTTTGAAATTCAGCTTTTTAGATTGCATTTGGTGCGTTTTAGAATAAATTGAATTGATTGATTGAATATTGCTTTAAAACGTCTCATATTTATGCACTTTGGCTGATCGAGACGATGAGTGGTGATAGATGAGGATGAAGTATGAACAGAAGGGAGGAGGGGAAACCCGGTACCGGCACGTAGCCTACTCCTTTCGAAAAGTACCAAGGGGACCAACGACTTAACGTCCCATCCGACAGGACGGTGTAACTTTAACAGTCATATAAGTTCCTCCACTAACCCGGACTGCCGAGCAGACGTCAAGGAGAACGAAGCCGTTACACTAGCTTTCGAACCCTCCATCTGCTCTAACCAGCGGTATACCAAGAGTTTCAGGGTAGAGCGGTCACCCACTCTACCCATGACCACGCCCGATTCTGCTTAACTTCGGTGTTCGAGTGGGAACCGGTTAAACGAGCTCGGCTAAACCGCTGGCTTTTTAGAATAAAGTGGTGGGCTGGATGAATACCAAAACAATGTAGTTTTTGTGCAGTCAAAACTGGAAAACCACCAAAACTAAAAAAAGTCACTGAGGTAATAGACCTAGATTAGATCCGCTGATATGCCGAGTATTCATAATTCGAGTAGGCAATGGGCATATTTTTATTCATAAGTAATTTAGGCCTATGGATAATAAATTCCAAATAAACCACGAATAATTTTTTTTGTCTTAATTTCAATTTGTCATATCACGATTCTCAAAGCAGTAAATTATTACGTAAACAGCATTAACAGATTTAGGCTAAAGGAATTATGACCAATTAACAAGTTTACTTCTTAGGCCTAGGGCCTAATCGTAAATGAGTATTTAGCAGTTGATCTTGCTGCTTGAAGGAGAGTCTTGTTGGACTTTATTTTTTCGTGGAGAGTCAATTTTCATCGTTGGATTTGTGCACAAACTTCCCGTATGAACGGCATTGACAGTGGACTGCAGTGCAGTGTGGCAGTCTTTGGCCAGCCTACTGCCTTGTTCGCTGTCTGGTGAGGGGGTTGGCGAGTTAGGTCAAGGGGAAGTGGAGAAGAGCAATGTTTACTAATTTAAAAGTGGGATTTGAGAAACGATGATTAGGATGGTTTTTAAATATTTATTTTAGTTTTTTGTGTATATTTAGTACCGGTAATATTTTTAGTATAATGGGTTATTTACGTAAAAAAACGGCAACACTATTGCCGGTTTAATTGCCGGTCGAAGGGACTGACCGGCAACCGGCCAAGTGGGGAAAAAACCGGCGTGCCGGTCAAAAACCGGCCGGTTGGCAACCCTAGGGGTAAAAATGCCGTATAGCGCCTCACGCAAAATACACGTGGAAAGGGTGGTACTTTTTCGGTTGGTATGGACAGTTTTTTTTAGGTGTACCTACAAAACCTTTAACGTCGCTATTTTAAATCTAAAGTACGGTACCTACAAAACCTTTAACGTCGCTATTTTAAATCTAAAGTAGGCCTACCTATTGATCAAAAACTGTCCATACCAACCGAAAGAGTTCGAAAAGCTTAGGTACGCGGGAGGGGGGGGGCCTGAAGCGCGTAGGTATGTTTTAAAATAATTAATGCAAGACTACGCGCTTCGCGCCCCCTTTCCGCGTATTTAAAAGCGTTTCGTGGAATATCACGGTGTTGAAAATAGTGTATTTTGCGTGAGGCGCTAGGCCTATACGGCATAATTACCACCCTAGGGCCTACACCTCCGCGGCACACCAGTTGGGAATCACTGTCAAACTAGGGGGTAGGCCTAGGCCTAGGTAGGGCTAGGGCCAGCCTAGGCCCTAACCCAGCAAATGCTTTAGGCTCAGTCCATTTGCTTGCCAGTTACATATCAGTTAGGTCTAGGGCTAGGCATAGGCCTAGGGCTAGCCCCTAGCCTTTATGTAGGGGCCCTTACAAATCCTGATGGAGAGCTTAGGACCTAGGCACTAGCGTAGAAGGGCTAGGCTAGGGCCTTTAATTAATTAATTTATTAATTAATTATTTAATTTAATTAATCTCCTCGTCTGTCTAGGCCTAGCCCCTAGCTAAGCCGTATAGTATCTTGCCGGCATTGGTGTATAGGTAGGCCTAGGCCTTTGTGTAGGCCTAGGCCTATCCAATCCCTTCCTAGGCGTCTCGGCCTAGGCCTATTTCATTAACTAGGCCTACGTGTAAGCCTAGCCATAGAAAAGCCCTAGCCTAGGCCTAGACTGCCTAGGACTTTGTATATGATAGGCCTAGCCCCTAGGCCCTAAGGGCAAAGGGCCTAGCCTACGTACTTACTTTAGAAGGATTACGGCCATTAGCTTTGGAAAATTCGCTTTCCCATAATTTAACCTTGTATTTACACTTTTGATATTTCAACTTAAAGGCTGGATCTTCAAAGAAGTCCATGATTTACACTTTACAGCTTGGTCAAATGTATTTAGGCCCAACGATCCACATCACCAAAACCAAAACAATCGAAAACAATACACTTGCTACCCCCACCACTCCCATAGTTCACTTATTCCCGCGAACTGCTTTGATTGGTCAAAATCCATTTCCCAGCGACGTCACTGACAAGTATTCGTGTACTGTGGTGCAGTCTGGTGGCAATAAGCTCAGCTGTTCAAAATCGCCAAAATGGCCAATGGCCAAGGTGTATCTGTTGATGGTATGAGTGCGTGAATTAATATCAGTGTTATTTATATGTGATATTGAATGGATTGATGATGGCCGAGTTAAACATCGACATATCAAAGTTACCGGAAGATGTGCGGGACAAGATAGCAGAATTGGATTTAGAACTATCAGAAGGTAAGCGAGATTTCATAATGCCCGTAATAGGCTCCAGCCCAGTCATAGCCTAAGGCCACTTGGTAAAGTGTAACGAACATTTTTCTCGTCCTACACTAGCCTAGGCTATCTTCGTAGTCATTTAGAACACTAATGTTGTCTGTACGGTTATCTACAATTGTTTGTTTACTGTGGTTATGTGCGCAGAGGAGCTAGGGCCTATGCTGATGTTTGGGTTGTGGTTTGCTATGTAGGCCCTAGGAGACCGTCTGACAGGTGATTCATGTTGGGTCACGTCGTTCGCTTTTTACTGGGCCTTGGTCTGGACCTGCTCACACAAGAATTGAAAGAATTTAATTGCATTTATGTTTCGTTGGTTTGATGACAGTATTTAAATTTACCAGTACGGAAATCTGCAGTAGAAACCATGAGTATAGTACCATATAACTCAAAAGGTTTGAACATTTTATATTTTAAACCCTATAATATGCCTATCAAAATTTGTATTGTTTAGCCTACTTGACTTGGGCTTACTCTGCATGGTCTACATTCTACAGGCGTTGACATTTTTTTTTAGCCATTCTAGTCAGTAGGTCCTACAAGGTTGGTTTGCCTGCAACGCATTCCTTTCCCCTTCAGTGAATCACCCCTGGTTCTGGTCTCTGGGTTAGGTAACTGATCAATCATCATGCTTAGCCTAGGTATAGGCCTACTGAAATTATGGACACCAGACAGACACCGCCAGCAGCTTGAGTAGCCTACCCAACAAAATCACCAGGCCTACCAGGAAATAAGGATAGGTTTTTTAGATCTCAGTCTGCCTTTAAATAATGGGGGGGGGGGGCATATCAGATAAAAGACTAGAGGAGAGGTGACTAATGCCTAGGGGGCCTACATTAAAAAAAAATGAAATTAGGCCTACTCATGCATTTGGGTACTCTTTCGGATGGTATGCCCCAACTTTTAAACACTGTTATTTTTCATTAAAAACAATTCAACCTTTAACGTCGCTATTTCAAACGAAAGTACTTTTCCTTTGAAAGTGTTTTATATTTAAATTAGCAACGTTAAAGGTTTGTAGGTGGAGTATTTTAGTGAAGCAGGTTTGTCCTGTCGGCCATGTCGGGGTAGTGTTGTTAAGTTGGGGCATACCATCCGAAAGAGTACCTGCATTTGTATGTCTATTTGACGATACCTATATTTGTACTTGACGATGCCTATATTTGTATTTTGTACTAATCTACAGGCTAATAAAACTTATTAGGGCTACTTATTACATAGTAGGTCTAATGCAAGGTTGAAGGACCTGTCTGTACTTGAGGTTATTACCCATAGGTAGGCCTTTCTATGCCACCAACAAAATTATTATTTCAAATTATTATTGTTTTATTTCATTTTCGACACATTTAAAAATCTTTCACGTCGCCTGTGCTGTGATCTCTATTAACTACCGACTTTATGAACTTGTTAATGAATGATTCCGGGTTCGAATCCTACTGTGTGCCATGTGGATGCACGCTTGCGGTGGGTTTTGCGGCTTTGCCAGTTTGGGTAGGTGTCCGAGTCTGTCAAACCTAAAAGGAAGTGATAGGCCTAACAAAAGTCAAAAACAGAATGCGATAGGCCTACTGTTGACAACGTAGGATTAGATCATGACTTCTGTCTTGTCCTCTCCGAACTTTCAGCTTGCTGAAAAAAATCACGTTTTTCTTTTCCTCCCAGCACACAGAAGCCACATACACTTGTTTGTGTTACATTTACTTGTGTTCCCTGTATTGCAATTTGCACCTGAACGGGATGGGGGGGGGGGGGGAAATGGCCTTCATAGTCATCAGTTAGTGTTTTTTGTCTCAAAAGTCTAGTGTTTCTTATTTTGTATGCTGTTTTTGAAGGACATTACACAAGTCACAAATCACAATACCATACCTACATCGGTATTCGGTAATAACAATTATTTCACTATTTAATCAATCGGGAAACACTCCTGTAGGTGGGTGGTAGTAGGCCTCTACAGTTCACAAATTTAAAAAATCCAAGTAGACGGCCCGCGGGCCCGACCGGGAATTGAACTCGTGTCTCCCGCTTGTCGGGCGGTCGTCAAAACCACCTATTAGTCGGGCGGTCGTCAAAACCACCTATTAGGCCTACATTCAAATCTGAAGGGCGAGAAAAAGACTGCGGTTCAATCCTTGGTCGAGTTGGATTTTATAATTTCGGAAGGTACGGGAATTGTAGACTAATATAGGCCTAAGCTTAGCTTTCAGAATTCAGACCACAACAATCTCGTGTAGCTAAATCTTTCGAACTAGATTTGTTTTTGACTCTCTGAAAGTAGGAGGTAGCCGTTGGTATGTACAAACCAAATTGTATTTTACTTTCTCTGGTTTATTTGGAGACACCGTAATGAGGGTA